>ML685769.1:3901733-3960628 GCA_007922175.1 Pelusios castaneus | reverse complement strand
AAAGAAAGAAAGAAAGAAAGAAAGAAAGAAAGAAAGAAAGAAAGAAAAAGAAAATTCTGGATTCAATTTTCAAAAACTCTGGATAACATATCCTGAAGATATGGCATATTTTCTTTCACCTAGTCAACAGCAACAACCACAGATCAGATCTTTAAAACCATTTAGGTGCCAAAAAAGATGCAGATAGGTGATGTGTACGTGCTGGGATTTTCAAAAGCACCTGGGCACTTAATTCCTATTGAAATCCATGGAAATGAGGCATCAATGCCCATTTGAAAATCCCACTAAATGCCTATCTACATTTTTGGATACGTAAATGTCTTTGAAGTGTCTAATATGATGATACCTTAGGTAAGTAAATACCTATGTGTCTAATATGATGGTAACATATTGACTCATTCTGAGTTTATCATGTGAAAAATTTCAGATGCTCAGGTTTTGTTATTCACCAAAACCATCATATGTTACATATTTAGGAAGCACAAACGCCACAGAAAAAATGTTTCATAGACTCATAGACTCTAAGGTCAGAAGGGACCAATATGATCATCTTGTCTGACCTCCTGCACAATGCAGGCCACAAAACCTCACCCACCAACTCCTATAATGAACCTCTAACCTATGACTGAGTTATTAAAGTCTTCAAATCATAATTTAAATACTTTAAAATACAGAGAATCAACCAGCAAGTGAGCCATGCCCAATGCTACAGAGGAATGCTTTTTTACATTGCTTGGGACTGATCTATGAAATGATTCCAATTAGAGTCTATTATTTGAAAAGTCTTGCAAATAAAATCTAAACAAAACTATATGCAGGAAAAATTACTATATGTCACCTCAACAGTATTATTGAACTTTATTGGGAAAAGCAGTTTATTAGAAAGAAAATTGATCATCTCTCAAAACATGTCTCATAATTACTGCACAATTTAGCTACAGTTGCAAGTAGTCTTATCAATCAAGATTTTAATAGCCTAATAGTGAAGTAGGGTGGCCTTATATTCTTAAATATTATCCATTTTGATTATGTAAATAATTTCTTCCATTTCCTTTATTTATCAGCTATTATGGTATTACTGGAAATACATTTTGCACTTTTGTTTTTGAGTTGTATTGTATTAGGTTAGATTTGACAAGGGACTAGTTGTGGTAATGTGGTAATTAAGACCTGAACAGATGTCAGCATTAATACAAAATTCAAATGAGGTGTAAGGAGATAAATGTACTGCGTTAGCTGTGTTGGCAGGCCAGGCACCATTGGTAGTGGTGGATGGCACAGATTCAACAATTCTTTGGATGAGAAAGCTTCCAGCAGGATCTTTGATAAGTAGGATCTCTGATACTATTAGCTACTGTACCTGCAGTGACTATACATTAAAAAAAAATCAACAATTTTCACACTATCTGGTGCTTATGCTAGCAATTTTTTCCATTGATAACATACAAAACTACTGATACCTTGACATTTATATAAATCACAGGAATTTGGTCTATATAACAGTCATTACCTCATTATTAATACCTTAATTATAGAAATAAATTTATATTTTTCATGACTATCTTGAGTTCAAATATTTTATAGGATGCTTTTGACATAGTTATTCTCAACATAACATCAAACAAATAATGGTTAAACTGCTTCCATCATCACAATTCAAGAGGAGTTTCAGTAACTGTTGAAAAGAATGTGCACTTTATTTTCCTTTCTTTAAATAATTCAGAGGACAAATGTATCTTGATTTCAAGGCTTGATTCTTGGCTGACATTTATTTGGAAATGGATGAAACTAGGTAGCTCTAGGACGATATACAAGTTCCAACATTAAACTCCGAGTGTGTTCACTTACACCCGGACCCATGCTAAAACACATTTAGGTATCTCCAATGCAGTAGCTTAAAGTTACCATACAGTCCAAACAATTGCTGTGAATACTGGGGGAAATCTCCCTATTATTTTTCATAAAAATAAAAGTGCAGTTCATTTTACTTCTGTGATATTATCACCAGGCTCCGTATAATTAAATCAAAGGAGGCTGCAAGGGATTAACCAACAGGAAACAAAACAATGGCTAAAGGTAAGGTACTATCAGAGAGAATGACAAGTGTTCTCATATAATAGGGGGGAAGTTATTAATCAGGGAATATGCAGATATTGGCTTCAATTTGACTGGCATAGTTTAAACTTCCCAGAATGAACCTCAGATGAAAGGGATACTAAAACCTGAAAGACACTGAGGTAGAGAAGAAGGGGGGTTGAGTGGGTTGTCCCAACCTGCCTGAGACACTGATGAAGACACACTGAGGAAGAGAAAAACTGCAGCAAGAAAGCAGACTTTCTCAGCAAGACGTAGAGGTCAATGGGGTGAGGACAAAAAAAACTGTAGGAAAGACTACAGTAGAGGCAGGACTGACCATATAGACCTTTAATTATTTTAACTCTTTGCTCTGCATACTACAAACCTTTGGGTTAATATATTATGCTTTGTTCTGAAGAAGTGTTTTTGACTCAGTCATGTTTACGTGGTTGGTAAACTAGAGGCTGCAGCCTAGAGAGCCCGTTCCAAGTCAGCTGAACTCTGTGGCTCCATCCTTGAAAGAGGCGCAGGAAGCTAGATCTAAGTGGAGCACGTTAAGAGTATCGTGACACAGCCGGGAGGTGTGTTGCCAAAAATTGGCAGCTGCCCTGCTCCCAAGCCCAAGCACCGCTGATGCCGGCTCGCCTCTTTCTGCTCAGCCCAGGAGCAGGGTGAGGTGAGCCAGCAGCAATGCTGGGGTTGGGAGCACTCGGGAGGCCATAGGTGCTGAGAGCAGCTGCAGCTGGGACAGCCTGGTTGGTTCATGTCGAACCTCTTCTCCCCCAGAGCCAGCCCCCTCCTCCCCAGCTAAGACAGGTGGGGCTTTCTCTGTTCTGTACGTAAATCCCTCCAGTTCTAGCACAGTGTGCTGTGGTGACTATCCTGTATCGATGTGTGGATCCCCTCAGGTGACGTCCTGGGGTTCAGCCTTCACTGGCCCTTTCTCAATCCAGTCTCACAGCCTCTAGTTCTCCTGTTTTGAAAATAGTGATTGTTTCTACTGCTATTCTCTCCTCCCATTGCAATGGGTTGGGCACATCTCCCTGGGCCCCTGTATGGGTAAAATAAGCTCCTTGGGTTCCCGTGTGTGGACCATTTGCTCTGTATTGAAACTTCATCTGCTTGAGGTCTACACTGAGAACTCAGGTTGACATAACACCGCTTATGTTGACCCTCTAATGCACACGTATACACTTATGCAGCTCTAAAGTCGAATTTTACATCGTAAATCGGCGCCAAAACACCACCCCCGCAGGGCGCATAGCGTTTTGGTCAATTTGAATAATGTGATTTAATGTCAGTGTAGACAGAGAACAGTTTAATGCAAATGTATTGACCTTCAGGATCCATCCCAGAATTCCCTGTTCTTGCAATTCTGATGTTCCGGTGTGCCTCACCTTGGCCACATCATCAGCAAATAGCTCCTCCCCTTCCATTTCTTGCTCAGGCAGGGTGGAGAGCTTTTCACCTAAGCAGGTAATGGCGTCGGAGTGCTGCAAAGGTGTCTCAGGTTGGAGCCGTCCTGAGATCTTAGATCTGATCAGCCTGTGGAGTGAGGAGTCAGTGTTTCCTCAGCTCCGAAGCAGCAAAAGGAATCAGGACATTTATGAAAAAATTTTGCATGATATGATTGAGAGGGGCCACAACACGGACACGCAGCAGTGCCACATTAAAATCAAAGAGCTTCAGCAGGCTTATCAGTGAACTAGGAAGGTGAACAGTTATTCAGGGTCCATGCTGAAGACGTGCAGGTATTATGAGGAGCTGGATGCAATTTTTGATTGTGACCCAACCAGTATGCCGCCATGGAACATCGATACCTCTGGGGACTACACAGTGAATGAGGACGACTCTGGGGACAAAGGAGGAGTTGGAGGATGATGAAAACAGGGTTCAGGAGACAGGAGTGTCGGTTCTCCCGAACAACCAGGAGCTTTTTGTCACCCCGGAGCAGCCTGCCCCATCTCAGGATGACAACAATGACCACAATGCAAGGGAAGGCACACTAGGTGAGTGTTTGGTCTGTGATATGCTCATTTCACAGTTGCGTTCCACTGATAGCTGGTGAAAGTGGGAGGCCACACTGTCTGGGGAACAATGATGCAGCTGGTCCCAGGCTGCTGCAGGATGGGCACAACTAACCACGTTATGGGAGAGAATGGGCCAGCAGTGCAGACACAGTGTGGGGGGAGGAACAGGGCCAGAGGTGATGATAAATATGGGGGAGAGCATAGATGTGGGATGTTGGAGAACCCAGCCGGCCAGAGTGTATGGGAGGTGGAGAGAAGAAACAGAGGACCCGCAGCTGGGGGGGGAACCTATGAGGGAGGTCGCCATCACAGATATATCCTGCAGCACGTATTTTGCCCTTCCCTGTCCCAGCGTGACTACTCGAACAGAGTTTTGATGTGCAAGCAGATGCTTTGGTTATCGTACGGAGAGATATCCACAAAAGTCTCATACAGGTTTTCATGAATCCTTGCAAGAAGATTTCTGGGGAGGCCTGCCTTTTCTCTCCCAGCACAGAATGAAACCTTGTCCCAGTTATTAAAGCTGAAGGCATGAGAGTGGCACACAGCAGGATGGCATATGGGCCAGGCATGCCCCCTGAAGACTGAAGCAGCTGTTCCTTCTTGGACAGCATGAGCCTCAGGAGACTGATGTCACACAAGGTCACCTAGGGAAGATGGTGCACAGTCACCCAACAAGGAATCAACCTTCCATGACTTCAACCTCCCTCCCCCGCTGCAATGGGCTCTGCATGGCACATTGTGTTTCTATACCATGCTACCTCTCCTCTACGAATCCTTTTTTTTTTTTTTTGGGGGGGGGGGCCCTCCCTGGGATGATTGATTCCCCCAAGCTTACCATCGCGTGGAAGGTACTCTGAGCTGTGTTACTGGTTGGTGTGTTCTGTTCAAAGTGGAATGTCTTTTTAAAAGAACAGTTTGCAGTAATCGGGGGAGTTTGGTGAGGAATGCACCATTCCTTGCATTGCATTGCCTCACCTAACAACGGGCACGGTGGTTTTCGCTCGTTATAATAGATTCATCGACCTTGGGAGAATCCACTCCCACTGAGCGCCTTAGCCAGATTAGGAAGAGGAAGTATATATCTCGGGATGTTCGCCAAGATCACGTGCTCCACCACGGCGGCAGATTCGGAACTCAGAGCATGGTGGATCTCCCTGTCTAAGAAATTAAAATTCAACATGGAGGAAGAAGAGCAGCACAGGAGTAAGATCATGAAACAGAACAAGAGATGCTGCAGATGATGCATGATCAGTCTGACGCTGCGGTGCCTGGTTAAGCTCCAGGAAGAACAGTAGTCACTCAGGGTTCCCCTGCAGGCCCTGGAGAATGCACCACAAGTTGTGGTAGCCAGTCCTTCCCACTACCAATCAAGGAGGAACAGGGAAGGGTGCATTAGGGGCAGGGTTGCCTCTACACAGTTGCATTCAAGCCGAGCTTTGCAACAACTTTAAGAATCGTGGTGCCCAGGACTCGCCCCCCTTTCCTTCCACCTCCTCTGCAAGCCCAGAAATGTGAACACAATAAAGTAATACCTGTTTTCAAAACCTGCATTTATTTTTGGTGCCACACTGTAAAGCCTTGTGGGTGACAGAATGGGAGGGGGGTGGTAAGGAGTGTGTGGTGTGGGGAGTGGGTGCACAGGGACAGCAGCCACAAACTTCACTGCTGCTCATTGCTAAACCATGCTTTCAATGTGCATGGCTCCATGGTAAGCTCGCACTGTAACGCTTGCATCTGGCTGTCCAAAACTTGCGGCCAACCTTTCAGTCTCAGCAACTCAGCCTTGAGGGAACTTTTCCTTGCATCTCACGTAAATTTTGCAGAACACAGCAAACATACCTGAGTATGTTTTTCTCAGACAGATCAAGCCTAATCAGGATGCTCCACCACGTGCCTTTTAAACACCCAAATGCACACTGTACCACCATTTTGCACTTGCTGAGCCTATGACTGAAATGCTCCTAATCGGCATCCAGGGGTCTGGTATATGGCTTCATTAGCCTGATGAGCAAGGGTTACACTGCGTCCCCCAGAATCACTATTGGCATTTCAACATTCCCGATACTGACTTTTTGGTCAGGGAAGAAAGTGCCTGCCTGCATCTTTTGGAACAGACCAGAGTTCCTAAGGATGTGCTCATCATGAACCTTCCCAGATCAGTCTACGTTAATGTGTGGGAAATGGACCCTGCGATCCACAAGATCCTGCAGAACCATAGAGAAGTATCCCTTGTGGTTTATGTACTCAGCAGCAAGGTGATCCACAGCCAAAATGGGGATATGCATCCCGTCTATTGCACCACCACAGATTGGGAACCCCAAAACAGCAAACCCATCCACTATGTCCTGGACATTTCTCAAGGTCACTACACATCTCAGCAGAAGTCTATTTATGGCTCTGCATACTTGCACCACTACAGCTCCCACAGTGGATATCCCAACACCAAAATGATTTGCAACTGACCGGTAGCAGTCTGGGTTTGCTTGCTTCCAAGAAGCGATGGCCACTTGCTTTTCCACTGTAAGAGCTGATCTCAAGCAAGTATTCATATGCTGCAGTGCCAATGTGAGCTCTTTGCAAGGTTCCAGGAAAGTGACCTTTCACATACGGAAGTTCTGTAGCCACTGATCATCATCCCACACAGTCAGCATGATGCAGTCCCACCACTCTGTGCTCGTTTCCTAGGCCCAGAAACAGTGATCCACAGTGATCCAAAATAAGCTGAGATGTGTTTGAAACACTGTCCATGATACTGCAGAGATGATCGGGCTTCATGCTCGCAGCAGAGAAAAACAGCGCAAAAACTGTTTCCTTGCAAGGAGGAGGATGAGGAAGGGGGCACATGGCATCATGGAAGGACGGCTGACTTCCCGCAAGCCAAAGCGTTCCATTGCATTGTGGGACACCTACCCACAGTGCAACACTTCTACATTCAACCGAACAGCTAGCAATGAGGACGCAAGAATCCGGAGTATGGCGTGTGGTGTGAACACATTCCTCTGCATTTAATAATTCGACATCTCAGGGGCGACTTTAAATCTTACTCCAGTGTAGACATGGCCTCAATGTACAGAAATAAACCAAGTAAGATGACTGTGTCTAGCTGGAATACAGTATTTCTAGAAGGCATCATAAATACTAGGCTTCTGGATTGTATAGTCTCTTACAGAAATTCAAGGTACCTTGTGCTGCTCACAGTGTGTTTCACCATATACCTGAAATCAACACAGAAGCATCCATTTTCCAGCACCACTACATGGATAGGTAGAATATGAATCCATAGTAGGTATCTTGGAATAGATACGCACATTATATGTAATAGTGATTTGTAAGTGCCCATCTACTGCAGTGTACAATAAATGTAACTTACACTTCCCAGTCAGAAAACAGAAAAAACTAAATCAACCTGGATATTCATTTGTTGCAGTATTAGAGAAATAACTGAAGAATCTCTCACTTCTCCGCTACTTGGTATTTGTACCTTACACCTACCTTGCATGTTAGAATTACATTGTCTGCACATGCTTCAGGCCCTGATCTTGTATTTCTAGGACAATTTTATGTATACTAGGAATGTAAGCTGGGACCCATAGATTGTAAACTTTTGGGGGCAAGGACAATGGGTCAGATTCTTCACTGCTTTGCATCGGACAGCATCATTTCACTTGTGTAGAAGGAGTGCAAAGTGAGTGTAAAATACTGGCATTCTGATTTGATAGCATATCACACTCATAAGTTTTCATATTATACACAGGGCAAAAAGCAGGCCCTGTTTCTTCCTTTATTTTATGTTTGTTCATTGCAAAATGTAAAAACAATAAGTTGGTATTTATGTAAAATATTTTTAAATGAAATGAGCCACTCACAGAATAAACTTCCCACTCACTGTGTGGTAGAGTCTTTTCACAGGGGGCCACGCACTTGGTTCTGTGAAGCACTGGCATCTTGATCTGCCATCTGTTGGCAGTCTCAGGGCAAGTCTACACTTAAAAGCTGCAGCTGCACTACTGTAGCAGTTTAGTGAAGACACTACTACATCAATGGGCGAACTCTTCCCATTGGCATAGTTAACCCATATCCACAAAAGACACTATGTCGACGGGAGAAGCTCTCCCATTGACTTAGTGGAGTCTACACTGATGGTTAGGGGGTAGATTTTTCATATCCCTGAGCAATGAAGCTATTCTGATATAAGTTTGTAGTCTAGCATTGGTCTCTGATGTCTGGCCAAAGGAGACCACATTCCTATTGCATGATAATTTCCAAGTACTCAGTAACTCAGAGTGCTTAGGAAAACCCCTGCTTCCACTGCTGTTACGGTATAGTACTCTGACTTCTGGCAGATCAGAGGGCCAGACCTGAGGGCTTGTCTACATGAGGAAAAAGTCCAGGATAGCCAGTACAAAATAGCTATTGTTGAAGAGACAGGCTGCTCTAGCTCCCTATGTGGACACACTTGTTCTGCATTAAAGAGTGCCTTAAAAGTGCCACAGAATTCCTTGTTTGTTTCGTCTGTGGTTTAGGTTAACCCACTCTGGAAATTTGCATTAATTTCCCCACGAACTCTGCACAAAGACAAGCCCTTAGTATGAGCACTGTACCTGACCATGGCCCCAAATAAAGATGAGTGCATATGAAAAAACGTTTATGGCAGCTTGATAGAAAGGCTCTAGATAAAAATCCCACAACCTTGAAAACTTCACTAGCAGTTTGTTCCGATTCTCTCCATCCAGTAAAATAGGTTACATTTGAACCATCTATGATGCGGCATAGAAAAAGCATTCAGAAGCAACAGGCTGTGTTCACAAACATGATAGCCCCTCGACTGAACACTTCGAAAAATTAAAGTCGATGTAATCTGTAATTCATATATCATATATTGAGTTTGGTAAGTGTTTCACAAACTGTTCATTAGCTGACAAAGATTAAATAATCCAAGTTGATAATTTCATTTGTAATTGATCATTTAAGGTTCAGCAAGACGGCCTGTCTTATTGCCTGAAGCAATGTATACATCTTTTAAAAGATTTAAAGTGATATTTAATGGTATTGCCCAAGGACATGACTCAGAAGCTTCTACTGTCAAAAATCATCTAGACTGATTTTTCGACTCATTTTCTACCAACTCTTAACAGGAGTTGTTCTCTTTTGGAGCAGAGTACAAGAAAACTGGGGCTTTAAGGAGAGTAATTTAATTTACTGGCCTTTTTCTCTTCATAAATTAATACAAAATAGAAACAGCATCCTCTCTTGTTACTAAGTTCATGATGTGCTTAGGCCCTTAGGGCTTCTTGCAAACAGCCACGGAAATCAATGGGATTCTTTCCATTACTTCAAGCCCATAGACAAGTGATAAAAGGAGTTCCCTTGGTAAGAAGTATTTTTAATCAGAGTACCTTTAAAAAAAAAATCAAAACATTTTTCATTGTTGTTCAATTTTTTGATGAAACATTTCACAATTGTATCTGCTTCATTTCCTTAACATTAGAGCTGTATTAGGTTTACATTATAGCATTAAGTGCCACTTTCAACGTAACCATTTACAAGTTTCAATATAAACTCAAAATGTAAGTAAGATCCATGAATCTTGGTCCTCTTTCTAGGAAACCAGGATGGATTTAAGGTTTACATTAAACTGCCTGAATTAATTTTGGAATTTTGCCCATTTCTTCTGTTTGTGAGTAAGAAACTTAAGTTGATGTTTATAAATATATTCATTGTTCTTATTTAGTAAATAAATAAGTAAATAAATAAATTTCAGCTATTGGGGCATTCATGAAGTTTTTTAAATGGATAATAATGAACAGTAAATAACAATTAACAACAAATGTTGTTCTCATGTAAATATTGGCATGTGTCTGCACAACAACCTTTCTGCAAACATGCTGTTGCAAACAAAAAACAGTCTGTGAGTATGTCCATGATATCCAATAGCAAAATCCATGAAGATGGATGCATCAACCAGCTGTTCAGCATTTGCACAGAAGTGTGCAAATTTTATTTTATATCAGCAATTCTCAACCGCTGACTCAACATAAAAGTGTGTCATGGCATGTGGCTGAGTGTGTCGCCACATACTCCCCCACTACCGAAACTCACCTCATCTCTGAAACAATGCCGGCGGCGGGGGAGCATGGTGAGATTGTGTGCTGTGTTGCCGATGGGAGCTGTTACGGCGGTGGTCAGCACCACTGCTGAAACCCTCTTTGGCAGCAGCAAGCCAGGGTGGTGGGGGTTGGGGGAAGCGGAGGTCAAGGGAAGTGGTAGGAGGCTGTGGTGAGGAGTGGACGTTAGGAGAAGCATCCGGGAGGCGTCAGGACAAGCGCTGGCAAAGGCCGGGGTCAGGGGAAGTGGCGGGGGGCTGTGGTGAAGAGTGACAGCAATGGGTAGGGGTTGTGGAAGCAGCAAGGTACGGTGGTAGGGAGCGAGAGTCAGAGGAAACTGACAGAGCAGGGCTGGGGTCAGGGGAAGCAGCAAGAAGTTGCAGTAGAGGTCAGGGGAGATGGTGGTCCAGGAAAGCATGGCAGTGGGGGGCTGCGGCAGCAGGGTCAGGGAAAGTGGTGGCGGACAGCGCAGAAAAAATCTGCCATCAAACCTTCTGGTAGTGGGTTTCGGTTTTTTTCCTCCAGCATCATTGGTTCCTGTTTTGTGTGCCACTGCTGAAAACACCAGCATTTTTCATAGACAATAAGGTCAGAAGAGGCCAAATATGATCATCTAGTCTGACCTCCTGCACAATGCAGGCCACAAAACCCCTATAATAAACCCCTAACCTATGACTGAGTTAAAGTCCTCAAAAAGTACAGAGAATTCACTAGCCATGCCCCTACAGTGGAAGGCGAAAAACCACAAGAGCTCTTGCCAATCTTCCCTTTCAGGGGTGGGGAGGCTCCTGTGTCAGGAGAGTTGACCTCACCGCCAACCATGTCGTGGAAGAGAAAAGGTTGAAAACCCTGGTTTTAGATTACTCTACCTATTCTGGCATGTAATCACGGCTTTGATGCAGAAATAGGTCAGCTTTTAGATTAGTAAGTTCTTCGTGGCAGGGCCCCAAATTTTTTGTTGGTCTAGATCTGTGTAGCTGTACTGACATCAGAGATATGTTGATTTACATCAAGGATATGGGCCCAAATATTAAGTATAGCTGGTCAGAATATGGGGGGTAGTGGGTTATGAAATTTTAAAAAGAGGTTTAATATTTAATGAAATTTTCTGACTAGCTCTGGCATTAAATATTAGCAATCAATCATATTAACAAAAATCTCAAAATAAAGTTCAGGATGATTTAGATACATGTAATCTGAAAAATGATAATTTTTATAGGAAACTCTGGAAAATACGTTTCAATGGGATAGCAATGTTAGTCTAGTTCAACAAAACAAAGAAGGAGTCCTGTGGCACTTTTAAAAGACTAGCAAATTTATTTATCGCATGAACTTACATGGGTAAAATCAAAGGCTCATGCGATAAATAAATTTGTTATTCTTTAAAAGTGCCATAAGACTTCTTGTTTGGAAAATAAAACTTCTGAGTAAGCCAGATCTCTGCTTAACATCTCTTAAGCTTTTGATGATAGGCAGTGTGTATTTAGAAGCCTAAGTCACCTCCAGGTGGTTTTGATCATATTTATTCTATTATAATGTTTTTCTTTCCTCGCTGTAAGGCAACAAAGCATAAACATCACCATGTCTGTCTCTCCTTTAAAAAACAGAATTACAATGACAAAATTCAAGTTCAGTTAGTCATTCATAGGTCCTTGAGAAATAGCAACTATTTTTTGCTTTGGGCTGAATATTCCCAATTCCAAAATAATAATACAAAAGAGAATGGAACACTTTTAAAAACTATTTGAGAAAACAGGAAGGCAGTCAGGTAACCAGAGAACTACTTGTTTTCAGTCTTTCATTGCTTTGTAAAGAACCATTATCATTTAAAAACAATGGCTATGTCTACACTTGCACTTTTAAGTCGACTTAGTTAAGTCGACTTAGTGTGGCTACACTTAAAATTAAAGTCGATTTAAAGGGGAACTTACAAAGTCAACCTAAAGCATCCACACTGGATGCTCTAGGTCGACTTTGTGGGGCTAGAGGGACCTTGGGCAGGTCCACGGTGGCAGCGGGGGGCATCCCCTGTGTGCAATGGGGCAAAGGGGGACAGGGACCCTGGCAGGGCAGAGCCCTGTGTGTGATGCTGTCTGGATTTAGGGAAGCATTTATGATATTATTTTCAATGGATATCTCATAAATGCTCTATAATCCATAGGAACTATGTCATGTTTGGTATCAATAGAAAGGTAGTAATTTGCTGGGAATGATTATATAGCTTATGTCTAGGAATTTTATCTCAATTAGAAGTTAAGAATTTGATATTATATCCATACTTTAACTTGTGTCATTCTGGAGGAAAGCCTTAGACGGGAGGGTGTGAACAACCATTGTCTCCTTAATGTTTAGGAATTTTCCAGGTAGAATGGTCCCAGGGAGTATCCTGATGAGCCATTAAGGACATAAGGAATACACCCATTGTGTCCTTAATGGGTCATCAGTTTAGTCCCTGGGACCATTATCCCTGGCACATTCCTAAACATTAAGGAGACAATGGTTGTTCACACCCTCCCGTCTAAGGCTTTCCTCCAGAATGACACAAGTTAAAGTATGGATATAATATCAAATTCTTAACTTCTAATTGAGATAAAATTCCTAGACATAAGCTATATAATCATTCCCAGCAAATTACTACCTTTCTATTGATACCAAACATGACATAGTTCCTATGGATTATAGCATTTATGAGATATCCATAGAAAATAATATAAATGCTTCCCTAAATCCAGACAGCATCATGCACAGGGCTCTGCCCTGCCCTTTGGGGGGCATGCCAGGCTCCCCCCTGTGCCCCCCCGGCAGGGAGGGCAGTGGTGTAGTCCTGGGGTAGCCCTAAGTCGACTTAGAGCTACCCTATATTTACACTGGCTTAATTCAACTTTAGAAAGTCGAATTAACCCTTAGGTCGAGTAAAAAGCAGGTTTAATAAAGTCAACTTAATTTTCATTAAGTCAACTTTATTTTCCTTAAGTCGACTTAAGCAAGCTGCTTACATCGACTTAAGTAAAGTGTAGTGTGGACACAGGGCAAATTAAGTCGACTTAAGCCAAATTTAAGTCAACTTAATTTGCCAATGTAGACGCAGCCAATGAGAGTCCTATGGTACCTTATAGACTAAACAGATTTCTTTGGGCATAAGCTTCCATGGGCTATAACCCACTTCATGAGATGCTGTACACAGATTAACCCGGCTACCCCTCTGGAAATTATCATCATTTAAAAATCACATTATTTCCCACTTTTATAGCTCTTTCAATCTCAGAATCTCAAAGGCATTGCAAACATGGCTGTATTTAACTTTATAACACTTTTAGAGAGTTAGTTGTAGTAACCCTGTAATGCACATGGGGAAATTAAGCAGAATGATGCATAGTGACTTTCTCAGGTTATGCACTGAATCTGTGGAAGGTCTGGGTTTGAAACCAATGCTGTGAATTCCCAGTCTTGTTCCCTAAGCACAAGACCTACCAAATGCATGTTCTGATTTTTACACTTTATCCATGTTAATTTTCAGCTTACACTGATTCCTATTGTACCATACTCAAATGTACATACATAGATTATAAATCTGTCAGCAAATCTGACAAGCTAATTTAAATATAAACTGAAATAATAACCCCAGAGCAGATTTCATTCAGCTGAAAACTCTCAAAAGGAAAAACAGTCACTACAAGCAATTCTCAAAATTGAAATAAAATAGTAGAAATAAATCAGAGAGGATTATCTGCTGGCAATTAATGTTGTAACTGAGAAGACTATTTGATTTTATTTCCTTAGCATCAATGACTTACATAAGCATAAGATCTTTTATTGCAGTGTTTATGTTTTCATTTTTCTAATGTACTCGCTCTCACACTATTTTATTCAGGTTCTTGTATCTTTTATATTCTCAAGGTACAATTCTCCGATGATTATATTTTATTTCTATTTTTATTTACACTAAAAAGAAAAACAAAAAGACAGGTGGCAAATAGGCTTTATTTGGAATATTACCTACTTTAATATGGGTTGATTCGTGAACTACAAAACAAAAAAGGCACTGAAACTAAATACTGTGAAGTCAATAGTAAAAATTATTTTATAAATAGGTTTATAAAAGTGCAAAAATAGTTATAAAAATTTAAAATATAATGTTATAAAATATACATTATGACAGACCACAATGTTTTCCCTCATGCATTATTCTTTGGGGACTAGTGTGAAGCAGAGGAGAGATTTCTGTGGAAAAGCACTTAAGGTATTGCCCTAGCAGCACAAACACCTCTCCCCTGAAAGTGGTAATATTATTTGCTAAGAGCCAAAAGCACAATGGCCCAGCTGTGAAAATAGATGCTCTGAAAGCTAAGAACCTACAGATTATTTTCTTCATGATCCAGAATACCATATACCGCAATGCCAACCCATGAGAGTGGTGCACCTGTTGACATTCAGTACAGCATTCTGTACCCCAAGATATTTTAGATATGCTAAAACAATGAAAGTCCTCTAGCACCTTAAAGACTAACAGATTTCTTTGGCATAAGCTTTGGTGGGGGGTGATGAAAGGGGGTTGCAGCCCACAAAAGCTTATGCCTGAAGAAATTTGTTAGTCTTTAAGGTGTCACAGGACTTTCATTGCTTTTGCTATATACAGACTAACACTCTGGAACTTAGATCTGATAGCAGCCGTCTAACAAACTGAACAAGTGATTCAAAAGGCATCACACAACTAAATCTTAGAAATGCTTGAAGGAGTAATAGGAAAATGTAAGTGGTTATGTGATGATTGGAGCCATAATAGATGTTGAGCTTTTTGTGAACTACCACCAATTATTGTTCATACTCTTAGAGGTTTTTAGGCTTCCAAAAGCAGATTATTTTTCTAACATCTATTTTCTTAGAGTTCTTTTAGATTATTACTATCCTACTAGATTATTATTCCAACAATTCCTATCTTTTCAGCAAGTTACATGATTGTTTTAGGAGATTATTCTTATTTCTCAGGCCTCCATTTTTGCTGACAACCATCTCACTTGACAAAGATGATGTTTATATGCATTTATGTCTTATTTTCTCTCTTCAGATTCAATTTTGTGATCAGAGTAGGATTTCTGTTAATCTTAACCTTGAACTCTGTGTGCAGGCACAAAGTGCAAGCCAGTTGTCTCATACCAGGCTTATATCATCTTCAATTTGCTTGATCTATCTTGCTCTTTCATACCCTTTTTAATATTCTTAATAATAATTATCATAGCTATTTTCCTCTTCAGTCATTCTTCCAAGCCTCCTTTCGCAATGATTATAGGAAACTGGAGTCTAGCTTTTTTGATACAAAAGAAGGCATAGGTAGAGCTCTGCCTGATTACAAGCTAGGATTGCATCCATTTACAACATCATGCTGCAATATCAAGACATTCCCAGTTTCCCAATGGCATTTCTGACAAAACCTCATAATGCCTCAAGTTTGCAAAGTTTAGGATAAAGCACATCAGGATGTGTAACATTGTCTATCCCTAATGTCCAAGACTGATTCCTTCTTTCCCCCCTTACCTGTAAATATCAACACAGTCATACGATATTTAACTCTTTTAACTTATTTTAAAAAGTGATAAATAGAATCTTGCTCCTTTATTTTTTTTGGTTATCAACAGTTCTTTTGGGTCTATATCTATAAGAGGACTGAAAGTTGTACTCTTGGGTTATGTTTCCAGTTCTGCCACTGATCCACTATGTCAATTTGGGTAGGTCAGTTAACTTTCCTCTGTGACCTTAAGGAAATCAATTAATGTCTCTGTGGTGCAGGTAATCCTAGGGGGCTACTAATTCTTTCCAGTGTCTCTGGGGTCTTGAGAGACTCAATAAACTAGAGCAAAATTTTGTTCTTAGCACTGCTCTAATTATCTATTTTTCATATGCACCATTATCACTCAGAGAATTTCCAGTAATTCTATTGGCAGTTAGTTCTAGGAGTAATTATACAATATGCCACAGATATATAGTGAAGAAGTTATAGGGACTCTCAGCATCTCTCAGCTTTAGGACCACTGAGCCAGACTTTTAGCTATTATAAATAGGTGTAGTGCACAAAAGTCAGTGAACTAAAATGATTTACATCAGCTGAGAAATTGGCTCCCTTTGTTTGCAAAGCCTATTGGAAGCAAAGTGTTATATGAGTGCAAATATTTTTCACAGCATTAAATGTGTAACTGGAAAGGTAATGTATGACATTTCATGAACAAGATAATGTAATTTGAATTACACTGTATGACTTCACTTATGGAAAACTTAGAAATGCAAGTACAGTAAACAGCGTCCCATCACTATATGTGTTAACATTCAATATACAATATCTCAGACTGACTATGGAATGACATCCCCAAGGGACCATATATTATGAAGCAAAAAATGCAGAATAAACTGGTGTTCAGCAATTCTGGACGATAGCATAAAGTTCCCAAAATGAATCTGTATTTTCCATTTAAATGACAATCTTTTACTTTTTCTTTTGCAATAACTGTTTGTGTGATTCAGGCAAGGATCCACAGCTTGTGTTGGCTTCATGACACAGAAACTAGCTGTATTTTTTGGCTGAATCTGGTCTTACGTGATTAAGCAGTCAGACCATCTGTATGTAAAAATATTTTCACATAAACAGAGCATGGGGAGATTTTTATTTTGGCCATTTTGTGGCATTCAAAATCATGATTTGAAAGCAAGATTTCCAAATATATTCACCAAATGGTCTTTTTAATACAAGTTTCCTTTAATAGTGGAGCAAGTGATAAAGCAGAGGTGCAACAAAAGAGGAAATATACCTGGTTTATACTAGGTGCTTATTCATGCTGCTATATTATAATACAATAATAATAATAATATATGAAATTTTTATATTCTTAATAGTTATGGCCTCAGCATTAAGAGTTAACAGATTGTATTTAGTCATTAAAGCAAAATTTAGTACACAAACAGATGTAAGAATTATGCTGAACACACTAGGAGGGGCAAGATTAAAAGCCTTTGGAAAAGTGATTGTATCTCTCTTTACAAATGTACCAGATGCACAGAAAATGCCTTTCTGCATCAGAAGCATCAGAATCTATTATACAGCAGCCTTATTTTTTATGTCATCATGAAGAACATTCCCATGTTATGGATTTATGGAGTTATTCCTTTTGACAAAAGTAACTCTTTGAAGCTCTGCCATGCTTTATCCTCTATTCCTAAAGCATCTGGCATTCTCTAGAATACCAAGTTAAAAGTTTGCTTTTGTTTTTCTGTCATCCACATCACTGTCTCAGGAGCTGAGCTTCCTGAGTTTTTTAAGTGCTCAAAAGTTTGTCATTTCCCCTAAAAAAATAGTGTTGTGATCCTAAGAGAACTAAGAGAGACTGCCCCCTAAGAGACCTTGTTACTTTAATCCTATATAATACTTCCCAGTAAGAAGGTACCCTTGGACATTTTCACAGTGGTTGTAATACTAGCTAGAATGTTCTTCTCCAGACCAGTTTTAGCCCAAATCTGTTAGCTTTCAGACACACGGGTGAGCAGCTGAAAGGTACTATTTGTATTTAAGTTTTATCACTCTCCTTACAAGATCTGTTTTTCCTTGTCATTTTTTTTATCTGTCCTCTGCTTCTCTCTTTGGTTTATTTTTTTGTCTGTCCTCAGGTTCTCACTTGATTCACTTATATTGCAAAGTCTTCAGGAAAATGAGCATGGGGCAGATCATTTTACTGTGTCCATTTACATTGGCTAAGGATTGGGAACTATATTTTTAAAATCCCTTTTCAGTGCCCAATAATGTTATCATTCTGTATTGCAATTTGATCATAACAAAACCAGAATAGCCAAGGGCTTAGTCCCTACTAATTTGCTATGGAAGGGCTAATCTCATTATTTTGGGGTTGGGACTCTATTTATTTGTTTTAAAGAAAATCGAAAGGAGAAGAGGGAAAAAACACAAAAGAAACATACGTATAAAGAAATCAGAAGGGAAGAAAAAGGAAAGATGGCAATTTCTATGTTCTTAAGATTTAGGAGAGTGAACTAATAAACCTCAACAGAAATTCAATTACATCAGTGGAAGTAAATAATAGGCAAAATAAATAGTCTCCCCCAACATTTTAACTATGCTAGTAAAATCTAACAAAACTGTCATTTCAAGTTTAAGAGATTGTTTGGTTAACTGGTCACTTTATAAAACACATTTTGGGGGCTGATTAGTTGCGACAGCCTATTAGTCAGCATTAAACTATTTGGAGCTAGGGATGATTATGTTAGCACAGATGTAATCTGCACAGGATGCTGACTGAAGAAAAGAATTCACAGCAGTTCTTATTCAAAAGTCTCAAGTCATGCTGCTGTTTGTTAAGTAATTAGAAGAACACATGCATTGCAAAGCCTCACCTCCATAAGGGAACCCCCTTGGAAACCAATGTGTGCTAATCACTCTATGTTCTCCAAAGGACTACGTGACAGATTTACACAAAATTACAGACAAACATTCGGGAAATGTTTCATCCCCCAAAATATCTCACAAGAACATAGGCATAGGCACCCGTTGTATCATCTCCATTTGATGGCTAGCAAGTTCACTGCTACTGAAATGCTTCTCTTCACTCTAACTAGATTTTCAGGGGATATTATTTTGCAAAGACTGTGGCTGAAGGATAGGCAAGAGATGGTTTGTGTCAACATGTTCAGCTTTGATATACACAGTTATATCTGGATAGGTTTGGAGAAATGCCTGCCTCCCTGAGCATGTCAAGGAATGACAACTATCCACCCTTAGTTAAGGCAAATGGGAAGCATGCCAGGATACTAAATAAAGTTACAATCTTGCTACAACAGCTGTTCTCAACCAAGGGCGGGGGTGGTGGTAGGGCAAGACCCCCTTGGAAGGGTGGCCAAAGATTCCAAAGTATCCATGAGGCTTCAGTAATATTGAGGTCATTTAGCTCTCAAGCTTCATGCTTGGCTGGGCCGGCCTTAGACAGTTGGCGGCCCTAGGCAAATTTATTCTTGGCGGCCTCTTCAATGCGTTCCACAAGGGGGCCCCTCTGCCACTGGTCCCCCACCACCAAGCCCCCTTCCCTGCCAGCTCCCCTATCCTTTCTCATCCCCACAGACCTCTTCCCTGCTCCTCTCACCCCCCCGCCTGCCAGCTCCTCGACCCCATGCCCCTTCTCCGATCCTCTGCCCCCCGGACTCCTTCCCTGCCCTCCCATCGGCTCTCCGACCCTCCCGGACCCCATACCCGATCCTCTCAGCCCCCCCGCCCACTCCCCGTCCCCCGTTAACTGGCCAGAGCTGCAGGCATGGCTGGCAGAGTTGCTCGTTGGCCAGGCTGCTTCCACCCTGAGCACACTCTATCTGAGCGTGCTCAGGGCAGGAGATTTGAAACTCCCCAGCCTGGCTGCTGCTCCCAATGTCCTGCGGGCCGAATGCTGGGTAGACCGCGGACCGCACCCACAGGTTGGACGAGTGCGGGATCCGCATTCTACCCGGTTCTTTTTATTTTTTGGGCCCCGGAACGCTCGCCAGCCAAATTTGTGGGCCCCGGAACACATTCCGGAAATTAGGCGGCCCCTAAAATTGGCGGCCCTAGGCGGTTGCCTAGCTTACCAACCACTAAGGCCGGCCTTGATGCTTGGTGCAGCAGCCTCAAATACCACACTGGCCAGAATGGAAGAGCAGGTCCCCCCAAGGGAGCAGCTGCCCTGAGCTCCACTCCAGCTGGAGAAGAGGAGCAACTCACTTAGTTCCATTCTAGCCAGGCACCCTGCTAGAGAGAAGCAGTGCTGTGTTGGAGGAGGCCTGGAGTAGCCTCAGTCAACATGCCAGAGCCCACCTCCATTATCCTCAGTCAATGAGAGATAGAAAGAGGCAGGGCCACATAGGGTATGCAGAGGCAACTGCAGAAGGGAAAGCTTAGTTTCTTACTCAGGTAAGAATAATGTGTTAATGTTATTATGCAATTTAGTGTTATCATGTGTGTTTATAGGGGTTATATATGTTTTATGGCCAGTGATGGAGTGGGGTGCAGCAGGGCTGGGAGAGGCCATGTGTTTTACCTAGTGTTAAACTAGGGGGCTCTCACTCAAAAAAAGCTGGGAACCACTGATCTACATTAACTGCCATATTAAGGATTTTCCAACTTTCTGGAGCCTGTGGAGCAACAAGACCCTGCAGAAGTTTCTACTCCCACCGTGGGCATTGTCAAGGTGAGCTGCCAGATTCATCCTGGATAATACAGAGGCTAAGCCAAACATCTCTCAGAACCAAGACTCCAGATCTGGAGATTGGTTACACCTTCTGGATCTCAAGGAATCCTCTGGATCCATCCAGGGTAAAGAGGACACTCAGAAGAAGATAAAGTGCATCTGTACTTGAGGACTCATGCTGCCCATGAAGGAGTGAGAGTCTAACAGAGCCTGAATGACTGGTATTAGTAGAACAGCTGGTGGTGCTTTCAGAACTGTGTAAGATGGAACAGAGACAATGGTTTTGCCTGTATGCTACCAAATCCATAGCAACGTTTTTTATTCCTAGAGCTTGTCGGGAATTTTTCGTTAGAATGATTTTCCAACAGAAAATGCAGTTTTCAGAAGAAAATTTCACTTTTGCCAAAATAATTCTTAAGGGAAAATCACAACAAAATACTTTATTCTGGGTCAGTTCAACCTGAGTCAGAATATTTTGTTTTCTTGAACTGACTCTCTATGTTTTGTTTTAAAAAAAAATTCAACAAAATGTCAACATGCTTTATCACAGCAGTTGTCGTTTAAACCATTTCCTCCAATCGACTGTGATTACTGAAAGGAATACATCCCCTAGAATGCAACTATTCCTCTCCAACCAAGTTGTGTGGTGCATCCAGGGCCATCCCTGGGGGGGGGGGGCGAATGGGGCGATTGCCCCGGGCCCCATCGGTACGTAGGCCCTGCGCTGTCCCGCTCCCAGTGGGGCAGTGTGGGGCCCACGCGCACACCGCAGCCCCTCCTCCCACGGTCGCCCCGCTGCCTTTCGCACCCAGCCCAAGGCAGCGGGGCGGGGCGGGCCGGGAGGGCTGTGCCCAGCCCCTGGGCTGTCCCTCCCCGCCCCCAGGGTGGAGCAAACAGGCCCAAGGGCAGAGCACCTGGGGCCCGGCCTCTGGGCCGGCCTGCCCCATACGGCCAGCTCCCTCCCCCACAGCCGACTCTGGTTCCACCCCCCCAAAGGCGGCCTCAGTCTCCTGGCCGGAGCCGGCTCCCACTGGGTCCGGGACCGGAGCAGGTTCCAGTTCCATCCCCGCCCCCCCATCTAGGTGGCAGCCTCGGTGTCCCAGCCCAGGGCCTGCTCCCTGGGGGGAAGAAAGGGCGCCATGCTCTCCTCCAGCATGGGGGGGTGGGGCCCTGCTTTGGACACTTGGCCCCAGGCCCCACTCCCCCCACGGGACAGTGCTGGGTGCATCAAAAGATATGTGGTGCTAAGGAGCCTGGCCATTAGATGAAATCAGGGGCACTAGGCTCCCACATAAAGTCCCAGAACAAAGCTTTTTAGATCAGTTCAGCAAACCAAAGTGAAACCTTTCAATTTTAGAATGTCCAAATGCTTCATTTCATTCAAAAGCTTCATTCTCATTTCTAATTAAATTTTTTTTCAAATATTTCATTCTGGAAAATTCATAATTCAACTTTTTATCCTGCTCTGGGACAAAAACAAAATGTTGAAAATCAGAATTTCATGTGAGACAGAAATTTTGAACTTCAAGTTCTTATTCTTTTCCTGAGGAGGCACCAAATTCCCCATCTTTAAGTTCTGCTTCCTCCGCAATTATGCTTGAGAGCAACTGAGAGTGGAACTGATGCCACCACAAACGTGACCCCAGATGCAAAGGAAAATCAGCACTAAAAGAAACATGACACCAGCACCCTCTGGCTGGAAGGAGGCACATTTAATTTCCCTGGCACCTAAAGTTACCTATTTATAAAGTCTATCATGCAAATTAACAATTAGTTGGGATTAAAACAAAGAAAAACCTCTCAAAAAGGAGCTGCTACATCAACCTATAGTAAATAACAGAGGCATTTACTTGGCCTCTTATAACCTCAGCTACAAACACTTGGTGCCACAAGATGTCAATCCACATTGCTTTTAAAGTAGACCCCCAAAACTCATTGGTGGTATGCAGAGTTGTGGATACATGTGAATAATGAGAATACATAGCAGCCACCTTGAGGAAAAAATGGAATTTTCCTAATTTCTATATGATAGCCGTATCCAATGAAGAAATGTTTGTCTCATGCTTAATTCTGACTAAAACCGGACAAATTTCACTTGAAAAGGGCCCTGTTTTTATTTAAAGTGCTTATGTACTTTAGTAAAATGTTTTGTACTTTTGTAAAAAGTTCTGCAAAAATATCTTATGTTCAAATCCGTAATGAAATGTGATGAATGTTGATTTGTATAGCTGGACTTTTTCTTATAAATTTGTCACACCACTCAGAGGGAGACCCTGATAGTCAGGGGAAAGGGACTCTACTCGGAAAGAAATGTGTCTGTGTGCACGTACAGTAACCTCAGCCTTCAAGCACACATGGGCAGTTGTTAATCTAGTACACTGCGCCTTGCAAGTACTAACAGCTCTAAGTGTACACCTCAATTTTATTTTCTAAAGAATAAACAGAAATCATCCTAAAGGTTTGGACATTCTCTGTTTTTTTATGATTGTACCTCTACATCTCTGTAAGAAAAAAAGGGGGTGGGGGCAAATATACAAATGTCAGTATCCTTTGGTTAGGAGACTTGTAGATATTTTTCCTATGTTACAGCTCAGAGCATGTTACAGCAATATGTAAGAAGAATACTGAGTGGGAGAAGGGATTTTCTGGAAACAAAAACTGAAGAGATCAGCCCATTAGTAACTCCAATTTGAACAGGGCTCTGAGTATGGGTGAATTCAGGCTAGTGAGTGAGTGCCTCTGTTTGACAGTAATTTGAAGTAGTGATTGATTTCCACCACAGCAATGATGGCACTGATTGAGCTGACAGCACAGAAGACCATTTTGACCTACAGCCTTGAAAATTTCCATCAGAGAAATAAATCTGGGAACTGTGGATCACTACAACAGGGTTTGACATGGATGCCTAAGACATAAGCTGCACTGGCCCTCTGCTGACAGAACACAACAGTAACAAAATGTTTAAGGTGGTTTCCTTTACTAAGCAAAAAAAGGGAAATTGTTCATCATTTTGTGAAAAATCCCAACAAAATAGATATGCCCAGGAAAATCAGTCCACTCTCACTTACAGGATAAAACAAGAAGATTTACCATCTCCTTAAACTGGTAGAGTAGCTTTTATTTTGCAAAACCAAAATTATATGTACAGTAATTGTGCTATTATGTATTTTAGTTAGGTCAATGAAAAGAAAGAACCATTTATCTAATAACTAGGTTTGTGGGCTTTTAGTTAGTGTGCACAGCTGAATTTATAATTTGTCATTCTTCTAAAGGGTGGCTATCCAAAACTTTGACCTACTTTTATTTTTAAATATTTATTTATAAAGTCCAAGAAACTCCTTTTATGTATCAAAAATATTTCTATAGGTTAATCCTATTGAAGTCTATACCTGAAGTTAAGTAACTGTTCAACTGTTCTGTGGAATCAGGGCCTATGTTAAGTGACACTCAAAATAGTATGTTTAATTTGAAACGCCAGCATTCAAAGGAGTTCTGGCTCTTTGATGTGGACCACCTATCCTGACCAGAAGTTCTGAAGTGGTGACAACAGATATGTTAGAAATAGATATTCACACAACCAAAATTTTCACTGAAGTCAAATTAATTCTTTCTGCGATTGTGCATAATGAACTTCAAATCTGAGGGCCAAATTTTCAAATTAAATGTGCAATCACTCAAAATTAGCTGCCCCTTCCCTGCAATTCTAGTTATTACTATAATTAGGTAATTGTTAACTGGGTGGAAATTAGGCATTCTGTTGTGCACTTAATTTGTTTGAAAATGCCCCCATAAAGTTTTGTTTATTACTAGGACTCCTTTTTAAAAAGTTTGATCAAAAGAATAACCATTCATCTATTTTAAGAGTACCATTTTACAGTTAAACCACTGTTAAACTTACCACAAATATTTCTGAAATCACATTGTAAATTTATTTTCAGTGCCCAAGTCACTGGCACATACAAATTACTATATATGCTACTTGTTATAGTTCAAAATTGAAGCCTCCCATGCTGTCAGAGCTAATAAAGCCCTCCGTAAAGCCTTCTTATTTCTCACGACAAGTACCACAGGCTAACACAAAGCAATGCTTTTTTTGTTTGTGGCTCTTACTGGTTCAAAAGATATAAACAAAATATCTGTTCTATTTACTGTCATTTTTGCAGGAATTTATACATTTATTTTTAACTTGATTCTCTTTGTAGAGCCTTCACAAATGAAAGAGGTATAAAATGCTGTAAAATTCTTCATTCCCTGTAGAAAAACTTCTTTTTCCTCTAAAAAAGTAAACAGACAGCTTATTCAAAAGAAAACAATCCCCCCCTATACCTTTCATTTTGTATGAAAGATACTATGTAAAAATGTGAAGTTGGACCTGAGCTGCAAAGTTAAAAACTAGAACTGAATGGCCTCATATTTCAGGAAGGTTTGGATTCAGAGGCTTAGTTGGCCCTTGCACACATATGGGCTTATCAAAGTTCAGATCTAACTGCCACCTCCCCGCCTCCCACAAATTTGAGGATGTCTGGATGCAAGATTTTGGTTTAGGCCCATCTCAAATACAAACATACTGTATTGTAATGATATCAAGCTTTTGATTTCTTGCATTTAAAAAAATAAAGTCAATATTAAGTAATTGCCAACGTTTTTTCTTTTAAGATTTCATCCTAGCTCTTTTTGCCAAACTGAAACAGATTAAATTGTATCTGGATTTTCTTCTTTCATAACATGTTAACCAGAAAATTAGATTAATTACATGTATATTTCATAGATCCATAGGACTGGCCCATTTTTACAATGATCAGTGCAGATATTCTAGCAACTACACATGACAAGATACAGCAGCTATGATTGTAGTACTGGGGTCAGGTATCAAATGGTCATACACATGACCTCTTCTACACACAAATAGCATGAAGCTCAACCTAGCATCACTACGGCCCTGTGACTCTTCCATGGTAGTGCCACTAGGAGATACAGGATGGTGACTAACGCAGTGGTGCTCAGGATAAACGTGACAGTATTTTTATTTTGTGGTTTTTTGTTTTTGTTTGTTAGCTTTCCCACAGCTACAACCAAACCCACTAAGATGAGAAGGGGAAGAGGAACACACACACGTAAAGACAGAATAGTGAGGAAGAAGGAGGAATTAACAATCCATGGTGCATAGTGCCCATTGGGAAGCAGAGAAAAAGATCAGAACAGTGAGCTAATTGTGATAACTTGTCTGAAGTGTTCACATAATACAATGATGGGCATCATTAGCAGGAACTATTGTACATAAGAACAGCCATACTAGGTTATACCTTCTCCCACGAATGCTCATGCGATAAATAAATGCGTTAGGCCAAGTACACACTACAGCCTTATCGCGCAGTAAGGCTCCTTACCATGTGATAAGGCTGTGAGCGTACACATGTACATGTTGCCTGTTGCGTGGCAATGGCCCTCTTGCTGCGCAAAAGGTAAACTACCCAAAACAAGGGTGGTTAGGGCTTACCGCGGAACAGCTGTTTCTCAGTAGAGCCAGTGTGTACGGTCCTTGTGATTTTGACAGCCTCCGGAAATCGAGGCCACTGTCAGAGCAGTGAAATTGACTAGTTGCGGGGCTCTAGCCGCCAGGAGCCCTGACAACTGGAGCCGCACTGCTGCAGGTGGCTTGAACCCCAGTCCCGTGGCTGGGGCTCAGCTGCTACCACAGCTGGACCCCTGCTACTGCACTGGAGTTCAGGGAGCTGGCAAACTGGGAGCACCAGGCCACAAACCACCCGGCTTGACAGTTCCAGGGCAGCGGGGGCCACTGCCCAGGGAGCCGGCAAACTAGGTGGGCCCGGGGATCAAGCCGCCTGGCTTGCCAGTTCCAGGGCGGCAACTGCCGCCATCCAGGGAGCCAGCAAGTTGGGCGGCTGGGCTCCAGGGCTGCCATGTCTCACACAATACACTTTTAACACTCACTTTTGTCGCCAGTATTGGTCTGGAGGGAGTGCAGGAGGCTACAAGGTATTAAGAAGTAGATTCTGTAACAATATTTTTGATATTTCATAGAGATTCAGGATTGCAGCATCACCTAGAACTCTGGGATCAAAAAAAGATATTTAGCACACGTGGAAGATCTAAGAACCCATCATGGAAAGATAGGTGCATGTGACAGCATTTACTGCTACAAGAAGAACAAACATTTCAGAAACTTAACTGACAGCCTTAAAAGCAGAAGTATAAAATGAGAAGCAACAGGAAATCAGATCATCATACCTATTTTATAACAGACAATTAATGGCAATAATGAAAAGGCAGCATCATGCATGGGTAAGGAAATAGAATAGAAAGGAAACCTGGGGAAGGAAATAATGGAACCAATTTGGATCTTTCTTGCTCTGGAAGAAAAAATCAGCAGTAAATTAGTAGCAATTCTGTTAAAGTCAATAGAGTTTCATCTGTGTGAAACCAGTGTAAAGGAAATCAGAATCTGGAGTATATGAAAGAAATCTCAAAAGCATAGTCTACATCATTCTTTTTTATATGTATTGTGAAAATGTATTTATTAAAAAACAAAGTTTTCTTTCCTACAGATGATGGACACTAGCATAGACAGTTGCTAGTGAAGTACAATTCACAAAAGAGAACTTTTATATTCTTTACAATATTGAAAGATTATGGTGAAGTAGGTTTCGGTTATATAACAAAAGCCATAAACAGGAGCCTATACACTTCCATATATTGTGCATAATTCCTATTATTTTTATATGATTTCCATTCAGCTGTTGAACAGAATGTAATCTTCATGATGAAGTGATATATAGAAAGCAAAGAGGGAGTTTAAATCAGTACAATCATGATTTTAGGAGTTTGCAAGTTGTTAGTAACTTACGCAGAAACTGAATGGAAGCTACCTGCGGTAATGGCCCATTACAACTTAACATTAGAGCTAACAGAAAAATAGGATTTCTGTGTCTTAAAAATTCTGGTATTTTAATAATTCCAGCATATTTAAGTAGCTTCATTTAATTAATAAAAAATTAAAATACTATTTTGTGAATTTTATTTGAATTCTAATTTCCATCAAAATGCAGCTTAATACAAATAATGAATAAAATATAATCTATTAAATTAGAAATGCATAATTCAATATTTTCTTACCTAATAAAGAATGTGAAAAATAAGGATTTGGATAAATGTATGATGAAATTTACTTTAGCTTAAGTAAAAATACAACATTTTCTCATGGTTAAGCAAAAAAAGCAATACATTTAGTGTAAAGGTTATGTTTAGTCACAAATCAGCATGTTATAATGGTAGAATGAACCAATGCACCTTCCTTTAAAAAACCAAATAAATGCAAAACAGGATTGTAATCAAAGTTTACTGTTTAGTGATTTAAGTTAATTATTTAAATTAATCCACCCTGTTGTATGTGAGAGGAGACCTGTTGTGGTGTATGAAGGCATGGACTTCGGCTAAGGCAAGCACGAAATTACTTTATTAGCAGATTACAGCCATTTTTATACCCTACAGATAATGCACTTGGTAATTTTTTACATCCACAGGCTCACATCCAAATTAGCAAACTTTTAGTTTCTGACCCGGTTACAGTTCCTTATTATGCAGCTGCGCCGTGTTTTTGTTTACCAGACTGGTTTCTTGACTTTCCACGCCGCAGCTATTTTTTTTTAACATCGTGTCCTTGTCCTATAGTTACCATTTAACCAAATCATGGGCCTGGGCCGACACTACTATTGGTGGGTCTCCACAACCTGTATCTCATTTGCTGCAGATATTGCAAGGTATCTTGTAACTGCAGCATGGGATTACAGAAAGGAACAAGATGGTTTCATGGTTAAGACACTTAAATGCTGCCCTGGAGAACTGGATTCCATCTTTGCCTTTGACACAGAGTTCCTACATGATGCTAGTGAAGTTATTTAAACCAATTATTTCACAGATGGTCATTTTCTTGTTTACCAGTTTGAGGTCTGAGGGACAGCTATAATAGCTTAGGGAATTCATGCCACTGCCAGTCCTTGAAAAAACATAGAAGGTACTAAGCCATTGTTCCCCAGAATCTGATGCTGATGCTAGTAGAGGTATCCATTGAGTTACTTACCATTACTAATTTTATTTGGATTAAAAAAGTTAGTAATTTTAGCATCTCTACATCAGAAATCAAATCAGTATTGTTTCTTTGCCTCACCTGAGAACATGAGGTAGCCTCAGCCCATCAGAAAACCAAATTACACACTATTCACCCTCATCCATCACTATTATTAATTTGTATTGCAGTAGACCCGACAAGCTACAGTCATGCAGCAAGACCCAATTGTGCTATGCACTGTACAAACACAGAACAGTAAGCTCTTTGCAACAGAGACTACAGCCTGAGTATAACACAAGAGAATACTGGTGGATACAGACAGGGAGCACAAGGACACAGTGATAATTGATTAGCATGGCAGGCAATGATCGCAAAACACCAGCAGCCTAACTCTTCTCCATTTTCTAAGCCTTATATTAAACGTTTTAAGGAAGAACCTGAAATAGAAGAAGGAGGTAGATTTGCAGATGTGTATGGATGAACCCTTTCGTGAGAAAATTCTGCTTCTTTACCTTGTAAATTCAGGGGTTGGAGGGAGGACTGGATGTCTCAAGACAGATTTCAGAAGTTTCCTGCGTTTCACAGTACATTGGGCTGTTAGACTACGTTCCATCATACTACAACCTCTCAGTCTTTTTCTTCATCTAATTACTCCTTCTCTCTCAGTTTTATACACTATGGAAGCGTCCTGGTCCTTCCATAATTAAGCTTTCCTTTCTTAGTCTGGGATACACAAGTAGCCCCTGACAGAAAAAACCCCTCAAGATTCACTCTTCTTTCAGGACAGATGCTCACAGAAGTTTCCCCTTCTGCCAACAAAATCAAAATGAAAATACACACTTAAAGAACTTCTGCCATCCTCAAGCTTGAATTTTCACCAATCTTAAGTCTCCCCCTGTTCTCTATTCCTTAGCTGAACACCGACTGCCAGGGCTGCATCTCCTGGAGTCTTTCTCCTACTTCTAGGCCCCACATAAGAATAAACTGTCCTCCTGTGGCTTTCCCCAGTTCTTCTTCCACCGGATTCTCAGGTCCTTCACCAAGAGGGGGAACTGCCAACCCCTCTTCGGAGTCTTCCTCCTCAACTGCTTCCAGGCCCCCCTGACCCTTTTCAGGCATGCCCAATAATTTCAGTTAAGCCACACAATCAAGATCAGCTGGAGTATAGTTGCTATGGACCAGATGAAGCTGGGCCTAACTCCCCTTAAGGGACCGGGCAACCTATGACTCAAGAGAGAACAAAATCCTCTCCCCAAGGCCACAAAGTAGCAGTGGAACCAATACACCTAAGCTACGCTAACTGGTAGTTGTAGTACCACTGGAAAATAAAGCTGGATACAGATGGTTGTGGTAGATTATCCAGAGCTGTGCTGAACACCTGCTGTGCACTGTTGGACAGGGAGCCCTAGAAGAGCTGGGCTGTCTGTGCACCTCCCTGGCACTTTCATATCTTGCTTTCCTTCAGCAGCCAAACTGATTCAGTTCCAGTCAGGGACAGGATGATCTCGTACTACATAGTATTAACGGATACTCTGCAGAATAGGCTTTTGTTATACAAGAAACATTCTTAATAGGAAAGAAATGAATGCAAATTCACTTTATTTTTGTCTTATTTGTAAGCATGAATCTTCTAAAATATTTTCTAGAAATGTCACAGGAAAATTATTAATTACTGAGTTGAAGTGGCTAACCTAATCATCTTATTTCATTTGATTACAAAGTGACAGATAGTATATTAACCTTGCAACCATACATTAGAAACTGGGAGGAAGGAGAGAAGAAGAGGGTGAATGAAAGAGCAAAAACAAAAAATTAAGGTGAGGTAAAAATAAAGCACAATCAGCAGTATTTTATTTAAAGAATATTCCCTTTGAAAATAAAACACAAAAACCAAATCAGCCAGAATTACTTCCCGCCAACAACTTTACACATTTGCCGAGGTAAATGGAGACCATATGTTAGATACTTCTGTGAACATTATTAAATGCAAGTCCCATTGAGGAAATGTCAAGGTTTTCAGAACATCTTTCTGTAATTGTTATGCAATAGTTCCAGCTGCCCACTAGTTTCAGAACATAACAGCATTTTTAACAGCCAGTCTTTTATGATGAAGAAGACACTGTTAAGATCCATTCATAGATGTAATATTAATTGATTTTTGATGTAGGCAAAGAAAATGGCTTGAAAATTATTTTTTAACCAAAACACCAAGATTATTTTCTTCAGCGAAGAAATATGTGCCAAGTCAATATATATACTAGTAACCATTACTTGGGGTTTGCCACTCCAGCTCTTGGAACTCTGAACAGACCTGTAGTGGGGTATCCAACTCCATGGACTAAAATAATAATGGCTACCAGAGCCCTCTGACATGTCCCAGAATGCTTGGAGTCAGGATTAAGGACAGAATGAATCAGAGAAGATTGGAAGGAGTGGAAAGGGCCTCAGGGCGTCAGCTAGTCCAACCCCCCCCCCCCCACACACACACACACACACACTCAAAGTAGGACCAATACTAACTAAATCATCCAGCTAGGGTTTTATCAATGCGGGCCTTAAAAGCCTCTATGATGAACATTCCACCACCTCCCTAGATAACCAGTGCCAGTGCTTCACCACCCTCCTATGGAGAAACTTTTTCCTAATACCCACTTGGACCACCTCCACTGCAACTTGAGACCATTGCTCCTTGTTCTGTCCTCTGCCAAAACTGAGAACCCCCTTCAGGTAGTTGAAGGCCTCTATCAAATCCCCCCCTCAAGCTTTTCTTCTGCAGACTAAATAAGTCTAGTTCCCTCTGCCTCTCTAAACAAGTCATGTGCTTCAGCCCCATAATCATTTTCATTGCACTCCGCTGGACTCTATCCACTTTATTCATATCCTTCCTGTGGTCGGGAGGCTCAAAATGGACACTACTCCATATGTGACCTCATCAGTACCAAATAGATGGGAATAATTACTTCAAGTCAATCTGCTGGCAATGCTCCTATTAATGCAGCCCAATATGCCATTAGCCTTCTTGGCAATAAGGGCACACTGTTGACCCATATCCAAGCTTCTTGCGCTCAATAGCCACAAGGTCTTTTTCTGCAGAACTGCTGCTTACCTGGTCGGTCTTCAGTCTGTAGCAGTGCATAGGATTCTTCCATCCTAAGTGCAGGACTCTGAATTTGTTCTTGTTGAACCTCAACAGATTTCTTTTGGCTCAACCCTATAATTTGTCTAGGTCGCTCTGTATCCTATCACTCCCCAGTACTCAGTGTCACCTGCAAACCTGCTGAGGGTACAACCCACTCCATCCTCCACATGATTAATAAAGATGTTGAACAAAACCAGCCCCAGAACCGACCTCAGGGAGATTCTGCTTGTTACCAGCTGTCAACTGGACATCGAGCAGTTGATTGTCACCTATTGAGCCCAATGATCTAGCCAACTTTCTATCCACCTTATAGTCCATTCATCCAACCCATACTTGCTGGAAAGAATACAGTGTGAAACCATATCAAAGGCTTTTCACATCCACCACTTTCCCCCCCAGGCTGCTCAATCCATGCTGACTTCCTGACCAACTTCCTCTTTTCCAACGCCCTCAAAATGGACTCTTTCCTGCTCCATGATGTTTCCAGGAAATCAAGTGAGCCTGACTGGTCGATATTCCCTGGATCCTGCTTCATCTCTGTTTTGAAGATGGACACTATTTGCCTTTTTCCAGTCTTTCAGGACCACCCCTCAATCACCATGAGTTTTCAAAGGTAATGGCCAATGGCTCTGCAATCACACCAACCAACTCCCTCAGCACCCTCGGCTGCATTACATCTGGCCTGATGTCATCATGTATGTTCAGCTTTTCTAAATAGAACTGAACCTGCTCTTTCACGACTGAGGTCTGCTCACTTTCCTCGTTCTGTGCTTCCCAGTACAGTAGTATGGAGGTGATATTCTCTTTCATGATGGAGGTAAAAGAAGCATGGAGTACTTCAGTTTTTCCACAACATCCATCACAAGGTTTCTTCCCCCATTCAGTAAGAGGCCCAAACTTTCCCTGACCTTCTTCTTGTTGCTAATCTATCTATAGAAATCTTTTTTGTTACCTTTCCTGTCCCTTGCTAGCTGCAACTCCAGTTGTGCTTTGGCCTTCCTGATTTAACTGCTGCAAGCCTGAACAGTATTTTTATACTCCTCCCAAGTTATCTGACCAAGCTTCCACTTCTTGTAAGCTTCCTTTAAAGCTCATCAAAGATTTCTTTGTTAAGCCAAGCTGGTCACCTGCCATATTTGCTATTCTATCTGCACATTCGGATGGTTTGTTCCTGCACCCTCAATAAGGGTTCTTTAAAATACAGACAACTGTCTTGGACTCCTTTCCCCCTTCATACTAGTGTCCCTGGGAATCCGGTCAATCAGCTCCTTGAGGGAATCAAAATCTGCTTTTCTGAAGTGCAGGGTCCATAATCTATTGTTTTCCTTTCTTCCCTTTCTCAGGATCCTGAACTCAACCATCTCATGCTCATTGCTGCCCAGATTGCCACCACTTCTACTTCCCCTACCAATTCTTCCCTGTTTGTGAGCAGCAGGTCAAGAGGAGCATGGCCCCTACTTGCTTCCTCCAAACTTTGTGCCAAGAAATTGTCTACAAGACTCTCCAAAAACTTCCTGAATTGTTTATGAATTTCTGTATTACTCTCCCAACAGATGTCACTGTGATTGAAGTCCCCGATGAGAACCAGCTCCTATGTTCTGGAAACTTTCATTAGTTGTTTGAAGAAAGCCTCACCTACCTCATTCTGTTGGCCTGATCATCTATAAAAGACACCCACCACAATTTCATCCTTGTTGCTCTCACCTCTACACTTAACTCAGACTTTCAGACTTTTCTTTAATTTCATACTGGAGCTCTTAGCAGTCATGGACCAGAAACTCTTGTTGAGGACAATAGTGAGTCTTCTGTCTGAGGATGATATGAACAAATAATTTCGTATGGATAAGCAGTGATGAACCAAAGCTGCTCCACTCTTCAGAGAAAGGGAACAACTTAACTGAGGAAAAACTAGAGACAAGTTTTAGTTTCATTTGGGGGGTTGAGAGCTCAGAGAAGCAGAACTGCTCACAGACCCTCTTTTTACTTCCCCTCCCCACAAAGGGAGTCTTTCAAAAGTTCTGGGAGCTAGAGTGTGGATCAGGCAGTTCAACCAAGTGCCAGCTACTGAAAGACAACTGAAACCTCCTCATGACTCCAGACAAGAAGCCTGGAGAAGACCCTGCCACTACCAGAATGAAGAGACTTTCAGAGGATCCACACCTTTTTTGTTTCAGCCAGCCAACATTTAGCGCTGCAGCACTCATCTCTGGACTCAGTCCTCAGCATGTCATCTGCCCTGAGAAGATGTCAGCGAGGTAGCAGAGGGTTGGGAAGAGTTTTGAGTGTTAAGAAGTGAGAAATTTGTTGAGGTGTTAGTACTTATTAGCTAATCTATACCCTTTTCTTTTCCAGATGTTCTTAACATAGTCCCTTTTTGTTACATTTGGTTGCATTTGTTACTTTGGTTGCATCCTTTCTTTGCTGGGGTTTGTGTTCATGTATTTTACTGAGGGGTAGCTGTGTTAGTCTGTTGTACAGCAAAAAAACAACAAGAGTCCAGTGGCACCCCTTAGACTAACAGATTTTCTTCAGCATAAGCTTTCGTGGACTATAACCCACTTCGTCAGATGCATGAAGTGGAAATCACAGTGGAGAGGTATATATACACATGCCAGGACGGAGGAGGACAAGCGTAGGCAAAGTCAGTTCAGAGAGCAGATGGGGCCTATTCACACCTGTTGATAAATGTGTAAACAGAACAATCACTTTTTGTAGTGTGATAACCATTCCAAGTCCCTATTCAGGCCCAGTCTGATTGTGTCAAGCTTGCAAAGCAGCTCCAGCTCTGCAGTTTCATGCTGAAGTCTGTTTTTGTAGTTTCTTTGTTGAAGTATGGCAACTTTCAGGTCAGCTACTGAGTGTCCATGGAGGTTGAAGTGTTCTCCTACAGGTTTAGGGATGTTGCCATTTTTTATGTTGGATTTGTGTCGTTTATCCTTTTGCGTAAGGACAGTCCGGTTTGGCCAATGTACATGGCAGAGGGACATTGCTGGCACATGATAGCATAAACCACATTAGTGGATGTGCAGGTGAATGAGCCCCTGAAGGTGTGGCTGATGTGGTTGGGACCTGTGATGGTATCACTGGAGTCGATGTGCGGGCAGAGTTGGCACCGGGGTTTGTTGCAAGGATACGTTCCTGGATTAGTGTTCTTGTTGTAAGGTGGTTGGTTATTAGCAGCCCCCCAACCTGAAGCAAATACTCATCAACAACGGACACAAATCCGACATAAAAATAGCAACATCCATAAAGCTGTAGGAGAACACTTCAACCTCCATGGACACTCAGTAGCTGACCTGAAAGTTGCCATACTTCAACAAAGAAACTACAAAAACAGACTTCAGTGTGAAACTGTGTGAAGAGCTGGAGCTGATTTGCAAGCTTGATACAATCAGACTGGGCCTGAATAGGGGCTTGGAATGGTTATCACACTACAAAAAGTGACTGTTCTGTTCACACATTTATCAACAGGTGTGAATAGGCCCCATCTGCTCTCTGAACTGACTTTGCCTACACTTGTCCTCCTCCATCCTGGCATGTGTATATATACTTCTCCTCTGTGATTTCCACTTCATGCATCTGACGAAGTGGGTTATAGTCCACATTCTTCTTATGCCGAAAAAAATCTGTTAGTCTAAGGGGTGCCACTGGACTCTCATTGTTTTTTGATGTATTTTACTGTTTCTTATATATTTGGTTTTATACTTCTTGCCAGCATTATTCATCTTCCCAAGGGACAGCATCCTTGTGTTTCAATCACAGTGAAAAATTATTATGGGAGAAGGCACCAGAAATCATAAAAAAGAATCCAGGACCCAACCCACATCAAAAGCAGGGAAAAGTCACAGCTAGAAACAAGCATTCGGGAGAAGTCTTGTGACACACCTCAGGGAAGGGGCTGCATACTTATAATACACGATTCCAGATTCCTCTGAATTTCACATTTGTTCAGCTAACTGATTTGTAGTTAAAATAGAATGATAACAGCAGAAAGAGACTATACAGAAAGGCTAAGTACAGGAGAATTCAATTAACACATAAGTGAGCAGTTTCACATCATCTCTAATTGGAGATGTTCAATGCTGAAAACAGTTATGTACCCATCTGGTTTATTTATACTAAACTTGTCTGTCTTATTTAACTTAAACAGTCTATTTAAAAAGTTACTGGTACTTTAAAAGAAAGGGGAACATAGACATCATGGCACTGTGTATCCCAATCATCCAGGCTACAATGGTGCCAAATCCTGTGTCCTCTACAGCCTGATCCTCAAACTCTCACTGACTTTAAAATGAGTTCATGTCTGCAGCAATTTTCAGTGCTGACTGTGTAAAGGAAAAGATGCACACCTACAATATGCTGTCTTATTTGCCTTCACTTATGTCCATACATTTGGATGGGATGTCCCTTGCACACAGCTGAACTTTTTGAGTAGTCCAGGGAAAAACCTCAGCACGAATGGATTATAGAATAGATGTAACAAGAACACACCACTGGCCTCAGCTCAGAGTGTCATGTGATAACAATATCTAAGCTCTCCGCTTCAAAAAATTATGTTTCTAGCCCTTGTGATTATTTAAAAAAAATAAAAATAAAAACTGGACCTGAAAGTAACTATGTCCAAAACATCTTCCCAAGTCTGTAGTCAGCTTTCAGGGTGGAGATGGCGGGAGGGACAGCAGTAGTCTTGTGAGCCAGGTAGGAAGTCACCAGAACACACCTGGTTCTGTTCTGTGATGTATGGGGCTGCTTCGGGGAGCAGGAAAGTACCTCTCTGTGTCTGTTTTTTGGGGGGAGGGTCATTAATGGGCAGATTTATCTATGAAATGTTAAATTTGACATTTTGAACTTCTGAGTGCTTGATTTTGCAATCTTATGCCCTTTTAACATCTTTTTCTGTGTATAATAGAAAATTCATACTATATATAGGAAATGTTATGCCCAAATGTTGATTTCATGGGTTTTTTAATTTAAAACATACATACACAAATATATCTATATTTATTTATCTATGTGTATATACAGACACACACGAACACATTTTATAAATTTTGTATATATGCACAAAGTATGCATTTGGGGATAGATGCTCTATAGTTTTCCTTTAAAGAAAATATTATGATAACTAATGTAAAGCATTTAATTATAGAGGAAATATTTGATTTAAAACATTTTTTTCCAAAAAAGTCCAAAGCTCACGTGGCATATTGCTCATTTTTTTTCTTTAAGAAGGTGTTTTGTATCTCAGACATAACTGAAAAATTAAAGTGTGTAATATGGCAGTTGTTATGGCAACCATTGCTACTGATTGGAAGAGCAAGAAGTCATGTAAAATCAGTATATCAGGTTGGCAAATAGACCTCTTGTTTACATGAATATTTTAATTTGCTCTTGCTTCTAATTAGATGTAGATTGTACAGAGAAATTTGAAGCAAAATAGGCAGATTTTTTTGACTGACAAAATAAAATTCTGTAAGTTGGCATGTTACTTAGCATATCATTTATCTCCCCCTTCTCCTTAAGAAAAACAAAAACCACATCTATCTGGTGTGCTTATTAAGATTGGACCAAATATTTTCTAACCAACCTTCAGCACTACTACCAAAAGATGAGATGGAAATAAGAAAAAGACAAAAAATTCTGAACTCTGAGTCATCCCTGCTCTTGTGAAAACACAAGTACACACAACAGTATTCTATGATAACAGCCCAAAACAATGTGATATTACTAAATTAAGTAGACCATGACTATAAAAAACTAATATTTAGATAAATTTACCATGGTGCTCTTGCCAGTCATTGTGTTATAGCTGAATTTTCCCATGATAAACAGCATTCAGCCAATGGCTACTTCTACCTTCATATTTAGAACAGTGGCTAATAAAAGCTCTAAGCTTTCACTTTGATGTCTTTGTGGAACAGAAACACAACCTATTGTGTGGGGCTAATACATGTATAAATGCTGACACAGACACTCAGACCTTTCTGAGTGGGTAATATTGAAACTTTAGATGGATGAAAAATATGGGGAAAAATGAATGCAAAATGTAGATTCTGTTTCCTGAAAAAGCTAGAAGGAGATTTTTCAGTCAACTCTAATTACAAACCTGAGTCTCAATCCCACAATTCGATTGGCCAGCTGTTCTTCTGCAGATTGAAATGGGGCTCAACAGCAACACTAAGGGTCTGTCAGCTTTGATTCAATTGCAGGATTAAAGCATTGAGAAACAGTGCAGGTCCACAGAATTTCAGTGAATTAATCCTAGTTGAATTCAGACACCGAAGGCTCTATCCCTGACAAGTAGCTCCCTTTTCTTTAAGTACTCCCCATTCTATCAACATTTTGGTTCTCTTTGCAGCAGTAGCAACCTCGCCACTTTCCACTTTCCTGGGTATAATACTAGAACGTATAGGCTTTTTCTATTCCTAGCACAGCAAAGCTAACATTATAGTAAATAATGAAATGTATTTTCTTTAGTGCTAGAAGAATAAAAGGGAAAAAAGTCCATACATACTTCTTCCAGTTTTTGGAGTTCACAAAGCCAGGGAACTCAGCTAACCTTGGTTGAAAATGATAAAGAGGAGTTTTGGTGAGATAAACTTCTTTAGACAAGAGATTAACCTGTTAGTTAAGTTTAGTCTCTAGAAAGTGTATTATCATCTTGTTTTATATACAGCTAGTTTTTTCCAATATCTTTACTCACTATCACCTGAATTTCTAGTCTTTGATAATAAACTTATTCTTGCTTCCATATTGGATATATTTAAGTGCTGTGGCATTAAGCAAAGTATTGGTTCCTATAGTTGAATCTTACAAGCTAATGTGTACTGTTCTTTTGGGAAAAGAAGTCCTGGTAATTCTACTCAACACTGCAAGGAATGCTCTGAGTATTTGGGGGTTGGTATGTGCCTGTTACTACCTGTGCAGATAGAACAAGGTCCATGGAGGCCTCCTAGGAGTGTTTGTGTTGCTAGAGGCTGTTAGTTTTAGGGAGCAATTCCATAGCAAACACAAACAAGACTCCTTCAGGCTAAGAGGAGGGTGTGGTGTCCTGACACCCTGAGTACACGTGGGGCATGGCACGATGTGGAAGTGGGGATGAATAATTCCTTCTGTTTGGTATCATAGCAACAGTCTTCCCTCTTCCCCTTTTACCTGAAGGACTCCTACTCTGAAGATCAGGATCTATCTTAATTATAATGGGCATTTCAGGGTGCATCCACAGAAGTATTCACCTTGCAAAAAAGAAGTTATGTGAGCTGTGACACTGGCCATATGAGAGTAGTATGGAACAAACTGTAAATGAGTGTTCAACCTATTTAACATCTTTACTCTATTTGAGATATAAAATACCAGAAGAGAGAGCCAACAGAAACAGGTGCAGGAACAGCTTTAGCAGGGACTGGTAGACAATGATATTGTAGAGTATTTTCTACAGCTTTGACTGAATATTCTGCCCTTTGTGCTGATTGGCTCTTCATTCCACCCTCCTCTCCTGCAGTCTCTTCATCTTGGTCTCACTTTACACCTTCCTTTCATATGCTTTTTGTTTCTTTCCTGTCCTGTTTCTCCACTTCTTCCCTCCCATGTGCCCACTCCCTTTCCCCTTCAATTATCCCAATTAAATCCCATTTGTGGAACTAGTCTGATGTTTGACACCATCACCATCTCTCCTCTTGTGTAACATGTCTCTTTCCTCTCTCCTATCTATTTAGAGTATAAGCTCTTTGGAGCAAAGGCTGTCTGCAACTCTCTGTTTAAACAGTTCTAAGTATTATGAGGACCGGTTCTTTGTTAATCCCTAAGCACTATCTTAATAAACATTATTATTAATATTAAATGTTACACTCATTTGCATATTAGATTTCTTGTAATGAACATTACTAAAGGCAATGTGAAATAGTAGTTTATCTATTTATTAAATTCTCATGATTTTTGTTTTTCACTTGAATGGAATTTCTCCTCTCCTCATACTCACAAGGTAACATTAATATTCTTTAATGAATCTTGCCAAGAATTCTCCAAGGGCATTGTGCATGAAAAATATTTCCTTTCTTTGAACAGCTGTGCAAAGACCTCTGTTATACAGACAAGTCACATCATCTACCAGTTGTTTCTTATGCAGGACAGAAAAATGCAGCAGGTCCACTGATTTTGAGCTCTACAGTGCAGTTGCTCACCTTTGATAATGAACCGTGCCAACTGTACACAATAACAGGCTTTCACCAATGTCAGTCCACCCACCAGCTGGTGCATAGAAAACTAGGACAAACCTACTAACAAATGCAGCTCCTCTTGCAAAACTCCAAGTACATCATTTCAGATCTTACTTCATAAGTGACAATTCCACGCAGGCTTTCTTGTGACTAATATTATAAACTAAGAGCATAAATATGCACATTTGAGTGAAACAAACTCGTATTAAAAAAACATACTATAAGTTCCAAATACCTTTTTTTTGGTTGTTGTTATTTTTTCTTTGAAGCGGCTCAGTGACTTCAGTTACAGCTTAATCAGTAGCACATGTGGACTACTAAAGCAATAGTTATTTCTACCTGGCTACCTAAATGAATATCACACTGCTTTACACCGCAACAACTCTTTTAGAAGAGCAAACAACCGGAAGCAAAAAAACAAACAAACAAAAAACCACCACAACAACAAAACAACCCAAACAAACAAACAAACAAACATTTAAAAAGATTGTTAAAAAAAAAGAATTTGATTTAAATCTTAGCCTGGAAAACTCAGTCTTCAGAACAACTATCCATTTGTATTTAATGATAAATAGTAGTCACTGATTCACAAGAACTGTAATTAGTCTTATCTACAATGTGTTAGTCTGGAAACAAGTATTCACTAGGAAAATAAAAACACATGACTGAATTTTTCAACTCCATTCACTAAAGATGTATTTATGCTCAATTATTCTTTTGTGCATTCTACAGAAGGCAGATTAAGACTATCATACATAGTAGAAATCATAATTGGAAAAAGATAAAGTGCAGCAATCCTCATACGCTTTGATATGTATTTCACGTCATCCAACTGAGCTACCAAACTGAACTGCACTCAAAAAGCTAAAAATATTGTCACCGGTCTTCAACATGCAAAGAACTGCCAATGCTAGTTTGTAATGTTAATCCAATTAATTCAGAGAAAAAGAGACGGTCCCTGATTTGTGGAACTAAAAGAAAATCAGATTTTCCTAGACATCTTCTGATTAAATGTAAACTGTGTTATGGACACAAATTTGGTGAATGTAAATCAAATTTATTCACTTTATATATCTCCAGTTCCCTGCTCTCAGCACACTAGGAATGTCCGTGATTACTACACAACTCTGGACTTCTCAAAATGCACACTAGCCAGATCAGATAAAGGATGTTCTCTCTCCTTTTATATTTCAAAGATTCAGATCTTTAAATGGTAGAGCCAGGAAAATGTTCACTCGTATCCTCAATCTGTGAAATATGTTTTTTGCCTTCTTTGCATCTCTTAAAAGAGCCTCCTTGATACTGTCCCTGAAGAGTTCTCCTCACACACATGCACTACTTATCTTTCCTTCCATCTGGCTCTGTGAAGTACAATAATTCCATTTGATTATTACTTCACTTCCCCATTTTAGCAGAATAATATGCTGAAGTCTATAATATTGAGGGGAGGGTAGCATTAAAAAGTTTTACTAAATTTCAAAAAGCCTTGCTAAGCCCTTTCTTAAAGTGTCTGATTAAAAATTTCCAGTATAAGGGAAGAATCTAACATTCAGCAAAAGCCCCACAGCACTGATATTCACTTTTCTACAGTCACTTTACTAGTAACTTTAGAAATACAAAGCCTTCAAAACACTAAGTCTGAAATCCTTAAATCCAACTTCACAGCCAGATTCTGCCATCCTTGCTCATACTAAGTGGTTTTTTACTTCATGAATAGTTCCATTAATTTCAATGGCATAACTAAGGTAATACTCATGAATAAACATGAAAGAATTGTGCCTTCAGTTTTCACTCAGCTCTAAACTTGGCGAACACACCTACGTACCGTCCTGCACAGAACACCATTAAACATGAACTCAGGGCCAAAGACTGCTAGCCCTTAGATGAGTGTGCAGAGGTTAGAAAGAGAAACACCTCCCTTTATCCTTGTACTGTTAATGTAAGAACCAGGCAGAAATCCAGTTCTTATCACCTGAGTGGTCAGGGACTGCTCTCCTGCACCTCTTTCTTGGCAAGATGAAAGAGGCTCAGGGATATTTGGGGGTGGGTAGGTGGAATATCTGCAAAGATGCCATCATCAGGATCTCTCACTATCTCATTCAACAGGACACAGGATCTGCTCAGATTTATAGTGCGAGATGGGGGAAAGTAGGATTACCATGTGACCATCTTTTGTCTCTGCACTTGCATTGGTCTCCTTAGCTCAACTGTAGCTGCCTCTCTAGGGATTGCTCCTGTTTGGACCAGCTCCCAGGAACACTAAGGAAATCTGCAGAAAAGATAATGTAGCCTTGGGACATGTTACCTTTTAAGTTTACACCGAATAAGGAGATAGAGGGGAGGGGAGGGGGAATAATGTGCTCACTTCCAGCTCTTTCTTGGCCCACCCATTCTTCTTTCCCAACCTTGCTGACCAGTTGCCAACCTCTACCCAGTACAGATCTCTGAACCTCTTGACTTCTTGGCTCTCAGAGAGAAAGAGGGCATGAAGAGGTAGATAGAAAAGGCATGATCTGTGCCTCTGCACTGTGTTTTGTGATAAGTTGCATAGTATTGTATGCTGTGTGGTGCTTTTTGTTTGCTCTGGGCAAAACTAATGCTGGCTGGTTCGGTTTCTTAGTCAATAGCACAGTAGCCACATCAGATCAAATGGTTCAAAATTAAACTCTACTGAGTCAGACAGCAGTAATCTAATCTAACGTCGAAACATTACATGATATATTACAAGGTGTCTAGGAATTAATTTAATTCAAAATCACTAATTAGATAACGAGTAAAAATACGTTCAATTCATTCTTCTGTTGTTCACAGTTCAAACCCATGGAAAACAGATTCCCATTGCAGTTAAAATTAGAATAGCTATAATATGGCAACTAACGTGGTATCAAATTTTAATTCCTATTACTTTATCCATCATCGATGGCAGGCCTTTTTTTTTCTAATGTCCTATAGGACTTGTTAGCATTCTTTTCAACAAAATTTTTTGAAGTTCTTTTTTAAACTGATTTTATTCCCCTGACATGTAAAAGGGAAAGAACACACAAATCTTTTTTAAAAGATTCCTGCAAATAAAGTTTTTTTAAAAATATGCCTGAAGATTCATCAGGGAATTTATTGGCATGACAACTTAAAATGGATATATTTTGGAGTGTGCTGTTGCAGACAAACATGCATGGAAAAAGTTGCATAAAGGAATTTATGAAAGTGATTTGTAGCTTGATTAGCTATCCCATATTTCCCTATTAAATGTGCTCCATCTGTTTAGGGCATAGCTTCCATATTATCTCCGTGCTGTCTATTTTGCAAGTTACTTACCAAAAAAAATAAAAAAGGCACATGAGACTGGATGAAAGTGGAACTCTCCCTGCTTAGTAAAAGTTTAGCAATGAGTGAATCTTCAGAGGGAGCATCTTACTGAAGAGAAATCTAGACACTAATGTATACTTTATGAGTGAAATTCACTCCTGGGCACAACACATACAGAAAAATCTGTGCTCACCATGGCTTACTTACATCTTATCTTGAAGACTAAGACCTCAATCTTGCAAGCTGCTCCATACAGATAGACCTCAATGACCCTGCAGAGCACCCCTGACTTCAAGAAATCTGCCTGTATGAAACACTGGCAGGACTCAGTCTGTAAAGTAGGATGTAATGCTGCTCATGCTCCACAAAGGGGTGAAATTCACCCTAATGGAACGGACTGTGCCCTTCCATGGAAGGAGAACTCTCAGAGCATTTTATGGTGTAATAAATTTTATTTTCAACATGAATCAGAGAAGGATATATTACTCAACAGTGGCTAATCCCTTGTTAGCTATGCAGGTCACCCAATAAAGCAGCAACAGAACTTTTATAGATCACAATCCTATACTCTGTATATGCTTCTCAAAATAGCACTGCTCTAAATATAGAAGATCTGAGTTGTTTTGTTTTTTGTATTTAATGTAATCTTTATATAATTCAGACTGAATGGTCTTGCAGGAAGGGAACTGTATCTTACGATATTTTCTAAAACCTATTTTGGGGGCTGCTTCTTGTACCTTCTTCTCCTGTTAAGCCAGTATATTTCCCTAAAGCTCTCGTACCAGCTGATGGGCCTTTGGTCTGACCCAGTTGGGCAATTCTCATACTTTTATTTTAAAACCTCTAAAATGTACCTAAAATAGTTTCTCTCTATGTAAATATGTCCAAACATTGAGGTCTTATATTTCAGACTATTCCAGGGACAAAAGTTTCTGCTTCGTACAGTTGGAAGCTGGGAAGTCTACCTTTTCAATGGCATAAACCTCTTAACTTTTTGCCCTGGAAGGTCATAATATACAGAGCTTTAATCTGTCACTGGTTCAAGTACTGAATATTACAAATCCTGCACAAATGTAATTTATTTATCCAGAGGGGTAGCTGTGTTAGTCTGTGTACAGCAAAAACAACAAGAGTCTTGTGGCACCTTAAAGATTAACAAATTTCTTCGGGCATAAGCATTCGTGGGCTCCAAACCATTTTGTCAGATCCATTTATTTATTTTAGGAGAAATTCTATTTGGGAAAGGAAACATTTTTCAGACGGGTAGATTTTTTCTTTGAAAACGGTGACTGAAGCTACTTAGAGATATAGTGAAATGCTGGCCCCGATGACAAAATTCTCCTTGACTTCACAGTGGCACAGGGGCAGAATTTCATGTGTGAAATATTGGAAGTAATACTGGTGGAGATATTTTAGTGGGAAGAGGGCTAAGACGACAGTCAGAGGGGGTGATTTATTGCAGAGCTCTCTAATTTATCACATGGATAACTCCAACACACACACACACACACACACACACACACACACACACACACACCCCCTTACAAACTACAGATAAGAGGATAGGTATACAGTGGTCAAAAGGCTCACGAAGAAAAACCACCAGGCTGTCCGAGGGCTCCATAGCAGCATTATAGCTTCAAAGAAAATAGCCCTGTTCAGCTAAGCCTCAAAAGAAATGAGTTGAGGTGCAACTCCTTTAAAGCCATGAATCATCTGAACAAAACTGTGTCAGCATCATTTTCTCAGAAGTTGCACAAGCTCTGAGAAAGGAAGAAGAGAGACCTTAATCTGCCCTCAACACCAGGTGGAAGATATGAGAGAAATAAGCAATTTCATATAAGAAATGCCTATAATTATGCCCTAATACTGTGACTGACATATGTAATGTTCTTCCACAGATACAGAACTGAGGTTAAATGACTTATGCAAACCCACTACCCAGTTTTGCTTAGTAAGTCAAGATAAGAATTCAGGAGCTCTTCTCTTACTGCAAACTGCCTTTCTGAATTGCAAAGGTGAGTTGCTATCTACTGAAAGGAGGAACTACTCCTTCTGAAGCAGACACATAATGGCTAAGTCACCGTAACATCTAAACCTAGTCACACCTGCCTTCTCCACAAGAAAAGAGCAATGTGACAATCGTGCTTATAGAAATGACATCTGGAGATGCACAGTGCAATGCCAGATATCTGCTAGTTCTTCCCTGGCAGTCTAAGAATTTGACATTAAAGGGATTGTATAATGCAAAGAACCTCCCAGCGGCTGACAACTCTCAAGCGCACATTTTATTCCAGAAATTAAAAGAAAAGGAAAAGTGCATTAGCATTATCTCGTGTAGTGCAATGGTGCTGGCTATGATTATCAATAGGTTAGTGAAATTATGTTAAATGAACAATACAAAATAAAAGTACCTAGAAGTGAATGCCTAACTTTATAAAGGATCTATTACTTACAAACAAGCATGTATGTTATGAGAAAAATACTACACACATTTATCTTTTTCATTCTGGTCTTACCAACAGGAATAAAATGAATCTATTTTCTATCTATTTTTTTCTCTTCTGTGACATCTGGAATTTCCCAGGGAACCACATTAGGTCCTTTTTTATTTCCTTTTTACATGTCAGCCTGAGGCAAGATTATGGTTAGTTATGCCCTCCAATTTCATTGTTATGCTGATGACACTGAGATCTATTGCTCTAATGATCGTTTCTTTTCAAATGTATTTCTGGTAGTAGAAATTTCAAGTATCCGTGCCTATTAAATCTTTATGTCATAATGCCTGGAATACAAAATTACTTACAAATAAATCTTCTAAAAGGTTCTATTCTGTAACATTTTTGTTAACCACTTGAAAATAAAATAATTTCTATATTTGATGCCAATACTATAAACTCCTTTTTCCTTTAGTAGTCATCTTATGGTATCTATTAGAAGTACTTAGAGGTATCTGTTCCCACACTAACCTCCTTGAAGCCTAAGAGCAGTACATTCAACTGTGTTTTAATGAGCAAAGACTCAAAATTGCAAAGATGTTTTATTTTTCTAAAAAAAATTAATACCTTGTTCCTCTAAAGTGCCAAAGATTTAATATGTATTAATTATAATATATTTATTATACAAATAAATCTTAAATAGTAGTGAATGTTAATTCTTTATTTTAAAAAAAAGTGTCAATTGAATAGCATTTGGAACTAAGAATAACAGAATGAGGAGATATATCTATATCTAGATATAGATATAGATATATGTTAAAGAATTTGGTGAGGTTGAGTGTGTGGATGAGGTTGCATCAAAACTCATTTAGAAATGCTTGAAAATAATTTGGACTATTCAAATAATTTCTCATAATGCCCTGAATCTGGTTTGCTTTCCACAGTTTCCATAATAATATCATAGCTTCCCTCTGTGCAATTTCACACTTATTGGAGTTAATTCTCATTTATGTTAAAATCCCCTTATGCCCCTCTGAAAGAATAAGAGGACTTAATATAGATGCAAATTACACTTTGCACATTTTAAGGCCATCAGTACTGGCTACTGCCAGAGCAATGGAGCAATGGGAAGTGGCCATAGTGTTACTGCAAAATAAGACCTTTTTTAATGACAATATTCATTGCACATAAGATTTAGCATTCCCCAGTGGTAGAAGGAATTCCCTTTGCTCAAGTAAGAACACTGTGATCCTTAGAATGACTGATGCCATCTCTATGAGTAGTTCAATTTATTTTAATGGAATCACTTGTGGAGTAAAGTACTACTGAACTTGAGGAAGGGTGGCAAAATTTGGCCTACAATGCTTCTCTCTTGTGTGTGTTGTCTGTGTTTTTTGCTTTAAAACAGACTTTTGTGGATAAGGAGAGTTACTATTAGTGAGATCTGATTTGCTGTAGCAAATGAATATAGAAATATAAGTTTATACCCACACACATACACATTATAAATTCACTTATTGATGAAGATTTGATTATTGATGAAGGTTATTGATGAAGATTTCTGCTGCCAATTTTTCCTATGGTTTTCTATTATGAAAATCGTTGAAGACAATCTATACCCAAAGCCCAGTTTTGCTACTATTTTCTCAATAAGTAGGAAAGTCTTCAGACTTTCTGTTTGGAAAAGTCCTGCTTTCCATATCCTTCTATGGTAATGGCAAATTTAAGTATAGAATAAAATATACTTACAGAATATTGCTACTGCTTCATGTAAGAACAGCTGTTCCAAGCGGATTTAAGTCTCCTATGAAACTAATTGCGAGAACCCATCAGTTTCAGAAAAATCAGGAATTTAAGGAATAATTGGTAATAAAGAATCATTTTAGGAATAATTCGCAATCAGTTGATGAAGTTCATAGCTTAAAGTTGTTCAGGCTGCAAAGTGTGCAGTTTTAACCAGAATACTACTTACAGGATGATGATATCTCACAGTATGTTTCATTAACAAATATAATGGTAATCTTCCATATAGTCGAACAGTTTATGGCCTATATAGCTTAACTAAGTTTTTAAAAATTTGAAAGAAAACAACACATTCCAAAATGTTTGTGTGGAGGATGAAGGACTAATTTAAAAAAAAAAAAAAAAAGTATCATGTGCACATTAGTTTACCTCTGTAATGTTATACTGTCCAAATTAATGGAATTAAATCAAAGAGAGGCTGTTGGAGGGAAAACAACAGGAACCATGACAATGGCAAAAATATAAGGCATACTGAGGGCCTATGAGGAAATAATGGGGAAACTATTACACAGAAAATACCCCTCGCCTGGCACCCACTAGGCTGGCAAAGCTTCTCTGGCCATATCAAATGTAGGGCATACTAAAATGTCTACACTGGCAAGTTAGTCCGAATTAAGGAAGCTTAATTTGAACTAACTTAAGCCTTGGCCACACTAGGCTTTCATTAGTTCGAATTAAGGGCTTCCTTAATTCGAACTAATAAATTCGATTATACCTTTCGAACTAAAGCTTAATTCGAACTGGTTAGTTCGAATTAAGTCAATGTGGCCATGTTAGTTCGAACTAACCGGCACATTGAATTTAATGCAACTGACTAATTCGAACTAAGCAAGTGCCACGCATGGCACTTGCTTGGTTCAAACTAAAATTCCAGTGGGGCCAGGCTAGTTTGAATTAAGTTAATGCGAACTAACTAAAATTAATTTGAATTAGTTAGTCCAAATTAACTAATTTGAACTAACTTTGGTAAGTGTAGACATAGCCAAAGGGTCTTATGGGCTACAACTGCTGTGGTGTATCTAATAGTAGCCTCAAGCTCATCAGAGCCAGAAATAACAGAATCACTGCCTCAATTGGGGTACCAGTATGATATTTACCATTTCATATAGCTATTTCCCCCAGCATATTAACACTCTCTCATAACTGAATTGAATCTCAACCAGTGGTTACTTTCATCTAGATGTCAGAAATCAAACAGATAGTCTTTTTTTATCAGGATTCTAGCCATCTCCTTACTCCCATAGCTTTGCTCTCTGTTCTTTACATCTGCAAGCTGTTTAAGCACACATGCAGTGAACGTGTCTACAACAGTAAGAGCATGAGGAAAAGGGAAGATAATGTGCTTGATTTTTATTGCACAGTAAAAATGTCATGATTGCTCTTTCTGAAGGCTCCTCAAATTGTTTGACAGCTTGGATCAAATGTTTTTTTTTTGCCCCCAAAGCTGTCCTTAGTTGCAATCACACTTTTGAAAGATACATACAGTACAATATGACATTCCACTCCACTGCTTAATTTATTTAATTTATTACTAATTCTGTTTTGAATAGAGCTGGTCAGAAAATATATTTTTACACAGAAAATATTGACTTTTTGTGAAAAATTGAAAACCAGGAAATTTTGGCTGAAATGGAAATGCAACTCTCCTATGCAACTATGATCTCTTCTGAAAACTGTATGGCCTCTTATGAGAATTGTAGTTAGGGTGACTCAACTCTGGTCTTGTATGGGCGGGGCTTCCTGGCCAAACGATCTCTCCCATGATGAACTATGGTCATCCCTATTGGTGTGTTGCTGAGGTGCAGCATGGGACGCCTTGGCAAGGGTGCATCAGGCAACCAACTCCCATCAGGCACTGTAGTAGCATTTCATAATGAAAATGTTTCAATTTTTGGTTAATGTATGCCTTCTGCCAGAGTTGAATCATCTGCAAGAAGAGCCAGGTTCAATACCTAGGGCTATGTCTACACTTACTAAAATTAGTTCGAATTAGTTAGTTCAAACTAACTAATTCGAACTAATTTTACTTAGTTCGAATTAGCTTAATGAATGGCACTTGCTTAGTTCGAATTAGCGATCTCCATTGATTTCAATGGGCCAGTTAGTTCGAACTAAGAAATTAGTTCGAACTAACATGGCCACATTGGTTAATTCGAACTAGTTAGTTCAAATTAACCCTTACTTCTAATACCCCATTTGAAGTTATTAGTTCGAATTAAGGAAGCCCTTAATTCGAACTAATTAAAGCCTAGTGCAGCCATGGCTTTAGTTAGTTCAAATTAAGCTTCCTTAATTCAAACTAATTTGCCAGTATGGACATAGCCTAGGGGTTCCTCTTAACATTGCAAAACAGAATCTGCTCAAGCCCTCATCCATTAATCTGTAAAAATTAAACGCCTCTCACAAAAATTGGGTCTGTGTGTAACAAAGAAAAAAGGAAGAAGGTGGGAAAACACAACCGCAATTTGAAACCATATGATCAGAGGTGAACACCCACCGCACAGTATATTGGACAACATCTTTTGCCTCATCTTCTCACCATGCAGAATGGAAGTTCGACAGCCAAACATTCCTTTAGCACACCACTCCCTTCTCCCTCCATTTCATCCCACTGACAGTTGCAGCCTTTGGTCAGCACGCATCTAGAGGTGTGTTCACAGGAATTCATCTACCACCTTGGGTGGCTGGGAATCATCAAGCATCAGCTGAGCCCAGCAGCCACCACTGGCTAACAGTTGCCACTGTTCGCTCTGACATCACTGCCCACTGCTCCTGCAGCCACCATTCCTCTGTTACCATCATCTCTCTGCTGCAATGTCACATTCTGAGTTTCCAACACTTCATCCAGCTCTTGATGATTTCAACAGATAGTGGTAGAGTAGTTTATGCTGTGCAATGTCTTTCATACGATACTATCCAACACTAGGTCTACGACTCAGAACTTGGCTATCAGCCATTTCAGCTCTCATGATCTCTGAACAAGCTGGGACTCTCAACTAAGTCTAATCAGCAATGTCTTTAAACAGTGGAGAGGGGAGGGTCAACTGGTACCTAAGATTCCTGAGACAACCACAGCACCAAACAGGTATTGGTCCCCACCTGCTCTCCCCCTCATAGGGATTTGGCATCTCTAATTCCTGTTTAGCAAATGAGGTTCAGTTTGGGGCAATCACCTCAATCAGGGCAGGCTAAGTAACCTTCTGCTGCCTTCTGCTCATGAAAACACAGTAACAGCATTTCTTTATCCCCACACTCAATGCTACAGTGCACTGTTACCCAACTACAGCCAAAATTGATCACTGTGGCAGAGCAGCTACATCATGCTGTGCACCTAAACAGACTAGATGTGTTTATGCAATTGTGGTTTGTTCCTGAAGTCCTTTGCTACCAGCTCATCACTAGATGTCAGGGGAGAGCTCATTCAGACCCTGTTTACTCTAAGAACCCAACATTTTTCAGCTTTTGGATGTTTGATATTTTAGTAGAAGGTTGATATTTTCTGAAGAACACATACATTGTTCAAGAACAATTCTGTTTAGCCAAAAAAACCTATTTGTCTGTTAAAAAGAGAAGAGAGATTCAAAGAAAATTTCCATGAGCCCTAAAGTTGATTAACTCCTGTCTGACAAGAGAGAAGTAATCGTTTCTGCAACCATTTCACAGAGCAAACAAAAAATATGAAATAGTACTTAGTGAAAGGAGTGCCATACCAGTGGTTTTACTCAGTCTCTACCCTAAACCCAGCTGCTGTGTTATAAAGCAAGAAGGACCAGTAGGAAGCAGCCACTCAATGTTACTATTTTCTAATAAATGCAATTGGAAAGTAAGATATAACTTGACTCCAACAAAAATATGTTAGTTTCTGCTCGACAAGAAGATTAAAACCTTTACACATCTTGTGTTTTTAGATCAAGGGTTAGTAAACATAAAAGCTTCATTATAAATGATTTTAAAGGTTTGTATTTTAAAGCACTGCAAAGAGTTAAGCAGATCAAATTCAAGACAGATGTGTTCTTGCTATTTCAACGCTAATATGTTCTTGATGCTTCAAACATTCAAGATGGATGGCTGATGCCAATGCACTTGCACCAGTTTAGATCAAAGTTTACAAAATCCTTTGAAGTTGTCCAGCAGTAAAAAATTGCATTTCTAAGCGAGGCCGACAGTTATTCTCTCTCTCCTGTGTCAGGACAGGGAAAGATTTTGAAGAGATTACTTTATACTGGGGGGGGGGGAAAGGGGAGAGAGAGAATAGTGTTTTTCTTGTGCCGAGGGAGGGAAGAAATCAGTGGGAGCCTACAGTGGTGATACTACAACAAATAAAAATGAATCTTTCTTATAAAATGGCATAACTCCAGGGATAAACCATTTTGCATGGTTCTTCCTCATCATATTTTAAAATTTCCACAAAGGACTAAAAAAATGTCTTTAAAATCCCAAACCTCTGACTTAGAAAATTTAGAAAAACGTTTCTTAAAATTAAAATAAGTTCTAAAAATTCCATTACTACTTTCTTTGTTTAGTGTAGGTTTTAGCACTATGCATATGCACAGCATGAACTTCTGCAATAAAAAGTTAGATAAGTTTAATTATCTGATCTAAAAGCTACCTACAGAGTCAGATAACGTGCAGGAAAAAGAGTCACGGTGAATAGCTGCATGTAGAGAGCAACTTGAAGATACAAGCACACTATGCTGTCAGGGAATGGTGGGTCTTCGACTTTTCGTGCCTGCTTAGGGATTTATGGTCTTTGAACAGTCTCACAGGCATCTCCACCCTACCTGGGGATTATAGGCAACAGCTCCTACCATTCTAGAGGCCTCCAAATCTGCCTCAGTAATAATATATTATTACAAAAACAAACAAAAAAACCAAGAAGCTAGCACCTTGTGGATTGTTTCAGGTAAGGTTTCCTCTTTCTCAAGATATGGGAGTAACTAGCGATTAAGAGTCATATTTGATTTTGTTCCACACTCAGTACTTTAAATTATTAAAACAGAATTTTAGAAATCTGCTGCGAGACCTAATCTACATTTAAAAAGGTCCACTGGCATAACCATGTTGATAAAGGCTGTCATTTTTTTCTTTTACACATATCGTTATACCTATAAAATGCCTAAAGTAGATTCAGTTCTATCAATTTGTGGTGGTGTTTTATATTGGTATAGTTTATTTTGCTTTGCTCAATTGCAGCAAGCTATAGAGAAGTGGTTATGCTAATAACAAAGCCTGCAGTTGTAGTGGTATAGAAGTTTTGCTGCTTTACATATGCTGGTTAAAGAGGCAAAAGTTAAGTGCATTCAAGGCTTCACTTTCACTAGTCACATTGTCGGTTTACAGTCAACAATCTGTAGACACCGACAATACACAAGTTATTGTTCCTCCCTCCTCACCAGTCTATTTCATTTCATTTTATGAAAAACTGCTTTCATCTTACATTCTGATTAGATCTCAGTGATTTGTTTTTGTGCAGGGGCAAATAAAAATGTTTTGTTTTAAACAGAAGCTGATTTTTTTTTGGTTTCTCACCAAAATGAAGAACAGTGGGAGGCAGGGGGAGGTTTTCAACAACAACAACAAAAATCCAAAATGAAAGAAAAAATGAAATTCTTTTCATTTTCAAGGTTTTCCCACCTTTTTTGATGGGAAGGATTGTTTTTGTTGTTAATTTTAAATCAATTAGCTAAATTGGTAAAATAAATGTTCTGACTTTTTAAAAGTATTGCAAATACTTCCGCATTCTGTAAAAGGCATTTTTCAGTGCATTTACTATTCACACAAAATCTTCACCATTCTCTAGTTCTGATGCAGACACTTACACACACAGGTAGTTCCAAAGGGGTAGCCGTGTTATTCTAGTTCAGCAAAACAAACACAGAGTCCTATGGCACTTTTAAAGATTAACAAATTTATTTTTAGCATGAGCTTTCATGGGTGAATCCCACTTCATCAGATGCCAGAAAATGGAAAAAACTTGCATTAAAAAAACACCTTAGAGTATGGGAAGGAAAGAAAAATCCTGTGATTACATTTCACTGCAACAGGTTAGATTACTTCAGCAAATATTTGATTGGACCCTTCCATACTGTAAGTTTTTTTAATGCACTTTTTTCCACTTTCTGGCATCTGACAATGTGTGATTTCTCTCATGAAAGCTCATGCAAAAAATAAATTTGTTAATATTTAAAAATGCCACATGACTTCTTGTTTGTTTTACACACATTAGTTACTTCATTAGCTTGTGTAGTTCCATGAACTTTAATGAATAATGTATATCAAATTCATCTGAATAAAGCTACTCATTTGTAGGTTAGCAGAATCAGACACTTAGATTATTTATAAGGTCCGCAATATAGGGACTTGATCTTGCTCAGTATGTGAACGATGTCTAGCATATTGAAATCAATGGATCTTAATACATTAAAGTTACACATGTAGGTCTTGAAGTCCTCCATATACATTTAGCGCTCAATTCTGCATTACAGTATAGCAATGGGACTTTTGCCTGAATAGCAGAGTGCTAGACCAGGTCTTTTTACATAAAAAAATATCACAGAAAATGTTTTATTAGAAGTGGGACAAAAAATTGTAGCTTTTACTAATCTGACTTGATGTCATAATTTTGATGTCAAAGTAATCAGCACATCACTGAAATACTTAAGATGACAAAATATTCTTCACCATCTTCACATATTTCACACTGTATTTTAAGCATTGCTGCTTAAAGTTTAGATTAAGGCTTGTAATAATTTTCTATCTTCCCTTTGAATTATTCAGGAAAGGGCAGAGGTCTCCATTACAATCCAGTTGAAGAAAAATTGCTGATGACTAGAAGATATGCAATGTGTCCCATCATTAGTCCTTTAATGCACAGAATGCATTCTTTTTCAAATATAGCATTCAGTATTTAATGAACAAAATTAGCTAAGTCAAAAATGTGGAATGTAGTTTTTATTACTGTTAGAGATCTTTAATGATAGAACTGCATTTGCATGCACAATGAATGTATTCACAGCACGCAAAGTCCATCTACTCCAGTGGGATACAGATTACAATTTGCAGAGATTTTTTTTCCCCCTCTCCAAACGTGAAGGTTATATTGCTAATTTCATTAAAATCACAGTGAAATTATCTTTCCACTCTCTGAATGCCTATAAAATATTAGTCATTAGAAATAGGAAAATTAGTCATTGTGGCCTATGTCATTTATCTCAATGTCCGCAGATCTAATTAGTTCGAAATTTCAAGACAATTTTGACAAATGTATTACATCATGTATTACAATTTTAGGGCTCTGTTCCCCTATTATAAATCCTGTAGAATACTGTCAGATTTTTGTGGAATCTGAAGAAAAAATGGCATTAGGCTGGCTCTGATTCAAATTATGTAAGATCAGTACTTTCCCATAGAGAATGGGCAAAGCATCCCAAGACAGAAAGAAACATGGTGTGCATATCTGCATGAGCGTGTATCAGAGAGAGAGAGCAAGCACACACGTGCTCATGAATAGGATTTCAAAAAATGGAAGGAAAAAAAGCCAGAGAATCCTTCTAAAATCAAACAAGGAGTCCCATGGAACTTTTAAAGACTAACAAATGTATTTATTGCATGAGCTTTCCTGAGCAAAATGCATGTGTTTGATGAAGTGGGGTTTTAATCACAAAAGCTCATGCAATAAATAAATCTGTTAGTCTTTAGAAGTGCCACAGGACTCCTTGTTCGTTTTGCTGAACTAGACTAACATGGTTACCGCTCTGGAACTTCTAAAGCCAGTAAACTTGGTAAAGTATACTGTCTTCTAGAACATTTTTCAAAATCAATATTCTGAATATGCCTTAGATAAATCTGCCCTCCAACTTAATTTGTGAAACAAGCACATTTTATTCAGAAGATCGCAACTGATGTCTCTAATTTTCAAATTAGCATTCTACCCAAACGTATGTACTGTATTTCCATTCATAGTAGGGGAGGAGGTGGGCATTCAGAGCTAGAGAGGACGATGTGAAAAGCAGGGCTATGAGACAATGTAAGTTGTTCAAATTTCTATCTCCTCCCCCGCCCCCCGACCAGCAAAATAACCCAAAACAACAAAAAAGCAAACAACAACAAATTCACATGTCCCAAGTAAAGCAGCAATTCTTTTTGTCTGAGCTGCGAGTTGGAAAGATGTGCCAGGGAGTGAATGTTCTTCTACTGAACACAAAGCTATTCTTTGGAGACTGCTCCAGCCCAAAGACTGGAGTAGGCTCTTCGGTCCCTTACATACTTACTCAAGTCAGCTTCACAGCTGTAATTCACCACCATTGGTTTCAATGGCAGAAACCACACTTTGGGCAGGCCTTGGGTGTTTTTACCACCTATATCTAACCGTGCTTATACCCAGGTCATTCAGAGTTGGATTAGGCCAGACATGCTAAAAACTGCTGAGCCCCACCTACACAGTAGCTTCTGCCTCAGCTGTTATCATTGCTGTTGGTGGACTGAGCTGCTCTATCGTCATACATCATGATGGCCCCCCTGCATGTGCCTGCTTCTCTCTCACAGTCTTCCCAACAGCCTGCAACAGCAATATGACCCTGGAAAGGAGAAAGGGGGAAAAAGCATCATAAAGTGCCTGGTTCTCAACTGAATCAGTGAATCAGTGAATCTACCACTGCACCGTACCAAACTATAAGCAGGAGCTTTAAATTTAAAACTGTTCAGGTAGCTCAGATGGTGTCTTGGTGCTAAGCATAGGCCTAAACCCTCAGCTGAACCCGTGGTCTCCAACAACAGCTCTGAATCAGAGGAACCTGTAACATACTTACAGTTCTCTTTAGTGCCCCGTCATCTTCTACCATTTTTCTCCTTCGGAATTCTCAATAAAAGGACACTCCTACATCTCCCTTAAATAGTCTAGATCTTTTAACTATGCTCACATCCAAAAGTCTACTTCATTTGCAACAGTGTTACATTTTTCAACGATTTCTAGCAGGCATGTGTGGCTTGAAGGATTTTACCTTCAGCATTCAGATCAGATTCCTTAGGGTTTTATGAATGTTTTCTCTCCTTAAAGAATTTATTTTCCTTTGTGCTGTCTGTTTCAAGTGACCCAGAATACAAGACAGGAAGTATTTGTCGTTCTGCTTATTCATTTTTCTCTTATACTCTAAATGTGCATCCAGTTTTCCTCCCACAGCTGTCCTATTTTTCCTTTGTCTGTTTGCAATCAGGTCTTCACTTGAAGTCAGTCTCTGCATGCCTTAACACCTCTTTACTCTTCTCCTTTGTATATCTAAGAAGGTTTTTCTATAACTTCCTTAAATTCTTCTTAAAGTACTTTTTCCCCAGTCTGCAGCTTTAAGTCTTGATTCTCCTTTGCAACAGCATCTGCCTGCATCTTCACCCTGGCTTTCAATTTCCTCTTAATAGCATCACTTCTTCTGTATTATTCTTTCACATAGTCATATTCAATGTACTGATGCTGGTAAACAGAAAGAGCTCTTTTTCTCCTGTCGTTCTGCTTTGTGAACAGCACAGTTCTGCTGGCCTTTATAAACATCTCTTCCATAGTTCTTCAAATAACCAGGACAAAGTAAGTTCTGTTACACTAAAAAGAATCCTGCAAAAACTTAACTGATGAAAATATTATGGAATTTGCAGCTTAATCCAGGTAACCAAACCCACATGGGAGTGCTATTTGTTTAACCCAACATACACATTGATCAGCATCTCATCTGCTTCCAGTCAGAAACAAATGATTCATCATGTCATGCTATTTTTGGAGAGAAGTGATCAATAAAAGCACTAAGGGCTTTTTAAAGAGGATCATCACCTCTGGTATTGTTTCATTGGACACTGAATCAAACTTTGCCCCCTCACAGTGTTCCGGAAAAGCAAACTGTTGTTTTGGACTTTAAATTTCTTCCAATGCAGCCAACAGACTCTGAAAACTGCTCCTTTCTTTCTGCCATTGCTGAGCATTCTCCCCTCTGTTATACAGATGAAGACCCATTGGTACTAGCTAATGATGGGAGTGCTGATATTTTGTCTGACTTTACTCTGGATAGGATCTAAATGATGTACTAATGAAATTGCCTATGATTGCTCTATCACTCTCAGTTTATTGCCGTCCCTAGTGCCTCACATAACTATTTAATAGCTAAGACTACTTTTTCAATGGAAATATAAAATCTAAACAGGAATAACGCTAGTACCAGTAATAACAATGCAGGCAAATTGTCCTTGATTAAGCATAGTAGACTAGGTAGTTAACCCTTTGAAAAGATGACAAAGATTCAATAACTAATAAGAGCTACATTAATGGTTAGTCGAACAATTATTCTCTTGTTGAATAGCACAGCACAGTTCAGTGACAGTTTGGTTATGTAAATTATTATTATTATATTTTTTCTTCTTTGGTGCATGCCCTAAAGGATGTAAAAGCATGTAAGGTGGTCTTTGATGCAGGAGATCTCAAGGTTGCTTAAGAATACCAGAACATACTTTTTTTTTTTTTTAAAGGATTCTCATCAACAAATTTATTTCATTCAAGATAGTGACCAACAACACATATAGTACCTATCAGAATTTCAGAGACCAAAAGCACCAAGAAAGAGACAACATATTTTCTAGCACAAAGGCTAACATCTTCATTTTAGCCAACATAGATATGGAAGTTTATGAACAAAAAAAGATTTATAGAGGTGTCCAAAATTATATTAGAGTAGTAGATGAATTATTAAAGAAGCTGCCTCTGAAGGACCAAACAGAGCAAAATTTAGTGGTGCCTCCTCCTAAGAAGGAGAGACACTATGATGACCAAACCATTCATCATTTCCTTGGGAAGTTTCCCACACTAATTTTCTCTGAGGAAGAGAAGAAAAATTCTGCCATAAATTGAATGAATGTGAAGTGTACTTCCCTATGTTCACACCTTGGAAAACAAAATAGATGTTTGGTGAGGCCAAATGTTTGCTAAGAACAGATGAAATAGAGCAAAAAGGATTATGCAAATTTATTGACATTGACAAAGCACCACAGACTTTGCCAGTATTGAATGGATGTTTTCAGACACACACACAAATAAAATTGTGTTCCAAGCACAGGCATCTAGTCAACTTCTATGTCCAACTAAATCTGCAAAACAGACTGCAGTGATACTGTAACCCATATGCCTGAAAAGGCTATCTCTTGAGAGACCTGCTGAGGGTGGGTTACTGTTGTTGGGCAGATTAGTGACCCACAACTGGAAACTTCCAGAGGCAGGGTGTGGTAGCAATTTGAGCATGCTCCACAGTGTACCCTGCTGGTGTGATCTGATGTTCTCAGTCAGATGACTGGAGAGCAGCAGCCTGAGCAGACAACAGGCAGGAGCTGCCTTGAGGGGAGACCATGTACTCAGTGTTCTGGAGAGGAGCTGAGCCAGGAGTGAACAAGATGTTTTCTCCATGTGAAGGAGTCATTTGCACCAGACCTTGCAGACATGCATATGGGACTGAGGGCTGGTT
>ML685769.1:3754282-3901723 GCA_007922175.1 Pelusios castaneus | reverse complement strand
AGAAGGGCACTTTAATTAAATGAATTTAGCCCACCCGAAGGTTACAATACGAACTGTTGAGTGTACTTCAAATATAGAATTGCTAAAAAAGGCAAAGCAAACCACTAGATAAAATCATTAGAGCTGTATGACCATGATATTTAACAAAGCAAATGTAATATATTTTTGGCTGGTCAACTGCCCCCCAGTGTTTTTATTTTCCTAGTGCTGAGAATGTTGTACATGAACAAAGATAGCAAATGATTAGTGCAAATGTCTATTTGCAAATATACTGGAAACATTTCCTCTAGTTCAGTACATGTTCTTTAAAATTATTGAACACAATGATTTCTCCTGAACCGACCGACGTATTGAGATAAATTATTATAACACTAAAACCAAAGGCCAAATCCTGCACTGATGTATGTTGACACATGCCTCTAAAAAACTGACCCAAAATCCTAAAAAAGAATGTAGTTATCTGTGATATACTTGACTTATTCACAACACCGCTTGAAATGCACTGTTTACAATTATAAGATTTTTGTACAAGTCTGGTGGCAAATGAATTGTTGGGACTGGCAATCCTATGTCAGCAAGTTAATGATCTTGAATAAATCAAGAAATGAAAAATTAAGATCTCATGGTAACTTGGTAGTATTTTCTATTGCTGCCTCCCCCTCACTGACCTAAAAATGTATTTTTTAAAATCAAATAATGTTAGAACTAGGTACCACATCTACCAAACATTAGAATTAAGTGCATTTGTCCTGTAAAATTGAACTATTGTTTTTTCAACCCCACAAAAGCCAAATCTACTGTGTGGATCCATTGTGTGCCAGACCCAATGGCTATAGAAGGGTGCTCCTATTTGAATCCTGGGTGGCCCATCCACTGCTAAAGCTCATCCCCCAATCCACGGGGAGGAAGCACTGGGCCCAGATCCAACTGATTATGGGCGACAACTAATGAAATAACAGGGACGGGCAATAGGGTCAAAGTTCAAAAGAAGGGAATCAGAAGGGACACTGAGTAGAAAACCCCAGAGCGCACCCACTATTCCCAGATGATGTTCATGGAGCCAGCAGATGCTGCCCAAAGAAACTATGCCCAGATTGGTGAACAGACGAGGGTACAGAAACAGGCCCCACAGTCACAGAGACCCCACTCAAAAAACTTCCTCTCCTTTAGGAGAGTGGTAGAGGGCAAATACATCAGTCCCAGAATCAGCAAATCCCTGTTTTCTGGGTAACTGGGACAGGGTTACTCTAGGTCAATTAGGACACCAGAGATCCATTGGGGTAATTAGCCACACTAGATAAAAGCCTCTGTTGCAGCCAGGCAGTGTGGAGTTTGAAGTTTGGAGCAGAGTAGAAACAAAAGCAGAAGCAGAGCTGGATAGAGCTAGCCTCTAGCTGTTGAGGCCAGCATCTGGAAGGTACAGGCAGTCAGGGCAATCCCACCTAGGTGGGCATTAGGGGTCATAGCCCCAGCAAGCTGCAGAGTAGAGAGTCCATCCCCAGAGCAAGGGGGACTGGAGAACAGTTACACTGGGAATCTGGAAGGGGGAAAGTTGTTCTCCAGCTGGCTGCCAGGGCAGGAAGCAGAGGGCTCACAATAATCGAGCACACCCTGTTCGCCACAACTGATATTTGCTGTCCTGTTTGACATGACATCCTTGATTCTTTTGGCTGCCATGTTGCACTCTGTGCAGAATCCTACTAGAAATTGTGGGCAGGTTCACAAAGAAACATAGAAGTGATGATTCTCAGCCTTATCATGTCTAATTTTTAAGTGCCTGGAAAAATCCCGGGAATTCACAAAACATGGCTCTGAGGCTCCCTATATATGAATGGGGAGAGATAGGTGCCTCAAAAAGGGATTCACAAAAGCCAGTATGCTAGGTGGCTCCATGCCTAAACTAACTGATGAGAGGTGGTGATGCCGCGCTCAGGGATGAGTGTTAATTCCTGCCCCTCTCCCAGCGATAGACACCTAAACCTGGGTTGTAAGGAGGCTGTTCCCTATGTTTGGGATTTGCAGCTGCAAATACTTTCTTGGAGTTATACACATGCCGTTTTGTAAGGAGAAGAAACAACTCTCTCATAATTTTTAGCCCAGTGTTTAGGGTGCTCACCTTGGAAGTGGGCAGACCGTGGGTACAATTCCCCATTGGTCTGAGGGAAGAAGGAATTGGAACAGGGACAGGCCAGCTCTTAGGAGAGTGCTCTAATCACTGAGCTATTTTGTCTCCTTTAATTTCTCCTATGTATTGATTTATTTATTCACAGTGGAAAAAAGAAATATGGGCAGTGAGGAGAGAGGAAGAATATGACTCTTTATAAGCTTGATTAGATTAGGGTTAGATATTGGAATCACCAGGGAAATAAAAGACCTAGGATCCAGTTCTCCTGTGTGAATGAATTTTTAATAATATTTATCCATAGTGGAACAGCTTCAGTAGAAAGAATACAAGAGTCCCACATTCAGCATATCCCATAATTCAGTGGTGAAGGCACTCAAAGACTCCTATTCAAATCCCATCTCACTTTCTGTTGGGTGAAGGACTGGAGTCAAGAGTTTCTCAATTCCTAGGTGCATACCCTAACTCCTGGGCTTCAGAGCTCCTCCTCTGTTCTCCCCTCTTTTCTGTAAGCTTCTCTATAGGAGCCCAATCTAATAGGTGAGCTCAGAGCATGCTTACTGGGTCAGGTCCCACAGGTAAATTCTCTCCCCCAATTCCTGCATCTCTCCATGCCATGGGTGTCTGGGTGCCTGGAGGAGGACTGTACTTGCATGTGCACAGACAAATACAGGCATCTATGGAACTTGTATTGCAAAAATTTAAACACAGAGTTTAGTTGCCTACAGAGTTTGGGTGCAGCTGAATGAAGGTTTTGTGAATCCTAGTAGGACCTAATTCTAGGATTTAGGCTCCTACAGTTGTAATTAGCTGCCCATGTCTTTGTACATCTAGCCCTACATATACATAAAATCCACTGAGGACAGGATGGAGTGAAAAAAGAAAAGAACCATCCATGACAATCACTAGTCACATAATTTAATACACCACTGGAAGCTCTCAGATACAATAAGTGATGGGTTCAAGATCCTTAACAGGACAGATTACACCCTTTTAAAAGAATTCTAAGATATAAAAATTTTTAAATGTGATATTTTATCTATATCTGGGATATAAACTATATAAGGACTTCACAGATTCACAAAGACAAAGAAGGTGTCTCAGGTGTCATTATTTTGAGCTCATCATGGTGTCTTTCTGTATTTTACCACAATGGCAACTTCCCTGGACTAACACAGGAACTAGCCCCTTTATGGCAGAACATGAAACAGCACAGTGAGGGAACACACTTAATTATGTTATTTTCCCCCCATTTGCAACTACAGTATAGCAATTACTGGTGCACTCCAGAACAGAACTGATTAAATTTGGTGCTCCATTTTACAAAGTAATGATCCAGCTCTCAGGTGAATAAACTATGAAGCCAAAGGCCAGATAGCTCTTTGCCATAAGAGAAGAAGATTACTGCTAAGGACGATATAGCACACATCTTTATATAATGGTTAACATTTATTAATGGAAATAAAGCTCTCATTTACCTAAGTATCATATCCCATTTTAAACCCCATCTCTTAAAAACTCTTACTAATGGATATAAAGTATTCAGACATTCTCTTCAGCTCAGTAGTTCTGTGTTTGAGACTAATTTAATAAAAAGTAAAACTAAAATCTTGCCCCATTTTTCTTTTGTCTGCAAGTCTGTTGTGTTCAGTGCCTTTTTAGAATCCTATCGTTCAATCATGGGCAGAACAGATTTAAAGAATAACTAATTAAACAATAACAAAGAATTCTATTTATAGAAACCAAAGAAAGCTCCAGGAAAAAAAAATAAAACAGAAACATCTAATTTGTTCATGTTCTACAATTTAAAAATAGCCTAACAATTTTTATATAGAAAATCAAAAATCCACATACTGTCTATGGCCTGTTTTCAGGCTAAGATTTAAAGAGAGATCTTCCTCAAGTCTGTTTAATTTAGTTTCAGAAACTATATTTGCTACCTGAGTCTGTTTTCGAAATTACATTATTTATACATATTTCTCTCCTCTGTTGCTTTGCAAAATTTACTAATCAGAAAAAAACAGCAAAAAATGTTCCCCCCCTTTCATTTATTTAATTTATAATGAGCTTACTTGTCACATATAAGAATGGGTAAATTCAGATAATTTTTATGTTGATGATAAACAAATGACAAATCGAGAGAGAGGGTTGCTCCAATTACATTCTCCTTCCTCTCCAACTCTCCTTTTTTGTCTATATCCCTGTGACAGTAGTCCTGAAATAACAATCTGTCCTTAGTTTCCCATACTTTTACTTTAAAGTTGTAGGTTAAAAGGTTTTCTTTCTAGTAAACCTTCTTTCCCAGCATTTGCTATTTCACCCCCAGTCCCCTCCCTTCCCACTTTTTATCTGCTCTTTCCTTTCTAATAGGTCTTTCTCTTTTATTTGTTTAGCCCGCTATCGACAGCTTCATTGCACCTAAAGCTGGGGTTGGGTAAAGCAAATGATCCACAATAGAAGATGGGAGATTTATAGAATTAACCCAAACCACAGAAAGCTTTGTGTAAGTATGGAAGAAAGCCTTATGTTCATAGTTCTAACCTTAGTGGAACCTTGTGATAGATCTGGAAAGAAAAAATCTAAGACAACCTAAACTGCTGATTCTACTGCATGGGTTAAAACCAGGTTTCCTCTATGCATATAGTATTTCTTGTATTTTATTCTGATCAATACAATACACAATACCATATTTGTCAGTGGTAAATCAGAAACATATGTGTTTCATAAAAACCTTTGGACATGGAATCATTAATTATTCCCTTGCTCCTCATTCAAGATGCTCTGTGACAGTTTCTCTTCCCTCATTTTCTATGCTACCTTTACTCTTTCTATGCTTGCTACCCTTGTTCCCATACATTCATGGTGGCAGCTTCATTACACAATCACACTATCCTGGCAATGGGTCAGACAACTAAGCAACTATTTATTTTAGAATCTTAATTACACAGGATGGAGGCGTGGAAACATTTAATACATAAGCCAACAATCCAGTGTAATCAGGTTCTCTATAAAGTTGTCCTATATCATGCATAAAAGTATAGAGAGAGACAAACCAAGATGAGAAAAGGATGCAGAATCAAAGGGAATACAGAAGAGGGAGATGGAATGAAATAATCTTATCTCCTTAAATTAAACATGAAAACCCCATGTCTGGCTGTTTCTCAAATGGAGTTTATGAACTGATGACATCAAATTTGGCTCTGTGGTCTCAACAGCATTTCATAAATCTTTTGAAAGAAGAACTTTGCTGTTTCTTCTAACATAGCATGTATCTTTTTAAATATTAACACCAGATGAGGATGGGGCTTAAGCCATTTTATGTGTTAACACAGATGTTACTTTCCTTTACAAAGATACTGATTGACCATTTAGATTCATTGCTCTCGTTTGTTTGGTCTAATTTGGTAAAATTAATGAAGGGCCGTCACTTAATTTTACTATTCTATATCTCTTTCATGTATTAGGCTGTCTACATCTAAGGGGTAAATTGATTTTGATTATCTACCTAGAGACAGAGGCATTTACTTCAACAGCGGCTTTACTAGATATCATAGGGAAGAAACCAATTGAAAATGAGTACCGGTACTTGTTTTACATGTTTCATGGAGGCCAAAATGTGCAAATGATTTGTGTTCTGCTCTTACACAGGTGGGGCAGAGGAATTTGGCAGCACTGATCTCTCTGAGCTATTGTATGGCAAGACAGAAAGGTGAATAACACTGAAGTCAGTTCTGAGATAGACTTCAAAGGCATCAGGAGAAGAGTCTACAGGAAAAGAGTTAAACTGTCAAGGACATTTAGGGGCATGTTCTCAAAAGTGACTTCTGAACATGGATGCCCTATTTGAGACTGGTAAGTATTTCAAGTCGGGCACTCAAAATGTGAGGCACTCAAGTCATTATCTTGTGGTCAGAGAACTGAGAAACTTTATTGCCATTTTATGTCCTTAAAAATGTAACCTTTCCTAAAAGAATTCACCCTGTAAGAACTTGCTTATAGGACATATAGAAAGTTAAGTCTTTAAGACTGTAGAATGGCCCTATACACCTCATATGCATAAACATACAATACAGAGTTAACGCCATGCATTTATTCTGGGTACAGACTCCTACAATTAAATCTCCTTTTTATTCTAACTAGTGAGGCATTCAAGTCAGATACAATCTTCTCCTTACAAAAAAGATTTATTGTAAGGATTGTAGATTGCTGAAAAACTGATGGGAGCCACCAACTAGATCTTTTAGCACCAATCCTGAAATCAGATCCTCTAGAGTTGACTTAATTGGATCTATACATGAGTAAACAAGTTCACACTAATGCCTCCAAGTATAGAGTTGGGGTCTTACACTAGAAATACTGTCAGGTAATTTCTTTTTAAAAATAGGCTATTTACAACTTCCTACATTTATTTCATTTGAAGTAAAAAAAAAAAATGCAGTTTTGATCATGAATATGTATACACTCTATTTTGCTCAGCCACTAACACAATTCTTGTTTTTCAGCAAGATGTATCCTTGTCAGAAATACATAGCTCCTTAGATTACATCGCAGGTACGGCGTTGTGTAATTTATAGTTCCTTAGTGTACTAATGATATTTTTGGTTTTTTTTCTTAAACTTCAGGAAAACCCTTTCCCTTATAGGATAAAATGTAATCTCTTTAAAAGCTTTATAATTCATTTTATAATATGAAAGATGCTATAGATTTGTGGTAGCGGACACAGATAAGAACATAGCATTTAATTAATTATCTCCTTATCCAGTGTATGAATGTTAGACAGAACAGCATTACCAGAAAGGCATTAAATTTCTTGCAATGATGTCTCTCATCTTTTCTTCATTTTGGAGACTATGTATGCTAAAGATAGTGATGTTGACATGTCTATTTTATTATTTGCAAATGTTGCCCATGGGGTACAAATGTTTACCCCATGTGGTACAAGGAAAAATTCATTGTAGGGGAAGTTTCCAAGTGGCATCGGTTCACTTTGCTCTGTTCGGAAAATCTGGCTCAGTATATTTATCTGTCTTGCTTTGGGCTAGAACCTGCAACTGAAGTAATGCAGCTTTTTATACACCTGTCCCTGTGTGGAACCCCACTGACTTCAACAGAATACTATGCATGTATAACCCATATGCCTAATTATGGAGTATCTTTTTAAGGGATCTCTTGGGGCAGGTTGCTGTTGCTGGGCAGCTTTAGCTGACCAGAGCCAGAAATTTCTGGACATTGGGTGTGGTAGCTGTGAGCATGCTCCACAAGGTTTCCTGCTGGTGTGACCATTCAGACCACATAGAGCAGGAGCAGCAGATAGGAGACAAGAGTTGCAACTTGCAATGAGAAGACCCTATGTCAGGGGTCGACAACCCCCGGCACGCGTGCCAAACTTGGCACGTGGGCCAATCCTGAGTGGCACGCAACCCTGTTCAGGCTCCCCCTGCTGGCCTCCCTCACCCCCCGCTCCGCCCTGTCGGGGGTGGAGGCTCCAGTCCCCGGGACCCTGACTCCACAGCAACGTAAGTGCTGTGGGGTGGGGGCGGAGCCTCCTGTCCGGAGCTTGGCTCGGCATGGCCCGGGAGCCGGCTCGGAGCCAGGCGCGGGCTCAGGAGCAAGTGTGGCCTGGCACGGGGTTCAGGGGCCGGTATGGAGTTCAGGGGGGCCGGGGTGACCCAGCTCTGGGACCGGCTTGGGGCCTGGCAAGCCCAGCTTGGGGGTGCCAGTGTGGCCTGCTGCAGGGATCAGGGGGCCCAGCGCAGCACTCGGGGGGCCCGGCGCGGCCTGGCTCTGGGGCCGGCTCGAGGGCCTGGCCAGTCCGGCATGGGGGCTGGCACGTGACTCCCGGGGGGGGGTTTTGGGGCGGGTTTGGGGGGGGCGGCGCGGTCTGGCTCTGGGGCTGGCGTGGCCCGGATCTGGGGCCTGGTCAGCCCAGCACAGGAGCTGGCACGGACTTCAGGGGGGGCCAGCGCGTGACTGGGGGGGCTTGCGCAAGATTCAGGAGGGCGGCGCGATCCAGCTTGGAGTTCGGGGGGCCGACACGGCCTGGCTCTGGGGCTGCTGTGGTTCGGCTCTGGGGCCTGGTCAGTCTAATGCAGGGGCCGGCGCAAGGTTTGGGGGGGCTGTTGTGGCCCCGCTTGGGGGCCTGGCCAGCCTGGCTCAGGGCTTGGGGGGGCTGGTGTGGCCTGGCTCGGGGGGTTTCACTACTCAGCAACACCAAATCTAAAATGGCAACCCCTCCTGTTGGTTCAGCAACTATTTGGCGAAGGAATCTGTCAGCTATCACATCCAGGAAAATCTGGGCCCTGTTATTAGTACTACCACTAGCAATCTGGGCCCTGTTATTATTACCAACTTCAAGTTTGTAACTGGGAAATTAAAGTCTCCCATAATCACAAAGTTGCAAGTAGTGTTTACTTAACTAAAAACAATGAGGTGTTCTCTATCCATATCGAAGTCAGATCCCAGTTGTCTGTAGCACACTCCAAGCACTATTCTAGGGGAAGCTTTAGTAGTTTTCTTCCCCAATGTAATTTTTGCCCAGACAGGCTGTCTTATTCATTGTGTCACTTCTAATTTCTTTACCTTTTCCTGCATCATTGATCTACATAGCTACTCCACTACCTTTGCCTTTATTTCTGTTCATAAAGGGCTGTGTGGTAATTTAAAACTGCTGGCAATTACGCTGTTCAGTTTTCATAGCCTTTGATGAGAAAGCAAAATGCAGATGCTGGCCTATTTAGGAAGCCTGGCTTGCTGGGAATATCACGGTGTAGGCAGGGAATTCTGCACAGACTGGGGGTAGGGGGAGAGAAAGAAAAACAGTCAAGAGGGAGAGAGACATCTGCGGTGACAGCAGCCTAAATTGGGTGCCTTTGTTAGGCCATGGAGGTGTATTACAGGGGCAGTTACCTTGAACTGTGACAATGTTTATAAGTCCCATTGAAGTAAAGGAGATTATAAATTGCGCTCCCCACCAAAAAAAAAAAAACCACCACCAATATCACAGGAAGATTTGTAGCTTAAGGATTCTGTAGTTTTTGAAGATTGTGTAAAGCAGGGGTTCCCAAACCCTCGCCCCCAGGCCAAAAGTGGCCTGCAGGGTTTTTTTAAATGGCCTGCACTGCCAGCTGCTGGCTCAGAGCATAGCTGGGAGTTCATCTGTGGCCACCCACCGTCCCTCCAATCCCGGGCAGGGCTGGATTAGGGACTGGGGGCAGGCTCAAAGCAGGGCCATCCCATGGGGGGAGCGGGACCCAGTGCCAATTGGCCGAAGCAGGGCCCCGCCCCCATGCAGGAGGGGAGCGTGGCGGGCCGACTGGCCCGCTCCGCCCCCCAAGGAGCTGGCCCTGGGCCGGGAAGCCGAGGCTGCTGGCCCTGGCCCAGGCCCAGGCCCAGGCCCCGGCAACCGCCTATTGCAAAGGGAGTTGGCTCCAGTCCCAGAGGCCACCTGTGGCAGGGAGCCAGCCATGGGGGGCAGGCCGGCCCAAAGGCTGGGTCCCAGGTGCTCCGCCCCTGGGCCTGCCTGCTCCGCCCTGGGGGCGGGGAGGCCTGACCCAGGGGCTGGGCATAGCCCTCCCGGCCTGCCCCACCCCGCTGCCTTCGGCTCGCTGCCAAAAGCAGCGGGGTGGATGTGGGAGGAGAGGCTGCGGCGCGTGTGGGCCCCACATTGCCCCGCTGGGAGCGGGACAGTGCGGGGCCCAGGTAACCACGGGGTCCGGGGTGATCACCCCATTTGCGCCCCTCCCCCCCAGGGATGGCCCTGGGTCAAAGACTCCATGGCTGAGGGGCCCACGGGTGGTGCAACTGCACAGCATGCTGGGGCGGAGGGGGCCGCCCTAGTGCTACTATCTGGGGCTCACCTGCTTGCCAACAAGCTGGCCCTGTTCATGGTCATCCAGCCCCTTTTCTTTTTTAAACTTTTTCAATTTTTTTTTCAGAATGTTTTTAAAAAATCATTTTGGCTCGAGGACCACAAATATAATCTTTAGAACCCTGAAGAGCCACTAGTCTATTTAATTAAATGCTAATTAAAATAGACTGGTGGCCCTTCAGGGTCCTAAAAATTATATTTGTGGCCCTTGAGCCAAAAAGGTTGGGAACCACTGATGTAAAGTCTGAGAAAAGTGAGGAAAAGTTGTTGTGAAATGTATATGGTACGTTTACTGTTTAAACTGGAGGGGAAAGTGAGGAGCAGAGTGGCTGCTGGGGAAGCGCAGAGCTCAAGGCAGGCAGTCGCTGCAGCTGGGCTTGGCTTGGCTCCCCGAGAGTGGTGAGAGCAAGCTGCAGCTTCTCTTGGATTCTTGGGAGAGGGAGGGATGACCCACAGCTGGGCTTGGTTCCTCCCCCTAGCCCAGTGTGGGGCAAGGCAAGCTCCAGGGCTGGTGGGGAGGTCAGCACAGAGGTACGTTGTAGTTGGGCTTGCCCCAGCTCAGCTTTCTGCAAGTGAGGACTGCCCAGCACACTTCCCCCCCCCCACCCCAGTTTAATCATCAAATGTTCTAAAAATAGAATGTTTAAAACAGATTTTTAATTAAACTAATTTTTACATCCCTAGAAGATATATTAATGTGCCTAGAACATGGGAGTTTTATGTATTATAAACTGAAATAAACTTACAATAAGTTCTTTTTAAACACTCTTCAATCAGTTATCAATTTTTAAGTGAATTATACCATATGCACTTTGCAAAACCTACAATTATGTTGCTACCCTAAAATCTGTTAGAGCATCAGAGGGGCCATTACAGCCCTCCCAGATATGATATGCAACTCAAGCAATATGTCATTATTTTACAGCTAGGTATGCCATTATATTGAGGGTACTGCCATATATACTCCATGGCATATTGTAATATTTATACACAAAGACTCAAAGATGATATAGGCTATACCCATGTTCCTATATTTCATTTGTACTCATGGATGTAGACTGCCAGCCCTGTTAAATTCTGAATTTATTTATTTGTTTGTTTATTGCTGCTGTAGTTGAAACCAGACTGAGTGTTAGCTTGTTTCTATACATTTTCCCTGCAGCACATTTGTGGATAAATGTTTTCAAAACAAATCTGTTTTGTTCATTTTCAAGGATGGTGAAGAATGATGTTTTAATGAGACAGTTGGGGCATGGCTCTAAAAACAAATAAAACCTACCCAACCCTCTGGTTTGCGCATTCCTGAGACAGCCAAATGAAAGTTCAGGAAAAGTTGTTTGTATGTTATTGAAGTGCTGGATTCTGTCCCCAGAAATAGAGATTTCCCTGACCTTCCGGCAAGCACAGAAACTAGTTTGGCAAGGTACCAAACCATAGTTTGTTTAGTTAATGATTCTGATTAACTGTGTGTCCATACAAGTTGGATCAATGATCAAAAACAAACACCTCCCACCCGATCACTCAACCAAACGGGGGAATCTATTTGGCCTGGGAAAGAAAATGAAACACATTTCAGTATAAAAGGATCCGCTCAGGAAGATTGTCCCATCACCAGCACCATCCCTTTAAATTAGAAAGTTATTAGCTCAAGTGACTCCACCTATCACAACTGTCATGCCACCACATGGACTGAGATGTGGTCTCTCAGGTAGCCAAGATCCAATCAAATTAAGCTGGGTTTATTGCTGTTTTCAGTCACTGGAGCAGAGCAAAGGAGCCAGAGGGTATTGCTAAATCTTATCACATATCTCCTAGTTACTATAGGTTCCCCAGATATAGCTGTTTGTCACAAAGGAGAGTCAAAGGCTCCACCAAGGAAAATTGCACACACATTTCCTTTGTAACATAAATCTCCCTAAATTATACCATTGCATTATACTATTATTCTACAACATTATTATATTTATACTAAAAAATGAAAGACAAGGAAAAATTGGAAGCCTTGTAAAAAGTGACAGTGAATGATATTCCAAAATAATAACCTAGTCAATGCCTTCTTTATATTTTTGGCAGCTTTTAAGAAACACTGTTGCAACTAGGTCGCTGGTAATGATGTTTCATCCATCTATTCTTTGGTAAATTTGATTTAACAATATTTAACAATATTTAATTTGACACCTTCTCATTTTTCATATTTTGACCTTTCCATCCTCTTAACTGTGGACTTTGGCTGTGAACATATGAAATGTTAACTGGATTACACTTTTTTCCTTACCATGAAAGCTATTTCTCAAGAGCTAAAACTCGCTTTTAGTTCACAAAACCACTAAGAATTATAAATCTCTCTCTCTCTCTCTGACCTGAATATTCCTGTGTGATTATAAAAAGCTGTGATAGTCTATTGGTCTACATTCTATAAAACAAAATTATTAATCATGACTTCAGCAGCACGCACCAACTATCTTTCAAGTCTGCTATCACATGGGAAATGAATTCATTCTTTACTGAAACCACTGTCTTGCTCCATTGGGGCTGTTTGTCAATTCCTCCAGAGTGACACTAAATCAAGTTGCAAAGCACTGTAATGTAAATCTCAGTCTAATTTACTTGTCACTGTGTTGTGACACTTGGTTAAAAATGCTTTTTAATTGTGACTATAAATTATACATTAACAATTCTTAGTGGCAGTTTTAATACTGCATCAGATTATTTCACTCAAGGGAAAAAACTGAACAACAGCAAGCTATGATAGATATTTTAAAACTGTAATTTAGTACAGATCCATGGTGATGATATCTATGAGTTCTGTCCCCCAAACAAAAAAAACCAAAACAAAACAGAAAAAATAATAGAGTTTTTTACATTCTGTAACCCATAAAGGAAAATTGCCCTGTCTTCTCAAATCCTTCAGATCATTCCTGCTTCACACTTGTGGATTATTAGTCAGAATCCCTAAAGTAATATGAAGTGGTTCTCAGTCATGCTGAGAAATCAGGTTTTTTCTCTCTCCTCCATAATGTAGGGCAAGAAAAGGATTGCTGATAGAACAAATTCCTTTTTTTAAAAAACTGATTTTTTATTTTTTTATTTTTGAAAATAGCCAGCATTGGGGCTGAAGTTCTCTCTCCACAAACATATGCAGCACCTGCAATGAGAAGCCAGACTCTTGTACATGTGTGCCTCAACCCTTGATGCCTAAAACAGGACTGACCTCTCTCTATTAAGAACTGGACTACAACCTGCAATTTACTCAGCAGCCAGTAGCCACTTACCTGTGCTTGATTTACACTAGTACCCTACAAGTGAAAGGCTATGCATTACATCATCAAGCCCCTGAGTTAATACAGAGGAAGGAGGAAGCAAAAACCTGTCCCAATGAGTCATTTTTATGCTACAAGACATTATAATCACATTATGAGTAAATTAAAAAGTCCAAACCAGTAACTAACATACACACACAGAGAGAGAGAGAGAGAGAGAGAGAGAGAAACAATTATGAGCCAAATCAGTTATGTGAGGGAGTTTAGCCCCCCACCCTCAAAAAGTGAAAACAAAAAAGTGAATGATCATTGGAAATTGTTTAATAAAGTGTTGCTAGTCATCCAGAAAGCCACCATTCATTGAGCTAGAAAGAAGGCTGCACTAGTTAAAAAAACAAACTAGATTAAAGGTGACTTGAAGACAGCTATAGTAAAAAAATAATAAAATCATACATAACGAATGGAAGCAAGGGGAAGATGAGAGTAATGAATATGAATCAGAAACTAGGAATAATGAAAACCAGTAAGAGAAGCAAAAGGACACAAGGTGCAGGACATAAGAGATAAGGACAATAAAAAACTTAAGTTATAGGAATAAAAACCAATTCTAAAAGCAGCACTTGTCTATTACAAGATGAATATGGTAGTAATATCAACAGCAATACAAAAGAAGCAGAACTATTCAGTAAATATATTTGTCCTGTAGATGGGAGAAGCTTAGCTAATGTAGTCATATCATAGAATGATGAAACACTTCCAATTCCAATAGTAATTCAGGCAGGACCGTCCCTGGGGGGAGGGCGCGCATATGGGGAGATTGCCCTGGGCCCTGTGGTTACGTGGGCCCCGCGCTGTCCCGCTCCCAGTGGGGCAGTGCAGGGCCTGCACCGTGGCCCCCTCCCCTGCCACAGCCACACTCTTCCCTGTTCCCTGCTGCCTTCGACAGGGAGCCGAAGGCAGCAGGGCGGGCTGGGAGCACTAAGTCTGGCCACTGGGCTAGCCCTCCCCACCCCCGTGGTGGATCAGGTAGGCCCAGGGGCGGGGCAGTTGGGCAGGGCCCACCTCTGGGCCGGCCTGCTGCAGCCTGCCCCATGCAGCCAGGGCCAGCCCTCGCCGGCGGGGTGCCCTCGGCCGGAACTGGCTTCCAGTGGCAGCCTCGGCTGGGGCACTGGCCGCAGCAGCCTAGGGTCCCAATTGCGGCCAGCTTCCAGTGCTAGGCCCGGAGCCCTGGGGGGGGGGGAGGGGGGGATCGGCCCACCTCCCCTCCAGCATGGGGGGCGGGCCCCTACCCAGGCCAGTTGGGCCTGGGCCCCGCTCCCCCCATGGGACGGTCCTGAATTCAGGAGGATATTAAAGAGCAAACGCTTAAAATTAGATATTGTTAAAAATCAGCCTGTCTAGATAACTTGCATTCACAAGTTTTCAGAGAACTGGCTGAGGAGTTCACTGGACCATTAATGTGATTTTCAATAAGTCTTGGAGCCCTGGGGAAGTTCCAGAAACACTGGAAGAAAGCTAATGTTGCACCAATATTTAAAATGGGTAAACAGATGACATGGGTAATAACAGACCTGTTGGCTTGACATCAAACTGGGCAAAGTAATGGAACAGCTGATATGAGACTAGATTAATAAAATAGGAAAGGGAGTAAATCAAATCAAAATGGATTCATGAAAAATAGATCCTGTCAGACTGTCTGGATATAAATGTTTGATGATATTACAAGTTTGGTTGATAAAGGTAATAGTGTTGGTATAATATACTTAGACATCTGTAAGGCATTTGAATTGGTACTGCATGACTTTTTATTTAAAACCTAGAGCAATATAAAACAAATATGACATACATTAAATGGATTAAAAACTGGCTGATAAGTCTCAAAATGTAATTGTAAATGAGGAATCCTTAGCAGGTGTGTTTCTAATGGGATCCTCCTGCAGGGATCGCTACACTGTTTTGTATTTTTATCAGTGTCTAGAAGAGAATGAAGTCATCACTGATGAAGTCTGCAGATGACTGAAGGAGGGGTAAGTAAATAAAGGAAAGGTCAGCGTGATCTGGATTGCTTGATAAACTGGGTGCATGCAAACAATATGATTTTAAAATGGCTGAAGTCATACATCTCGGAACATGAAATATAGGATAAGCTTACAAGATGTGGAACTGTATCCTGCGAAACAGTGACTCTGAAAAAGAGCTAATGGTCATGGCGGATAATTAGCTGAACATAAACTCCCAGTGCAATGCTATGTCTGAAAATGCTAATACAGTCTTCAGATACATAAACCAGGAGAGTCCCAAGTAGGAGTAGAAAGATTATTTTACCTCTGTAGTTTGTTGGCCCTTGTGCCACCACTGCTGGAATAGTGTGTACAATTCAAGAGAGATGTTGATCAAGAGTGTTCAGAAGAATCATGATGATGTCTAAAGAATTAGAAAGTATACCTTACAGTGGTAGATTTAAAGAGCTTACTCTATCTGATGAACAATGAGGTGAAGGACTGTTTTGATTACAATCTATAAATACCTATAGGGGAATAAATATTTAATAATGAGCTCTTGAATCTAGCAGAGAGAGGTATAATATGATCCAAAGGCTGGAAACTGAAGCTGGACATTTCAGACCTGAAATAAGACTTTTTTTTTTTTTTTTTTTTTTTTTTTTTTAACAGTGAGCTTAACTAACAATTAAAACAACATACCAAGAGTCATGGTGGATTCTCCATCACTGGCAAACTGGCAATTATTAAATTAAGATTGGATGATTGAAATCTATGAACTTTCTTCCAGGGAACAATTCTATGAATGTAAGTGACTTAACCTCACCCCTCAGGAAAGAAACAGCCAGGGATTCCTTCCCTAGAAACTGGAGGGAAAGGTTACTTGGAACAATGCTCAACCCAAGGGGAAGCCGGCTATGGGAGGGAGAAGGAAAGGAGAATTCTCCTCATCTTCCTACACTAAGAACTCTGAATCCTCCCTCTCATGCAAGAGCAATCTAGACTTTCTTTCCAACTGCATCTGTCCTGCTTCTGGGCAAGAGTCCTGGATTTCTGTGTTGCTCCAACCACTGAAATTCTTTAGCAAGTTGAAATACATTTCATAATACTTCATAATTTTCAGATTTATGCAGAATTCAGAAGGTTCTTGCTGCAGGATAGTTCTAGTGTTCCATAGATACAACAAATCTTGTCAATATTCCAGAGGCTAATAGAACTAATGAGTAAAAGTGAGTTGGTGACCTTTTTAATACATGACTGAGTTAGTGCTCATTACAGAGAAATACATAGATCATGAGCCTATAAAGTATAAATTGTAATCCAACATTCACCCTATATTGTCAGGTATACCTCATGGTGCTTCAGATTATCAATGTCATGGGTTTGGTTTGGGTTTTTTGTTTTTGTTTTTGTATGGGTTTTTTGGGGGAGGGGGAAGGAGGGGAGAGAGTTGCAACTCTTTTTTCCTGTAAGGCCTTGTACACACTACAAAGTTATTGCGCGATAAAGCCCTTTAATGCGCAATAACAAACAGAGCGTACACACACAACTTACAGTTATTCCGCGTTAAGTCCCTTCTTTTTGCGCAAAATGTAAACCACCTAAACGAGCGTGGTTGCTGCTAACGCGGAATAGTTGTTGCGCGATTGCCAGTGTGTGTACGCTTATCGCGCAATGTGAATATAACGGAAATGGCCCACAATTCAAATTCCATCCCTTCTGCACTTCCGCCTGTACTCTATCGTCGTGACGTCATTTTTCCCGACCTCCTCCTCTGTCCCGCGAATTTTTGAATTCACCACTCTCCCTTCTGCCTCGCTGTTCGGTGCTGCTGCCTCTGTGTGCTTCGCTCGCAATGTCGTCGCGCCGCAGCAAACGAGCTCCAGCCTGGACAGCAGCAGAGGTGATGGACTTGATCGGCATCTGGGGAGAGTCCGCCGTGCAGTCACAGTTACGTGGCAGCCGGAGGAATTTTGACATTTTCGGTCAAATATCCAAAGCCATGACCGAAAAGGGGTACGAGCGAGACACCCTGCAGTGCCGGGCAAAGGTGAAGGAGCTGCGGATAACATTTCACAGAGCCAGAGAGGCTAACCGGCGCTCTGGCTCCGCGCCAGCAACGTGCAAGTACTATAAGGAGCTGGAGGCGATCCTGGGCGGCGATCCCACAACCACCCCGAACTGCACGGTAGACACCTCGGAGACTGCACCCCAAACAGAGAAGGAAGCAGAAGGCGACGAGGCAATTGTGGACGAGGAATCAGAAGAAGAAGACTACGAGGACGGAGAGAACGGAGCCACTGACCCGGGGAGCCAGGAGTTATTTTCCACCCAGCCAGAAACAAGCTCCACTGATTCCTTCTCCACGCCTACCCAGGAATCATCAGAAGGCAGCTCTGGTAAGTCCCGTTCGCAATGTCCTCTATTCTAGGTGCTACAGCTCAGCGTAGACATGGTTTTTTTGCAAGGGGTTTTTGTTTTCGGTGTCCTCAGTTCTGTTCCTTACAGAACTGTAAAGGTGTTACTAGCATTACTTAAAAAGGTCATCGATGTATGCCTCGATTTCCAAGTAGTCGTTCCCTTTCAACTCACTGAACGCGTCATCCAAATATTTCCAGAGTCTTCTCTTGAGATTACATGGTAGAGCATTCCTTTGCACTCCACCATTCAGGGACACTCTTCCTTTCAGACTCGCAAGCACTCCTGCGGGCAACATTGCTGCGCACAGTCCTGCAGCGTAAGGTCCCGGCTTGAAGTCGGCAACATGAAGGAGATGCATTCTCGCTTGCAGAGGCACTCTAAGCAGTGTGAGATCTGCCTCTATTTCAGCCATCTCGGGCACGGGATCAGAACTTGGTGTGGCAATAGTCAACTCTCCGTTGTACTAGCTCTGCAACCCGTACCAAGCTTTGGGAAATCTGTTACCGCCCCCCCATAGGTCCCCTCTTGTGTATTGAAGGAATGTGTGGGGAGAACAACATCATTTGCTCCTGACCGTGGCGAGAACAATAGCGGCATTCTACATTTTTCATATCTGAACAGGAATGACCTTCGGTGGACAGTCTACAGCTGCAGCTGAGCGTCTGAGGAGGATAAGGCGGAGGCCTCGCAGGAGCAAGGAAGACGTCTTCCAGGAGCTCATGCAGTTCCATGAGGCTTCTGCGAGGGAGACAAGGCAATGGAGGAGGCAGTGCAGGCAGGACAGGAGACAGAGCAGTGCGAGGAGAGAGCAGCAGAAGGATGCCCTGATAGGCATCATGCAGGAGCAGACCAACCTCCTCAAGACCATGGTCGGTCTGCTACAGGCTCGCACCCCCCATCATCAGCCTCATATGCCTTTCAGTGCATCCACGCCACATTCCCCCCCCAGACAGTTTTTAGACCACCATGGACATCCATGGTGTAACCCTAACAGAACCCCTCCCCCAACATATGTAGTTGAGTCCCGCACCTACACCCACCTTTAGTCCCTACTCCCCTCAAACCCGAGTTTTGATCAATGTTAATTAAATAAAGTTGAATCCTTGTTAAACTTAATCAGACGTTCTTTATTTGTTTCATTAATTTAACATTAACGGTTTTTGATTCAATGAATGTTTACAGGGGAAAAACACAAAATTTCTAAAGCTTAATTTTTAACAGTTGAAACATATAGGAAATGGTTAGTAACTATATTCAAAGGTACAATTTTAACCAACAGTACTAAAATGTGTTTTTAACGCATCCCTTATGCGAACTGCCCTTAGCTGCGCCCCCCGGATACCCCTCGTGTCTGGTTGCTGGTAGGCATTTTCCAGACGTTGTGCCTCAGTGGTCCAAGAGTTCCTGAATCTCTCCCCCCGGCTTTCACATATATTGTGAAGAACACAGCAAGCCGAAATAACTAATGGGATCCTGTCCTCGTGGAGATCTAGCCTGCCATACAGCGCTCTCCAGCGCGCTTTTAAACGGCCAAAGGCACACTCCACAACCATTCTGCATCTACTTAACCGGTAATTGAAACGCTCCTTGTCAGGATCCAACTTCCCGGTGTACGGCTTCATGAGCCATGGCATCAGTGGGTAGGCGGGGTCCCCAAGTATCACCACTGGCATCTCTACACCTCCCACAATTATTTTCTCGTCTGGAAAAAATGTGCCAGCATGTAGCCTTCTGAATAGTCCAGAGTTTCTAAAGATGCGTGCATCGTGCACCTTTCCAGACCAGCCAGCATTAATGTCCATAAAGCGACCACGGTGGTCCACCAGTGCCTGTAGAACCATCGAAAAGTATCCTTTCCTGTTGATGTATTCAGAGGCAAGGTGGTCGGGAGCGAGAATAGGGATGTGAGTCCCATCTATTGCACCCCCACAGTTCGGGAAGCCCAACTCATTAAATCCTGCGATGATCTCCCTCACGTTTCCCGGGGTCACCATCCTCCTGAGCAGAATACGGTTGATGGCTCTGCATACTTGTGACAGTGCCACTCCAACGGTCGAGCGTCCAACCCCAAACTGGTTTGCGACCGAGCGGTAGCAGTCTGGAGTCGCCAGTTTCCAAAGTGCGATAGCCACACGCTTCTCCACGGTCATGGCGGGTCTCATCCTCGTGTCCTTGCATCGAAGGGCAGGGGCAAGCTCCTGGCATAGCTCCATAAATGTGGCTTTCCGCATTCTAAAGTTCTGTTGCCACTGATCATCATCCCACAGCTGAAGGACGATTCGTTCCCACCAGTCTGTGCTCGTCTGCCGGGACCAAACACGGCGGTTCAGGCTGTGTTGCTGGTCCGCGAAACTGATCAGAATGTCCGTTTGGTTTTCAATGCTGTCATCATCCGAGACCGAGTCATCCGTGTCATGCTCCGAATCATAGCCAAAGGCAAACCGCAACAGAATCTGGGCTGTGTTCACAATGCTGAAGGCAGCATTCAAGATCACAGCTGAATCCATGTCGATTCTGAAAAGGCAGTGCCGAGAAGAAGGTTGCTTCAATTTGAAATTCGCGCTCGTTGCTATTGGCAACCGCTGGGTAGCGTCAGTAGCGGAATGCACCACGGGAGATGATACTGGGGACTCTGGGATACGTACCCACAATCCCCTTCGCTTTCCTGGAGGACTGCGCTCAGAAGGGGGGGGGCTTTGTTCCGTTAGAGCAAGCATAGTGTGTACGCGATCTCGCGCAACAACAGCCACGGGAGAATTAATGCGGAAGAGGATTATTGCGCGTTAAAAATGGTAGTGTGTACATAGCCTAATTTGAATATTTAATCTTCTCTCTTCTTCTCCCCATGGTGGGGAAGAAATTTCCAACTGAAACAGAATAGCAAGAGCAAACTGGCACATTGCATGCCCTATATATTCACAATATTTGTTTCTCTCCTCTCTCCCCCCATCCCCAGCATTTGCATTCACATTCCGGCCTAAGCAGAACATGAACCCAATAATGTTTGCCTAAAATCTGGGGGCTTTTGAGATTTAAAAAGCTTACTAATTAGACAAAGCGTGTTCACTCATCTTTCACATGACTGGCATGAAATAATATATATATTTTAAGTCTGTTTTCTCATTTCAGAAAAAAAGTGTAATATCATTTAAACTTAAATCATTACAATCATGTAATTTTAGAGAAAGATGATTCCCAGGTATTATCCCAGTTATGACAGAATCTAAAAGAGACAACAATAATGGTTTAAAAATCAGTTTCTCTTTGGTGGTTTTTGTTGCAGTTTCTACTTTACATTGACTGAACAGTTCTCCTTATTTGGTAAATTCTTTATTTAGTGTAGCTTGCTGTAAAATACATGATGAAATAATAACATAAATCTGATGTGTGACATGTAGATTGTTCTTTACAAAAAAAATCAATAGAAGATATTCAATTTATATATCCTTTTCTTTGCCTGAGAAAGCAACTTTTGGGGGAGAGAGCTCTTTGAGTCAAAAGCACTCACCTGTACATACTCGAGAATAAGCCGACCCGAATATAAGCCGAGGCACCTAATTTTACCTACGAAAACTGGAAAAACTTATTGACTCGAGTATAACCCTAGGGTGGGAAATGCAGCAGCTACTGGTAAGTTTCGATAATCAAGATACCGTAAATACCAATAAAATTACATTAATTAAATTAAGGCATCAGTGGGTTAAATGTTTTTGAATATTTATTTCAAAGAAAAACAGTGGAGAGGAGGGTCAACAAAAACAATATAGAGGGAAGGGAGGCACTGCAGGTAGTGGGGGCTGAGTTAAGGGGGTGGGGATGGGGCACAAATGGAGGGCTGTGGAGGCAGGATGTGGTTGTGAGCCGGGGGGTGGCAGGATGGGGGAATGTGAGGGGGCAGTGCAGGGTGTGGGTGTTACGGTGTGGTGTGTAGATTGTGGAGGGTGAGGTGTGCGCTGGGTGCTGGGGTTAGGCGGGATGGAGATCCATAGGATGGGGTGTGAGTGGGCGGGGGCAGGGGTTGGTGTTATAGTGGGGTGTGGGGCCAGTGAGGGGTGCATTTGTCAATACCTTTTGCTCTGGCTGCTGGGTTGAGCTATGTTCCACCTCGAAGCAACCCTATCTCAGTGCCGGAGGGGGGGGGGTGTCCCTTTCTCCCTCTAGAGCATTCGGCAGCAGCAAAGACGGGCGGCGTGGGGCAGGCAGACCCGCGCTCCTGACCCGAGCCTGAGCCTGCCTGTCCCACCCTGAGGGCGGGGAGGGCCAGCCCAGAGCCCGGGCGCAGGCCGGGTCTGCCGCGGCAAAGCCGCAGCCCCGCGGGTACCGCATAGACCCGAGTATAAGCCGAGGACAACTTTTTCAGCACATTTTGGGTGTTGAAAAAGTCGGCTTATACTCGAGTATATACGGTAAGTATATTTCTAAATTAAGTTGCACTATAACACGTAGACAAAATAGAGGTTATGCCAACAGTTATGGGGTTTGAACGATTTATGTTTATTTTAAAATAGATATTGTTCCATTTTCCAGTTCTGGTTCTCCAACTCCATTTGGCATACATGCTGGTGACTCAATGAATATTGAAAACATACACTATTATAAAAACTCAATAGTTTTCTAAATTTGCACACCTCTAATCCTTCTATCCACAGACTTTTTACAGACGATCTGGAGATATGTTTTCTCCCCCAACCCATCTCTCAGAATCTTTACAGCCAAAGAAAATGCACAGGAAAATTGAATGGCTCAGGGAGCTCTGAATAGAATATAGATACAAGTAAGCTTGTGGGTTTCTAGAAACCAAAACCCTACTCCCTTCATGGTAAATAGAAAGACTCTCATTGGCTTCTTTGGAAGCCAGATCATGCCCTAATTTGGATGTGGCTGAAAATCTTTGGTGACTATTTGGTGGCCTATATGGAATGAGGTGGTGGGAAAGAGTCCACGTTAAAAATCTCAATAAATCTTTCACTAACTGGTACCATTGTCATTCTCATGAGAGTGAATTACATTCAGTTCTAGAAGTGATCCTTCCAGGTCAAGATGGAGGCATGTGAGTCAGATAGTAGCAGAAGCTTGCACTAACATTCTCTTTGCTATACCTCTAACTGTCAATTTAGCTCTGAGGGAACTCCCACTTCCATCACCAGAATTTTGGCCTCATTTTTGTTTTTTAAATTATGGAGGAGATCCTGGTGTGAACCGTCACAGCTATGTTGAAGTCAATGGATCTATGGCAATACAACATGGCAGTTATCTGGCCCCATATCTTTTACAGCTAAATTGACAATTATGTTCAAAGATTTGCTATTCTGGAAGGGAAGCAATAAGACCAGTGCACGTGGCTTTCTTTTCCCTAGCACAAAATTCTTCAGCAAACTAAGTATGATTTCAGGAGCATGTTCTCAGCATTTGGGAGCCTAACTCTAGGCAAAGAAGTCTGAATATTGGTTTTAAGCTTCTTTAATTAACCTGTCACCACCTGTATTGATCTCTTCTGGTTTCAGACACAAATGTCTCCAAGTCCAGATAGGAAGTTTCATCATAATTTCTCACACTGGTTCTTTTGGAACATTTCAATATACCTAAACTTTTGAGAGCTCATATCCAGTTCCTGAGGGTCAAAAGAGGAGTTTGAGTGAAACAAAAAGGGAGAAAGTAGCACCATCTCAGCAGTGCTGACTCAAATTAAAATTTGCATGGATATTGCCTTCAGAATAGAATGATTCTTCAAGGCCATCTTCCAGAATCAAGGAGAAAACAACCCGATCAAATTCTATGTTAACTGCTTGTAAACTTAGGGAGAATGCTTCTCTCAATGATTCTTTAAGAAGCATTTGCAAGTTTATGTTGCTTAACTCTAAAAATATCTACTTGAAATCAGAAATGGAAGCACCTCAGTTTCTGTACAAAACTTGTATTCAAAAACTTCAAGCCATTTAGAGCCCAATCCAGCTCTTCACTTTGAAGCTGTGTGAATATTATTTTCTGTCTTCCAAGCCTAAAGAATATCCAGAGTGTGTTGAAGGAATTTGTTGCAAGCTAAATGAAATCACTTGTTTTCCTTTGTGAACAGAAGTCATCTTTGGCGGGTAAGACTTCATTAACACATGCTCAACCTAACCACACATGGCTAAATGTTCAAAGCATAACTTCTAGTTCTGCACACTTTCTCGTTCATCCACAGAAATTACAGAAGTTCCATGAACATCTGATGTTGTGTATTATAATCATAACCATTGTCATTTAGGTGTTCCCTTTCTATCCTTTGGACACAGAAATGATGAAATGATAGCACATGACAAATTATATGGACAAATGTTTTTTGGTTTTTTTTCATAGAATTAGTGACCATGTTTTGGTCGCATAAAAATGTAGCCTAAATAGTTTAGGCTGTCACAAAAGTGTGCCCTTAGTTAAAACTTGACATACAAAGTTGTAGCCAGGGGGATTAAATTTTAAAATCCAAACAAAATTTGTGTTTGTTTTAAATAAGCTATTTAACTTACTGCATTAGGTGTCTATACAGTATTGCACTCAGTAATACAATGCCTCAACTCAATGGAAGTTGAGGACACTCAGCACCTCACAAGACTGGGCCTTCTATAACCCATTATTCGGTTTACTGATTTTGTGCCAAGCTATTCCGTTTGCTAAAACAAGTCACCATCAACAGACAGTAAGATTTTTCATAAATATTTACTGAAATAATTTTAATATACAAACTTCCTGTGCATGCCAGGCAAGCACATAATTATCTCAATAATTCAGGGTCCAATCCCAATGGATTTTGGATCTGGGTCTCAGTAAGTGAGTTAGGCACCTTCTAATGGGAGTTAGTCACTTAATCTGCTTAGATGCTTTTGTAAATTCCACTATGTGCCTATCTACATTTTCAGATGTGTGAATACCTTTGCAAATATTCAATAACCAAAAAAAAAATCACTAGGGAAATGAGAAGACAGGATGCTATCGATATAGCTACTGAAATGAATTTCTAAGAAAAAATATTCCAATCGCCCTTTATGATAAAAGATTCATAATAATATAATATAATATAAATCTGTATATTTTCCTGCAGTTTATGGAGCCAAATTGACAGAGAGATTTTCTCATGAAAGGATTAGTCTATGTTATCAGAAAGAATAGATAGACAGACAGACAGACAATGCCAGAATGGGGGGGGGGGTGTTGTGCGAGAGAGAGAGAGAAAAGGAGGACCAATTACAACTGCACATGTAACAACTAACTTCAACAGAGCAATCTGCTACTTCATTATTTGTATAGAGTACCAGCATATTATCCTTTGGATGAGACTCCAACTGTTTAGGGATATTACACAGATCCCAGTGTAGTTCTTGGAAATACAGGATGAAGGGCTGTCGTTGCACCTGCTTAATCTAGGGTTGATTTTTGGTCTGTCAACTCCATTGTCCTAATCAATTCCCAACCTGGGTAACTGCATCCTGCCCACCTAAAATATATATTTTTTATAATTGTTTTTATTGGATAAAGTATTCCTCATTTTCTAAAGCTATAATTTAGTCATGCTAGAGAGGATACAATTGATGACATATCCCCAATTCTGTGTAGAAAGGATATATAAATTAAATACCATATATTACAAATAAGAATTACTTATTCATAGTAATGTCCAGAGGCCTCAGTGGAATCAGGGCTCAATTGTGTTTGATGCTGTACATGCACTTAGATGCAGTCCCTGCTCTAGTGAACTTTCAATAGAAGAAATAATATCAGTAAAATAAACTAAAATCTCAGCTGTACACAGACAATATCAGAAGAAAGAAGCTTGGAAAGGGAAATGGAGACCAGAATTGAGAATGGACCCAAATAGCACAACAGAAATTAAGCATAACCTAGGACAGTGAAAGGCCTGGGAAAGATACAGGAGAAAGTGACTGAACTGACATGGGGAGTATAGAGGATGAGTTTGAGCGAGTAGCTGAAGTGGTCAGTTTGGCACTGAACAGTGTTAAAAGGCCTGACTAATTATTTACCAATTTTACATTGGTGTAATTCCATTGCTCCTGATTTACACTGGTGGAGTTAAGGGAATAACCACGTCTAAAGTGTCCAGGAAAAGCAGTGAGAGAAGGGGACATATAGAAAAATCAGAAAAGTTGTCACAAGCTCAAAGAGCACCGAAGGAACCAGGACCCCCACAAACAAACAAAACACATGATTTGAGGACAGCCATGGGTAGTGAAGAAAGCATGTGCAATGTCATTTCTGCTCACAAGGAAAGAGAAAGGAGTGGAGAGATGGGGGAGATGAGAAAGAAAATATCAGAGGAGTTAAGATGACATCTAACAAAAGATGAAAACAGCCCAAGGGAAGTCAATAGAGTTTTGTGGTGGCTCAGGAAAATGCAGAAAAAGCACTGAAATAAATAAGGATGCACAACAAGAACATGAAAGCAGGCAGTAAATTCAATCGAGGAGAAAAAGGAAGCCCACAGCTAGTGGGGAAGCACAAAGAGAAAAATCACAATTATAGTGCAGACTTGCTGCTTAAACTAGAAAAAAAAAAATCAGAGCTTGTTTGAAAGAAATTACATCAAACATAACCTCTTCACAGCTTCAATCCCATAAGTGAGGTTTGAAGAAAAAGAGAAATAAGGGAGAAGAGAAATAAACTACACCAAATGTGCAAGACTTTGCCCATGATTTCATTCAAATATACGAACAAAAACCCTTTAGAGGTTAATAGAACGTATGGATTCATGTGCACCTGCTTAAGCTTACTTCTAAATTAGACAACATGGTACTTTTTCCTCTGCAAATGGATTGGCCCATTTGTCTTTAGATCCAGGTTAATTAATAATCATTCTTGTACAGCTGAATATTTAGTAAGAAAAAGAGATTGAACATCTGAATCACAAGAATAAGATGAATGAATTAGACAGGGTTTTAGACAGTGGATCAGATCCTCCTCTGCTGTATATTGGCATGCTCAGTTTAAAGTAACGGAACTGCACAATTTACACAGGCTGAGGATCTGGCCCATTATTTTCCTTTAAACTGCCTGTTTACCCTCTATCCTGACCTGCACTATTTCAGCAGTCAACAGAGCATAAGTCCCATCCATGCTAGACATTCCCCTTGTACCGGGGCAAGTAGACAATGTGAAGCAAGAGCCAACTCAGTAGATCTGTGTCACCCAAGGATCTGCAGTGCAACAAAGATCCTCAAGGGACTAGTTAAAATGGTTTTAAGGCTGCTTTGCATGGCCAGTGTGGGATAAGGCATCCACAGAAGTGTCAAAGGCCTGGTCTACAGTCTGCAAAGTGTACTATTTCAGGAAGAAAAGTCCTATTTAAATATAAGGTAGTTCAGTGAAATTGACAGTATTGTGAAAAACAGACTTCTTGCTAAGTCATATATAAAACAGGTGGGAGGGCCAGCCACTGCAGATTCACCCAATTCATTACAGAGTTCAGTTAATGTAATAGTTCAATGGGAATAATTAGTGCCTTAAAACAAGAAGCACATATAAGGGTGGGCCTGAGTTCTCACTTTTAAAGGTGTGTTTACACTGCACACTTCTTTCACCACTATGTAGTATATATACCCGAGTAGCACCCATAGCATAGGTATAAATAGATAGTAGACAGTAACCCATGTGTTAGACAAGTAGAGCAAAGACATATCTGAAGGTCATGGATATTTATTCAACTACGTATCATACATGGCTTTACTTTCTCAAGCCATACGTCCTTGTCTTCACTGCTGTTTTTAACAGTATAGTGTCTCACTACCGGAGTCTTTCCCCAGAAAAGCCTCCTGCAGCAGAGAAAGGCTCAGCTTTTCCCCATTGTCTCCCCTCATCAGCAAAGCCTTTCCTTACCACAATGAAATCCCTATCACTGTGGCAAATCATCCAGGAAAGAGAAGCTGCTGAAACCTTTCTGCCTTGCCTCTGTCACAGCTTTACAATGTCACATCGCAAAATGTAGCTGCATGTACACTATGTGCTACAGCCAGTAGTGAGTAGTGTGGATCTAGACTGAGAGAGATCATTTTTGCTTTCAAGTGGGGTTTTTGTGCTGCCAAGCAGCTATCAGCAAAAAAGGCAACAACACACCAGCCCCAACCATTGGTTATTCAACATGCTTTGGGTGTTAGTTCTACTGTGACTTTGTACAACATTTGTAGTATATGATCACTTAAGTTTATTGGCAGATCAAGCACATGCTCATCACTATGTGGCGCAAATATAGCTTCATGGAAGGGAGTGTGTGTGGTCCTGTTTGATACCTCAGGTGGTACGCAATTGACTTACTGCCTACTACCTACCTTCCCACAAACAAGTCACCAAATATCAAGCCATGTAGTCAGAAGGGGACAAGATGCATCCAGAATATTTCCAGTACATTTCACTGGTAACGGCTTCACTAGAAGATACCCACATTTTAGAAAGGTACAGATTTGCCCCTATTCAACTTCCCTATCCCCCTAATCATGTCCAGTCCATAGATGATGAGCTTACATAAATAAGGAGCAGACTTAAAACTGATGCAGAAAAATAATGGCTAAGTTTCCACAACCTCTAGAATTAGGTTTTTTTTTTTCTTTTTAAACTCTAACAATATTCTCAACATTATTTCAGGGAGCTATGTAATAATCAACCTAGCTCTGTTTTAAAGATTTTTGTCTTTGACTATTCTGTTGAAACAAGCTACTCATTCTGCCCTGAATCAAACAAGAAACCTAATTCTTAATTATTCGTTACCAGACACAGATCTAGTTACAATGCATTGCTGGCTTAATACACAAAAAAGCCAGTCTATTAAAAAGCTAGCATTTATAGCTAGTGAATCACTTTATTAAAATCTTGACAGATCTGAAGAGAACAGGGGGATTATGAAGTGGTCAAGGGATTCACCTTGGAGGATTAAACCAAATTCCTCTGCTCTCACAAACTCTGCAGAATGCCGTCAATGGAAATTAAAAGGAAGTATTATATTGCTAGAAGATTTGTTCTTGGAGATGAGCTGAACAATTAAAAAAACCAATTCCCTCCAAACATGATTTTATCAATATTTATGCATTAGGCATTGAATTTCTTCTGCGCTGGGGGAACCAGACATAAAACTTGGTACATGAGAAAAATATTAACATTGACAAATTTAGATCTCAAAGTACATAATGTTTCTAATACTATTTCCACAAAATATTTCTTCCCAAACAGAACTAGACATTAGCTTAAATTCACAAAAGAAATGAAAGAGAGCTAGAAAAGTAATCATTGTGACAATGACCATCTTTTAAGTATTATAGTATGCCCTTGTGCAAAAAGTTCTGTAATTAAAAAATGGAAATCCATCAACTTCTCCACATGAACAGCCCTCCTGCTCTCCCTCAAGACTCTGATGAGTACATGAAAGCATAATCTAAAGCAACAGAAAAAAGTGACAGGACATTTTCATATGGAACCATATGGAATACTCTCACTTTTCATTTGATTAAATTCTAACTTAATTCAGGGCAATAAAGCTCTCTAACATTAAGCCATTACCCAAATAAACACTGGGGAAAAATCACATGTTAAAGGCATTTTAGATTTATGGTGATATAACAAAGTGGCTTGTCCCATGGGCTGAAAAGCCTGGACCTAGCCAACACTGATTACAGAATTAGCCCTATACAGAACAGCAGGGGCTGCAGTGAAAGGGATGGACAATGGTGATGCTCAGAAAAGCAGTGACTGCTAGGAGTGAGTAGGTTTCATTTCAGACTTAGCCCTAGTCTATGCTTGCTGTACTTTTCGGTGGCAATCAATGGAAGAAATGCAAGATACAGAAAATATCGTTATCTCCCATCGCCTTACTAGCTCCCACTTAGCTCTCCCTACACACTGTGCTAAGGCAACCAGAAATGCCATCCGGTCGACTTAGCGCTACTCCAGTTACAGGGCTGGAGTTACATTTGAGGGTCTTAACAGACCGTTCAGTCAAACCCGGAAGAGCGCATTGACGATGGCAAATTTGCTGCCATCAGCAGAGACATGCCCTCAGTATATGTCTGCCCTGCAATAAGACACCTGTGGCTGGCCCACAGCAGACTCAGGCTGGCAAGGCTCAGGCTAAGGGGTTGTTCAATTGTAGTATGGATGTTTGGGTTGCAGCCTGAATTGAGAGTACCTATGCACCTTGCAAAATATTAGAGCCCAGACTCGAGTTCAAGCCCCAATATCTCTACCACAATTACACAATCCCTTAATCTGGGCCCCACAACCCTGAGTCAGCTGCCATGGGCCAGTTGTGGGTTTTTAACTGCAGTATAGACATACCCTATGACTCCAGTCAGGAGAGGCTGGGAGTGGCCTGTTAAGGCAGGAGAGACCCCAAAGTAAGCATAGGAAAGACTTCCATGCTCTCCAGGAAGACAAGACAGGGAATAGGAAGAAAAATGTGTTTTATGGACTTTGTTTTGGGACTCCGAGTTTTATTTGTGGGTTATTTTCTGTAAATAAACTCAGACCTCAAGGAAGTGTATTTTGACTACAGAGAAAGTGTGTGGAGACTTTGCAAAGGGCCCTGAAGAGGATAAGACAAGAGGTAGGGCATTGAAGAGAGACTCTGGGCCACAAAGGGATGCTCAGAAAACAGCTCCTAGCATATAGATATAAAAACAAGTAACTTAGTTTCTTAAACATATCAATCAGACAGAGCAAAAATACTTAAAATAAGAACATAGAACTGGAAGGGACCTAGGGTCACTGAGTCCAGTTCCCTGCAATTACTGGCAATCCTTCCATATAATCCTGTTCATTAATTTATCAAGCTTCAGCTTAAAATTAGTTAGGTTGTTTGCCCTCACTAGTCCTGTTGGGTGGTCTTATGTAAATAATCAATTACCTTATCAAAGAAAAGCATCAGATTAGTCTGGCAAAATAAACCCATGTTACATTTTATGCAATATTCCATTTACTTTTGTGTCTTGAATTATTCTTTCCTCAATGTGATCACAGAGAAAGTAACAGAAGTACACAGGGTCCTTCATGACTGGCATACACAGCAGCTAAAAATTTCACTGGTAGTGAACTGTATCTAAATTTTATATCCAAGCATGCAGTTTGAAAATAAATGAGACTGCTGCATTCCTTGTTTAAATGTCATATCGGGCTCAACATGTACTAATTTACTATTCTCGTTATTTTGTGACAACCTACCATCACAAGCTGCATGGGAAAAGCCAAATTAACTTGAGAAAATAATTCTGAAACGTAAGTATGGGTCTCAGAGTTGCCGTAGGATTATTTTGATTAATTCATTATTTTTCACTGCATGGCAAAACAGGAGGCCTAGGATAATAAACTATATTCTCCTTACAGTATTTCTACTAAATCAGTAATAATCGCAAATGTAACGCAAGAGAATTCACTTACATTTTGTAGAAATATTCGGATTTTGATTAGTGCCTGTGTGTATTGTATAGTTCCTTAAGAGCCAGTAGTTGCCCTTTGGAAGAGAAAAGTGGCTTATGATGAACATTTAGGTGGATCTCTATGCAGTTTCAGGACAGCAGGATGCCTACCAGATTGTGCTCTTTGATAAATGCAGAGCTCAGTGTAGAATTGATCCTGGAAACTGAAGCAGCTACTGGGGAATGTAGTAGGTCTTGCCTGTGCAACTTCCCTTCTTCTGGCAATGCAACACAGACAATACAATTTGGAGGGTGGCAGAAATTAAAGCTTGTTTGCCCTTCCAATGGTCCCAAGGCATACTCCAGCCATGCCCCATGCCCCAACAGAAATTCCAGACCCCAGGGAAGAACAATCCCACCCTCCCCAGGCCATGCCTGAAGTGACTCCTTTCGGCAGTGACTGAGGTTGGGGTGGGGGGCGGTCCTCAGATACACCGCAGAAAGAAGCAGCTTGGAGTGGCTCCTTCTGGCAGTGGCTGGGGTTTGGGGTCCCCAGGCGCACTGAAGAAAGAAGCTGCTACAGGCCACTTCTTTCTGTGGCATGTTTGGTGACCCTCAGCCCAGCAGTTGAAAGGAACCACTCCAAGCAGCTTCTTTCTGCTGCATGCTTGGGGACCTGCCCAACTCCCAACAGCCTTCAAAAGAAACTGCCTAGAGCTACTTTTGTGGCAATGGCAATTTCAGCAGCGCCATAGAGAATGCCGCTCAGAATGGGCTCATGTGCCACTCGTGGCATGCATGTAGGGGGGAGTGCTGACTCGAGTTAGACCTTGAGCATGTAGGCAAGACCCACCAGCCAGATACCTCGGAAAGAATTCTCTGTAGTAACTCAGAGCCCTTTTTGTGCCAAGTTCAGTAATGAAAATGTTAAATAGAATTGGTCCGAAGACCCATCTCTGAGGAACTCCACTAATAATGTCCCTCCAGCCTGACACTGACCTTTCACTATGACCCATTATACACTCCACTGTAACGAGTTTCTTATATACCTTTCCATTCTTATATTATACCCCATGTTCTCAAATTTAGCTAATACTTTCCCATGTGAAACTGTATCAAAAGCCTTGTTAAAATCTAGGTAGTTTAGATCTACTGCATTTCCTTTGTCTAATAAATAAATAAATAAATCAGTTAACTTCTCTTCTCTAGAACCCCAAATACCTCTTCTCAACTCTGCAAAGAAGATAACTACCACAACTAGCTAAAGAGACACCCATCTCTGTATTGGAGCTAAAAATTGATAAACTAGCCAAGTTTGCTAGAGAACAGGGAGTGTCTGCATGAATGTAATGGGTACCCCAATCTGACATGGCAATGGCACAACCTTCAAGGGAGAAGTAAGTACCAGGTGTTGCCTTCCATAAAGGAGCACAGTGGGTGGCTGGATAAAATAACAATACTATAAAGTGAAAACTATGAGGTATTTTAATGTATTTATTTTTCTCATATCATCATGCAATGAAACAAAGTAAATGAATTATAATAATCCTATCACAAATCCAAGATCTAAACTGGCATTTTTAGTTCCACAAACTGCTTTCTTTTACATCCCATGGCAATGAATTCTATGTTAAATATGCTTTCTGTAAAAATGGATTTCCTTTCATTGTCTAGATTTGTTGTCATTTAATATAGTCAAATTTTCTTGTTCTTGCATTATGGAATAACAGAAAGGTGATGTGTGATTTTGGACTGACTGCACTGTCATATTGTTTGGATATAAAAACTCTCAACATGAGAACATTTACATTTAGATCAAGTAGGTTTCTGTATATTTTAGAATGGTTCCAGCCAAATGCTAAGGGTTTGTCCACTATGATAAATGGTGGTTAGTTAAAAAAAACAAAAAACCTATTAGCTAATCCTGGGGGAGGAAGGCCTTTAAAATCACCTTCATCAGCTAAACTAACACTAATAAGATACATCATCTCTTACCTACACTAATGTTTTCAAACATCTTTCTTAAAACCTGTTCATAAACAATCCACCTTTCACTTTGACATGGACGAACCCTAAATGAACAGGGTTAGGAAGAAACTTCTCATATGTACACGCTATTCCATTACTGTCTACTATAGACATCTTGCAGCATCATCTTGTTCTGGACACAGAGACAGGACACTGAACAAAACAGGCAATTCCTCAGTAAAAAAGTAATTGTTACCACACTGCCATTCTATAATAGATGTCTAGGAGCCTTCCGGTTACATTCCCAGTGAAGGAAAAATTAGTAATGCAGAGTCTAGATTTATTTTAAATGTAACTTCTTTTATTCACATATAAAATACCAGTCCTGGAATAAAAGTGGTTAAAAAGCCTGCAGGACAAAGCCTTTTTGAACATGTCTCAGCCCACCACCAATGCCTGGTTCCCAGAAAGAATCTTTGCCTTAAGAATTGAGGATAGTCAAAGACCAAGACAAACTCTCCTGGTGACTCACACCAGATCCTTATACCAAGAACTTTGCATAATCAAGAACACCACAACAGCACATCTGTCCAAAGCTGCATATTTGTTTGAATGCTAAGAACTTGGAAAAGTAGACGCAACACTGCCATCTACTAACTTTTTCCACAATAATATATATATTTCTGAAACTAAGGAATTTGCAATTCATTATTGTATTCTATCTCCTGGCCTAGAAGTGGATGGAGCATGGTACTGGGTTCTATTCCTGGTTGTACCAGTAGCTCACTTTGTGATCTTTGAAGAAATCATTTCACCTCTTTGTGGCTCTATTTCCCCTCACACCGTTTAAATGTATTTTCTAGCTAGACTGTGAACTCTTCAGATTAAGATGGTCCCACATAGCATTTATAGACTGGCTTGCAAAATAGGGCCTCTGGGCACTATTGTAAAACAAATATCAAATACTTATTCTCAAATACAGATGAAAAGCTGCTCTTCCCAACCTACTCCTTTCGTTACCCTTTCCTTAGCCCTTCCTATTTCTGCTAGAAAATAATTGCACAGGTACAGATGTTTGAGTGAGTAAATTATACCAGACAAAGTCGGCTTTAATGTATACTCAAAATTTTTCCTCAGCTTTGACTCAGGTTTCAAATCACTTTCTGCAGATTCCTCTCGTATTTAATCAAATCTTGCTTCTTGTTGTAAGACATGGGGAATGGACGTCCATCGTTTTGGGTGAATTGGATAGTGATGCACTAGTGAACAATGCAGAGTCTAATGTTGACTCACTGAATATTTATATAAACCTGGATTTTGCATATCCTCTATGGATTTGATATCATATAATCCAAAATGTTTTTTCTCACACATATTCTGCTGGTCTTTTTCACTGCATCTTACTTGCCCTTTACTCATGCAAAATTCCCTTAGAAGGGGGCCATAAATTATTAAGGAAAAACTAGCACAAAGCCACCCACACAATCAATTATTTTAAGATTATTTGTTTTTCTTAAAAGAGAAATGTATATGAAATGTATGGGCTTAATTTCCCACAGCTTTGCACCAAAACAAGAATAAAGTGGGAGTAAAACTTTACCATCTGGTAGCATTTTTATTCCTTTCCATAGGTGTAAATGACTACACAACGTGCAAGAAAGGGGAAGAACAGGCCTCTTTGTTTAGGTGGCATATAAAGCCACTGGATGATGCTGGCCTTGAGGAATAGTTGGATTAACTTGTATAATGTGATAACACTGAAAATTTAAATACTCCTGTTCCTAGTCAGACTCTAATATCTGAACTAAACATAAAAACACATCCCAGTCATCTTTCGTCTTATACCTTGGTCTTAATCTGCAGACTAAATAGAATGTTTCATTGTCATGAATTACTTTCCAAATAATTGCATTGCTTTATTGCTTGTTGCCCAGGCTTAGCCAGTAAACAGTATGCTTGGAAAGACATTAGGTTTTCAGTCAGAGTCTCCAGATCTGAATTTTATTACATTTCAGGGTATATATTTGTAGAAATTATAATGACATTTCTGCAAGGTGGTTCTCTCAAGTACTGTAACCACCAAAAATAATTATGTGAAAGATATGAATCACACTATTCCATTTCCTAAAATATTCAGATTGTATGGTGATATCGTATACAATAATGATAGAAGCACAGAGTATTTCCTAGAGATTAATTTACAACAAGGAGGAGCAGACAACGCAATATGCAGTCAAGAGCCACTAACCCACAACTGGTCATTAATCCTATGAAATGTCCTGTGCCAAAGTCAGTATTACTATCATCAACTAAAAACGATAAACCTAGAAATACAGATTTTTGATAAATGATGCTGTTTCAATTGTTTTGTATAGTGTGGTTCTAGAAAATCAGGACTCTCTGTTAGCCAATCAAGTTTCTTGAGTCATCTCTCAATATTCCATTCATTATTTTACTTTCAACATATTATTGATTAGACTTGTCAAATTGTGCAATGCACATAAATTATCTAACAATTTAGTCCTTTTTCTGTCTGCAAATCATTCACAAACTGACCCTGCTTTGAAAGAATACATGCTAGTCATCAGAATCAGTCAGATGATCTGGGCAAATAAATTTCACCCAGTGTGGCTTCATGTCAGCTATCACTTTGACTTTTATTCAAGTAGAGAATTGGTCAGTTAAGAAACATGTTTTTACTCCCCTATTGGATGATTGATTTTTTTAAAAATAGGAGAATTAACAAGGATGACAACAACAACAACAACAAAAGTACTGTCTATTATCACTATTATTACGGCTCCAATCCTTCAAATTATTCTGTTTAGGCACAGAATAACTTCCAGAATATACAGGATTTTTATACCTATCCATAATGCGAAAATCCTTGCCCCTCCATTGACATTGCAGAGTTCCATTCCTTTTAAAGAAGGAAGGGGAAGGTATCATGGGGAAATCGGGGGTCCATTGTTTTTGCTGGCTTAGAGATATCAGTACATGGCGCAGAAATGTTTGAGTGAACAGTGGAGCAACGCAGAGATTAATGCTAGCCAGCAGACGCCTACAAGAAGCCAAATAATGGATATCTGCAAATGCAGGGAAGCCTGCACTGCAGACTTTTCGAAGAAACAGCAGGGTTAGAGGCAGTATCAGGCTACGTCCACACTGGCAAGTTAGTTCGAATTAAGGAAGCTTAATTCAAACTAACTAAAGCCATGGCTACACTAGGATTTAGTTAGTTCGAATAAAGGGATTCCTTAATTCGAACTAACAACTTCGAATAGAGTATTAGAAGTAAGGGTTAATTCGAACTACCTAGTTCGAATTAACCAATGTGGCCATGTTAGTTCGAACTAATTTCTTAGTTCGAACTAACCGGCCCATTGAAATCAATGGAGATCGCTAATTCGAACTAAGCAAGTGCTATGAATGGCACTTGCTTAGTTCGAACTAATTTTTTCTAGTTCGAATTAAGCTAACTCAAACTAACTAAAATTAGTTTGAATTAGTTAGTTCGAACTAACTAATTCGAACTAACTTTAGTAAGTGTAGACATAGCCATAGAGTTTAAGGCCAAAAGGCTCACTTATTCATTTAGTTTGGCCTCCTGTTTAGCAGAGGCCACCAGCACTCACAAATACAAATGAGATCAAAATATTACAACTCACAGGAGACTGGACAATTGTGCGCCATAGGCAGAGAATAAAAGGAACCAAGATGTATCAATAGCCAAGGCCTCTGCAATGGCAGTGAATAGGCCATTACTATTTGGAGCTGGTGGGGCCAAGCGTCAAGGACTACTCTGGAAGTGGCCATGGAACTGTAACATTGCCATTCTGTAGCCTATTTAAGATGGTTCCTCCCACACTGCATCCTCCTTTACCAATCCCTGTGATTCAGGATCAATGGGGTGGATAGGTTTTAGCTTTAAGATGGTTAGGTTATAGGGCCCATAACACTACATCTCTGAAGGTCTGTCTCATTTTTATTTGCCTGTTTATGCCACACGCACACACACACGCACACCATTCATTTAGGAACTCAACAGATTTTCTGTTGAACTCATTGATGCTTACTGCCTATGTTGCCCTCTTTGGTAATTTATTTTGTACTCTCTTACCTTTTTGTCTAAACCACCTTTTTCCTTTCCTAATTTTAAGATCATGTAATCTTGACTTTGCATTTGTGCATTCTTGGCAAGCACTCAGAGTTTGCTTCAATCAGTACTATTGATCCTTTCCGCCCCTTCAACAACTTCAGTAATGTTACCATGATAGGGTTTTTTTGTTAGTTTGTTTTGTTTTCTAATAACAAAAAAGGCAAAGATATCAAACTTTCCTCTCACATCACCACTTCAAATGTCTGAGATTGGACATTTTTCTAGTTACTTCGCATTACTGGCTCTGTGTTCTGCTCTGCATCCCCCTCACTAGGGTTTCTGGCTTTTATGAATGGCATTCTAAAATATCCCTCCCTTTTTCAGATCTAAAGACTTCAGGATGCTAAGTGCCCTCAATTTCCATTCACTTCACTTAGGAGACAAAGGCAGCATTCTGTGTGGGGCAGCTCTGGGCCTCTAAGAGCCTCCGTGTTATGCACTGGACATCATTCCTGACCATCTCCACTCATGCTCCAAACTCAGCAGAATTTGAACTGTTCCATATCCTCATGTGCACCAAAATCCAGCAATCCCAGGATTCACTGCAGGTGAGAGCAGGCCCAGTTGAAAAGGATGTGGCAGATACTGCCTGGTGCAGACACTGTCTTAGTCTAGTAAATAGGCAGTTTCCTGATAACATTGGTGTACTGCCCTCCACTCTGACCTGACACCATCATGTTCTTTTCCTTTATAAGAAAAGGTCTAATATATTATACACCCAGTAGAGAGCTCTAAGGTTTAAAGAGTGCTTCAGTCACAATAATGCTAGTTTTCATTTTCATAGAATTCTTCTGGCAAAATAAAAGTGAAGCTTGTTTTTCTTCAGTATGGATGCATGTAAGGCTCAGGGCATTTGTCTCTCATGAAATGTCTAAAAAATAATTGAAATCCTGTTTAAATCTGATATTACAAATTGTTCTGCCAAAAAGTTTAACACTAGAGCCCAGCTCTTTACTACTACCTTTAGATATTTTTTATAATCTACCAAACCACTTTTTTTGCACATTCTGCACCTGCAGCATTAGTGTTTGATATTGTACTTATGCATATTTTTTTTTAATTTTCTTTTCTTTTAATCCTAAGTATATGATTTTCATCAACAAGGGAGAAACTGACTTGACAGCCAAGATGCCCACAAACTATCCATTTCCTGAAAAGAGAAGTTTCCCTTCTGTAACTAGCAACAACTCCAGACTCCCTCAAGGTTTTCCTCCCAAAGCTTACTTCCCATCCTTCTATGCAAGATATACCCCATTTTGGAACAGTGGCACACCAAAGAGGCCAGAGGTGTTGGAGGGGGGTTGGAGCATTCCCCTGGGCATCGGCCTAGAAGGTGAGCTGGGTAGGCCCTACCCAAACCCTATTTTGGTGGGCTGTCACTCACAAATGTGACTGAGCTTCGGCACAGGTTAAGAGCTGACCTGCATTCCTGAAACTGGTTGCCTGACCTGGGAGCAGGAGGGGGCTGCCCCCTAGACTTCCCACTGAAGGCTGAAAAGCTGCCTCCAGCCCTGAAGGAGTCGGGGAGGGCAAGGCTGGGGGCTGCAACCCCCATTTCTCACTCCCTAGAGCTGCACATAGTGGACCCAGCCCATCTGCTGCCAGGGCTTCCAAATTCCCTGTCCAACCTGGCTGGGATGAAGATTTTCCCTCAGCATTCAATGTGGTACGTTAAGAAAGGTGGGAGCCAACGGGACTCCAAGGGACAGGGGGGTGAGCAGGGTAAGGTCGGGATGTTCGGGTGGCGGTTCCTCCCAAGTCTCCTGCTCCAGGCACTGAGGCTGGAAAAAGCTGTCTCCAGCCATGAAGAAGCCAGAGAGGTTGGGCAGGGCTGGGGCTGTGACCATTCCCCCCTCATCCCTAGCTGCCCTAATACTACTTGTGATATGCAATGGGAATGGCCACTGCTGCCTGGCAGAGAAGAGAGGAGAGAGGGGAAAAGCATTTCCTGACTCCTCAAATGCAACTCTGCATCTCAAAACGAATAAACAAAAGTATAGGAAGCACTTTTTTCCAGTAGGAACCATCCATATTAACACCGCTTCTCCCACAAAAATACAAAACGAAGTTAGCCCTGCAAAGCCCACCTGCCTGAGCGGTGAGCACTCTATGGCTATGTCTACATTTGTGTATTTAAGTCGACTTAGTGTTTCCACACTGAAAATTAAAGTCGACTTAAAGGGGAACTTACAAAGTCGACCTAGTGCTTCCACACTGGATGCTCTAGGTTGACTTTGTGGGGCTAGGGGGACCTAGGGCAGGTCCACTGGGGCAGGGGGGCACCCCTTGCCCAATGACAGGGGGCTCAGCCATTGCCCCATTGTACCTAGGTACAATAGGGCAAAGGGGGACAGGGACCCTGGCAGGGCATAGGGGCAGGGCTCTGCCCTGCCCTGTGGGAGGGCATGCCAGGCTCCCCCTGTACCCCCCCCCCAGCAGGGAGGGCATTGGTGTAGCCCTGAGGTAGCCCTAAGCCAAAAGTTAGGGCTACCCCATGGCTACACTGGCTTAAGTCAACTCTAGGGAGTCGACTTAAGCCTTAGGTCTAGTGGAAAGGAGGTTTTATAAAGTCGACTTAAGCAAGCTGCTTAAGTTGACTTAAGAAAACTGTAGTGTAGATGCACCCTATGTGAGCAACATGTGCCGGTTAAAAACAGGTGGGGGCAGCAGAGCCAAGCCTGCCTTTTCACAGCCCCCACAAGCCTCCACCCACCCCTCCCGCAACAGATATAGATCTCCCTCCCCAGGACAGCTGGGGGGGGGGGGGGTGCTGAGACCTCCTGCCTTGAACAGCGGGGTGGGGGCACAAATATAGTCTTGTCCCCCAGGTGCTGGAGACCATCAGTTCGCCACTATTCTGGAACCAAATACTTACTGATAACCATGTGGATTTCCAAGAGATTACTTCTCCTCCCCCTTCCAGCTGCACATCACTTCCCCACATACCCTTTCCTCCATATCTCTAATCTATGCTTTCTTCCTCTGTCTCCCACAACTCTGGATCCCTGATTACTCCTGTTCCCTTCCCCTCCCTTTTAGTCACCCTTCCCAATTCTTCAGGAGCTATAGGTGATGTCTTTTGTGGGAGGCTATCATCAGGATTCCTCCCAGAAGAAAGAGCGATTTTTTTTCCTGGAGAATGCAGAGTGCTCCAACACAAGGATGTTGGGAAAGGCGGCTCAAAGCACATCTTCTCTCCCTGAAAGAGGTATGGAGACATGCCAGCCTCAGAAAATCATCTACCACAGTTGGAGCAGGGGATTCAGATACAACATAAATGAAAGCTTCCATTTGGATCACCAGCTTTGAGAGAACATTTCTGGTATGGAGAAATAACCTTTTATGTTTTCAGGTGTAATGTGGAATAGACTTGAGCTCCCTATAAGCACTAACAGCTATTGATGAAATAACAACAATAAAGAATCTCACCATAAATGGAAACAATTCCTTAAGAAGTAAAGTAAATTCAGTTTTCATTAAAGATCTTCAGTTGACAGATTGGAAGACAGAACGTTTCTACTTGTCCACAAAACAGATATAGCATTTGAAGTGCAAGCTGACTTAAGGCCAAAAAGAACTTTGTATTGTGTTTGGTGGTGAATTTTTACCATATTCAGGAGACGCTAAGAAAATTTTGGACAGAAGCAGAGAAAACACACCTGTTAGCATCTCAACAGAAATCATCAGTTTCAAAAGCTGTTCCAAATAGAACCCATACTGCTCAGGCTTAGTTTAGATCCTTTCAAAAAGGTACATTCAAGCTGAGTTTGAATTTTTAAACTATTCCCCTCATCATTACCAGACATTTTATTTGGGGGGGGTGGGGAGATGGATCAATGTAACTGAGGGAATCATCCTGTAAAATGAGGTGAGCCATTGAATCCCTTCATTATCCACTGAACAAAATGGCAATTTAGGACATGCAGCTCCTCACAGAGGGTGATCAGCCCTTCACAGGATGAGGGCCAGTTTCACCTAACCAACAATTAAGTAAATTGCTACAGTTCCTGTTAAATCTAATAATCTAACCATGCTGACCAAAGAAGTTGTTAGAGACTACGGGAAATGCAAACAGATTACACTGTGTTAGTCCAAAATGTTAAAGGAAGAGAAAATGGAAATAAAATATGGCTGGAATAAACTCCTTTAAGAAGGATCCCTAAAGTATCATCACAGCCTAGTAACTACCAACAGGACAATTCTCCATCGCTGGGATAAGGCAGCATACTTTTTAAATGAGTACCTTACAGCCAGCATGCCCTTGCTTTGCTCACTAGGATTTGTGGAACAGAGAAATCATCAGGCAGTGTCTCTGCTTGACAGAACAGGATTTGGAGAATAGTTGGGAATGCTTATAATATAGCAAGAGGCACCTGCTGAAAACATAAGATAGAGAAAAGAAAGACTACAGATTGGTAAACGATTGTTTATATTCACAGATCTTGTTTCTATTCTCCTCCTTCCTTCTGATTCCTTCCCCCTTTTCTCCTTTCAACCTACACCCTGGCTCATGCCCCCGTTCCTTTCTATTCCTATCCAACCTGCCCCCACATCATCCTTCTTCCCTCTTTGTCCCCCCTCCTCCTTCGCACCTTTATCGTCACAGGCCCTCTTCTTCTATTCATCCCCACTCTCCTCCCCAGCTTTTGCCCCCTTTTTCCTTTTAAAGTTCTCCTGCCTTCTTTACCCCTCTGCATTCAAGTCAGACTCCTTCTCTTTAACTCCTTCTTCTACTTGCTGCCTGGGCACCACAGGGACAGAACTGAGAGCACAAGACTGTCTCCTTAGTCTCAGTTCCTGTGCTGGTACCACACAGCCCCTTGCAGGTGGGAGAAGCAATTGCAGGGAAACACCCATTCCGAACTCACAGGCTTCCCATGGTCAGTCACTCTGAGGGGAGGACACAAATACAGTCTGGCTGAATCATAGTTCTGAGAAAGTGGAGTGGGCTCAATATAGATGCAATCTTCAGATAATTTAGCTACCAAATGCAAACAGGTTTTTACTGAGCTTGTCTGAACTGATTTTTTTTTTTTAAAGCTTACGACTTGGCCATATGTAAGAACTTTTTCATCAGAACAGCAAGATGCACATTCCTGACTTCACAGTAACACCCCTACTCCCACCAAATTTCTAATCTCTGTTCCAAAGCATGAAAGTGAGAGAGTTTCTCAAAAAGCCAGTATTAATTAAAAAAAAAAAAAAAGGGGGGGGGGGGGGGGAACATAGGCTTCCTAAATTTGAAACAGTTGAACTTTATTTTATTATTATTAAAAAATATCTCTGACAACCAGTATGGAAAATTTCAGCCCAAACAATCTAACCAAATTATAAAAGCAACTAAAAACAGGCTCTTATAATGGGAAGTTTAGGCAACCTTGACTATAGGTGGCAGCATCAGCTCTATCCATAACATTCCACATCTGCATACGAGTATTATGTTATCATGTGACTCCTGATGATGGTCACCTCACCAGCAGAACTGTCCCACGTTCTAGAGTCTCCACCACAACTGTTTGGTTTTTTGGACCAACAAAAAACAACCTGTTTCAGTTACCAGTATTTATATTACTTTGTTAGCCAATACATATATGTTAGGCATACTGTACACCATATTAATGGGTATTATGCATCCAGTATTAATAATAGTATATATTATGTGTGTTGGGACTGTTAATTGAACATATTATGGTCTCCCCATAATTCTGTTCAAATATCTCACAATATTTTACAAAACTGAAGTTAACTTTCACAGTAGGAAACAGGAAATCTGTTAAATCCAAGATACATGAAAGTTACATTCTACCACAGGTTGGGATGTTTCTCTATGCCCAACTGGTTTGGAATGTATTATCCAAAACAGAGATAAGAAAAAAGTAAAGAACAAAACAACAAATTAAGGAACAGTTAAATGTTGGAGGGTTGGATTTTAAGAATAGGTAAAGAGTTTTGTAACTTGTAAAATCATGCTATAAATACAACCAGCTGAAATTCATATCTTTGAAATACCTTCTCTGTGAAAGGTGAACATCCTGTAAGGTAAGAACTGCTTCCCAGAAGAAGTGTATTTAGTTCTTCTTTTCTTATTGTACTGCTTTGTCTTTAGAAAATTTGGTTCAGTTTAGTTATTTGGTCTCTTGAACATTTTAAAGTATGAACTGTGAATATAGTCAAACAATTGGCTACATCTGTTAGTCAATACTTTTTTGAGTTTGAAAAAGGATTTTCTATGATGCTCCATTCCAGTTAAGCCACTTCTGCCTATAGTGCATCAAATTATTTTCTCACTCACAGTGATGCAATCCTATTGATGTCAGTGGGAATACACGGATATAAATTAGCGCACACTTTGGCCCATTATAGATACACACTATTTACTTGACAGACTATATCAGGCTAAGATTGGCTGTTCCTCAGAGAGAGACTTCATTCTCAGATTTGATTCTCTTTCTAAAACTCCGTACCTAAAACTATGGCAAGTTTAACATGCATACATACAACATCAGAATGTACCTGCTTCTGAAGGAGGAAAGGCTATGTCCGAATGCAAATGTGTAACTCCTTAGAGAGCAAAACTCATGTACTTCAATGAGGTCAGGATTTCATATAAGGAACCCAGATTAGTCTATTCATCAGGTTTGTCCTCTAAGCAATTGCCCTTATCATGACATCAAGACACTAATACAATACTGCAATAAGGGCCAGCCCAACCATATAGGTGAACTAGGTGGTTGTCTAGGGTGCCAGGCTTTAAGAGATGCCAAATTAGATGGAAGTGATTTTGTTTCGCTATTTAAAAACTATCTTAGTATGATTATCTCTTATAAATGAAAATATCACACTCTGATGGGGGCGCAAAAGTCACAGTTTGTTAGGGCACCAAAAAACCCTTGGGCCAACCCTGAGTCTGAAATTTCAAATTTTGAAAAATAATTGGGCCCCTTTATTCAGCCTAATTCAGTGTTCTGAATTGACTTGTGGCTTTTTTATATGATTATCAGAAGTAATAGATAGCAAGCATCCTGCCTTGATTTTTCTAACACATTCCTTTAAAGAACCTTTTCTTTAGAGAAATCCATGTTGTATGTCATAATCATAAACACTGTTTCAGGTTGAATTACAAATTGAATTAATGTAGACCAAAGATTAAATGTATCCTTCTGCAACAGGTTAGGACAGCAAGCTTTTAGAGCTTATATTTGTAATTATAAAGGAAGACTCCATTTCACTGAAACAAAAGAGACCTGAAGTGTTTAAAAATTGATGGTTTAATATAGTCGAAATATTAAAAATATAAAAAGCCAGTAGAAGTAGCTTACTACTTTTTCCATTAAACCTCCATTTTGTAACCTAATCACTTTTCTAAGGACATTATTAAACATACTTTCTTCAAAGCCTGTTTTAAAATTGTAGATTTTTGACAAAAGTCTGACACTATGATATCCAAAATCAGCCCAGGATTCCTTAGGAATGTGCACCATTATGTCATCCTTACACTTTAGTTGAAAAATTTTACATCAGCTGTTAATAACAACTTCACTGACGTGTACAGGTCTTTGTATTGTTCAGCTGCTGCTTATAGGAAACCTGACAACTGTTATAATACATTAGTTGCTTTGGCAAAGTAGAACATCTAACAATGACAGCTTTTTTTTTGTGATTTTTTTTTTTTTTTTAAACTTAGTCATGCATCTTGTAGAAAGTGGGTTTAGGAATGGGATTTTATATTACTGAATTTATATAGTTATAGAAATAGTGGCTTGTTAGGGTAGGTCCAAGCCTGAACCAGTTTTCAAAGGCCTTAGCATACAACTCACATGAACCAATGCCAGAACTCAGACGTCATATAGCTTGCCTCAGCAACCTTGGAAACTTACAATGTTACAAGGAATACCCTGCACATAGCGTGTGAGAACCGATGGCTATGTTGCAAAGCCTTGTGATGGCTATGTTGCAAAGATTTGGCCCTGCTTAAAGCGTATGGGAACTGATAGCTATGTTGCAGATGTGTCAAAGCGTATGGGAACCGAGGGGCAATGTTGCAAAGACGTGGGAACCTCTGGAAAAACAGGAGGGATATGGGGGGCAAAAATCTATAAATATCAGCCCCAGAAATAGTCAGGGGAGACAGTAGGCTGGACAGAGTCAAGATGCCCCGTGGCCTCGGCTACGATAGCCAGTGGGCTCTGTCCACAGCCAAAACCAGAGAAAGGTCAGTGCCTGGTCTTAAAGGTGACTGGACTGGCATGTAGGCCCAAGCTTATCAAGAGAGGTCAGCACCTGGTCCCCGAGGGTGGCGAGACTGACACGTTGGCAAGGAGTTCGGTGAGTATGAAGTAATCACCAAGAGGCCTCGGTGAACACTGGTTTAAAAGTAGCTACAGGTATATACGTAACAGGTATATAAGTAACAGGTATAAGAGTAACTGAAATAGTAACTGAAGTTTTTAGATATGAGTAACTGATACAGTAACTGAAGATTAGCACCCCGAGTCCTGGTGTAAGGACAGAAATAGTTTAGCACCCTGGTCCCCGAGGGTACGGGGGGATAGGTATAAGGTTAGGGATGTGTAGGGCTCAGTCCCCTTAATGGGATTGCAGCAGGAAGGTTGTTCTTTTAACAACTGGATAAACTAGAAGTTAGTTAGTTCCCCAAACCTAGGTTGGTAAGAGGTATCGGGCTAAGGTTAGGGACCAAGCAGTTTAGCACCCCAGCCTGGGAGTACAGGTAGATAGCCTGCCATCCCCTTTGAAGTTAGGGGCACCCCTTTGAAGCTAGGGGTAAGTGCAGAGTAATAAGAATAGTTTTAGCAATTAAACAGTTAATAATGCGCATTTACTTTGATCTTTAAATCCTGCTGCAGCACAATAACAGTATAGTATAACAGTAAATCATTAAATCTTGCAAGTAGCTAACAGTTAAAAAGAAAATAGAAAAGAACTGCATAAGTTTTATTGTACTCATGATGATTTGCAATAAACATCTTATGCTTATAACTCTCTTGATTCTATTGCTATTTTCCCTGGTACTAGTAATTCCTGATACTCTCTTTCCCCTTTTCCTGTTTTCCCTATGGGAACAGTACTTAACTCCTTTGGTGATCACCTGGGTTATCAGCTGGCTCGGTTCGACCCTTTATCATTCAGTTCTAGTTCCCTTGACTACTGATATATCTGTCAGTGCCTCCCTTCCATCAGATCAAGGCCGGGCTATCATCCCGGTGGACAAAGAACCTTCGTCTGTACGCACTCCTCGATGAATAACACCCCGAGGAGGGACGTTAAACATGCATACACATCTCTTTCCCCTACAGACTTTCTGTCAAAGGACAGGTTAATTTGATGCACGGTATTTTGCTGTCAGAACATATAAAGAGAAAAAGAAAGCCACTTATCTGTTTTAGTGGATGGTATATAAAAAGGTAAAGGCCAGATATTCTGATCTGGCCATGCCTCACTCAAGACTGAAGGAGGAGTTTCCAAAGGTGGCTTTAAGTTACCTTGCAGCTCCTGGATCCTGGGACCAATGTGGCCAAATGAGACACTTGGGACAATTTAGAGCAACCTGCCAGCTACTCTAACTTATTGCAGTTGCTCTCAGCCCTCAAGGATATGGGGATTGCTACAGAACAGAAGTGACTTGACCACAGCCCAATCTTCCTAGCCATACCAGTGGCTAAAAGAGATGGTGTCGGAGTGTCTATGGTGCTGTAGAAGCAGCAAGCAACCGGTATTGGGTTTCAGCCAGATACTTTATTCAAACGGCCATATGGAGAGCACACTGACGGAGAGAAAACCCCCATCAGGTTAAGTGCTCTGCCTGTAGGCATATTTCAGAGATTTTTATACAGAAAAATTGGGGTTGGAGTATGGAGGTGGGTACAATTAAAATTTCTTTAACTTAATTGATCAACAGTTACATTCTTAATTATAATAGAACAGACATGTTTACAGGACATGTAGTTAAATCACAAGGTTATAATAATAGTCAGGGTCTCTTTGGCAACAAAAACAGAAGTTCTTATTACTTACTTAAGATAACAATAAGGTTAGTATGGTCTTACATTAGTTAGTGGAAATTTACAGAAATCAGCAAAAACAGCACAGCCACTTATCCTTGAGACATTCCATTGTTATCTTCAGCTTTTGCTTTCTCAACTCATCAGCAATTCCAGCAATTTTTTTTTTCTCTTTATAATTGTGCTGCTGTTTAAAATGGGTTTGAGGCCTACAGGTGCTTGAACAAGTTTGAGGCCTCAGAAGTCTGTACCTGATTCCACAGTGCTTTTATACCACCGCAGGAGTCACCTGAGCAGAAGGATTCCTGATTTGCCAGCTTTAATGTTGCTTTGTGCCCATGAATAAGAGCGTATGTAAGTTTCTTGGAAGCCAATAGGAGTTGCATGTATACATTTAAAAGCAGAATTTGGCCCTCATGCATTAATATTTATAAAATGAGAGTAGTTCAGAAAAGACAGCATGTGCTGCTCAGCTCATCCTTTTTCTATGTTCAGTACTATTTGAATAGCTCCCCCCATACCATTTTTGGAAACATACATCAAATTCTAGGAAAGAGAACAATGACTTTATATTGCTTGCAAAGAGCAATTCCCAGATTCAAATGTTCATTCAAATGATGTGAAAATGCAAGCACTTCAGAGGATAAAAGTAAAAATGGCTCAGAGTTTCACAGATCCAGAATTCTTAAGAGTTCTGGACTGCATTCCACTTCACATTTCCATTTATGTTGTATGTGATATGAAACTAAATGATATTTGTAAGGATAAAGCTTATCACAACAATAAAATAGATAACTGGCAGTTGGAACATATGTCACTTTTTAAATCTAATTTAACCATCTCAGTATAGCTCCTATTAGACTTTGTACTCTAGCATCTGTTTTTAAATTCCCAAAGAACTGATATACAGTTATGTCTTAAAACTACCTGTAACTTGGGTTTTATGGTTTCCCCTCACTTCCCTCTGAATTAGAACAGTTATAACAATATGTGCTTACATTTTAGTTCTGGTGCCTGTTAAAAACAACAAAAATACTCTTATGCTCTATAGTTCCAAATGACTTGTATTAACATTAGTTCAAAGACACTAATTAAAGAACAAGATCTTCTAACCATTTAACTTTGAAAAGTCCATCTTTCTCTTTTCAAGGTTCTTACTAAAGAACTAGCCCGATTCCTCAGAACTTCATATTTGAGTACGAAGTGGAGTGGCAGAGGAGGCCAATCTCAGAAAAATAAAATTTGTGAAGTTAAATGACAGTGATTTTTCTTTTTAAGTGCTTCAAAGCAAATTTTTTAAAAAGCGAGAGTTAGTGACACTGTGGGCCTGGCTCATGAACAGCATTAAAGCCTTAATAAAAAATGCAGAGGTTTTTAATGTGCGCCGTTTGGCAGGGGGCAATTCTTGTTACCAAAATGTTATTTTTGAAGTGATCTTTCAGAACACAATCCCTTACAACAAGAGAATGATACAGTATCTTTTCCCCTAAATTTAAACCCTGTTTGTTTTTGCTTTCTTCATGCTACAGTCTAAGTTTAAACAGAACAATAGGTTCTAAAAATAAACATAATATATAACAGTCTTTCATGGAATGTCAAATGCAATGGGAAAAGAGTGATGAGAGTTCTTCAACATGAGTTTTAATGAACCTCCTCCCTTGATTCAGTGCAAGTATAATTTATTTTTAAAATAATCGGTCATAGCTTTCTGTTAGAACGAGGGCCTCTTGACTGATTCTGCCAAAGTGCAGAACAATAAGGAATAATAATATTCCCAAACTGGGCATCAGTAATGAGCAAAGTTTGATGTCAGCTAAAATGAAGTACTGGATGAAATTAGTTGTATAATATAAGGGATATAAATTCTCATGCTTCAGGATATAAGCCAACCGTTAACTGACAGGGGTTAGGAAAAAACTTCCCATGTATGTAGATTATTTCATAATTGTTCATTATGGGAATTTTAACAACCTCCTCTACAGCAGCATTTCTCAACCTTTTTTGGATTACGACATGCTTGGCGGTAGGTCGTGATCCTACAGGACAAACCAGCCCAACCCCCCAGCCACGCAGCTGAATCCAGCCATCTCCCTAGCTCTCTGTGACACACAGTACTCTCTGGCGACACGCTAATGTGTCCCAACAAAGTGGTTGAGAACCACTGTTCTGCAGCACCCTGTACTAGTCAGTATGGAAGAAAGAATACTGATCTAGGTGGGCCAGTAATCTTCCCTGGTATAGCAGTTCTTATGTCCCTAATTTATAATGCTCATTCGTGGCAGAATTAGGTCAATGTAAATGGTGAATAAATATCAATCCTCCCCTTGTAAAACACAACCTTTCTCCACCAAACCCCAAAACACAAGTTAATGTCTATCTTTTTTTGCTCTTTTTATATAATTTTATTTCTATTTTTGCCATATTAATATAGTAAGATCTCACTATCTGTGATGGGAGTCTGAAAATTTCACACTAAGGGGTTGAAAGGCAATACTGGGGTCCTAGTAGCTCCACCCTCACAGGCCTGCAGAGCGTATGTTAAAAGGAGCTCAGAAGCCCAGGGAAGGAGTGATAGGTTCTTCTTCCTTACAGCCTGGCTGTCTCAAGGAATCCAGGCAGAAGATGGAACCTGTGAGGGTACTACCTAGTGACTAAGGTCTCCAGATGCACCTTCTCCAGCCATCTATGGCTTCTTGAAGTGAATGATCTTTCAGGCCCCTCTTATTGGGACTTTCTGAAGCTATTGACTGCTTGGACTGTAGGAGCCATGCCCCAAACTGAAGGGGCACATAGATAGAAACAAGGGTGGCAGATTTAGGCTCTCTGTGGGCGGGAACCTGCCAGTGCCACTTACCATGGGGTGCAGGGCTGTGATTTGGTGGCGAGGAAGTTCCCACGTTCCCTCTCTCTCCCCAGCCCAATCGCAAGATAAGGGATTAATGGTTGGAGGACAGGTGCACGTTAACCACTACGACAACTGACCTTCCAAGCAGTTCTGACTTATCTAAATATCATCCAGCAGACCAGTGGCAGATCCAAAAAGAGAACCCAGGTCTCCTGAATCCTCACCCAGTGTTCTGTCTCCTAAGCCATACTGACTCCTCTGCATAACTGAATTCTTTCAAAATTATGGTAAAACCACTAGCTAAAAAGTGCCACGTCAAAGCTCCAAAATATAAAGGCATTCCTCGCAAAAGGTATTGCTTGAACATGCTTACATAATTTATCCATCACTTCTTACAAAAGCTTTACATGTTTTAAGATAAAACCATTTTTTCCCTTACATTCAATCTCTCCCAAGAGATACTGGAACTTTTTTAAGCTTTTCTCTTTTTTTGATGTATTAGTACTTAGATCAAATTAGATAAAGCCTTCAAATCTGCACATTAATCACAGACTGCAAAGTAAATACGGGCAGTAAATTGTAATCTGAACATCTTGTAAAGACCAGTTTTAGATTTTGGAACTAATCTGTTTTTCTTTAATTCATGTGTCCACTGGAACTGAGTCATCTGGATACAACAGATGTGCCTAAATATCAATAAGCCAACCCCAATCTACATGGAATTTGGGACTATTGAATTTGCTTATAATACATTCTGTGGCAAATGCATTTTGCCAATCCACAAGCACATCCATAAACATCTTCCCTTCCTCCTGCGTGGGGAGGCTCCTTGAAGCAAAACTGATGGGACACTGTGAGAGAATGCAGGGGTTTGTATCTGTGGATCCCTTTGCAGAGCTAAAACTGCAATTTCATTTTAGTGAGTACTAATGCTAGAACCTAAACTTTTAGCATTCATGTCACCAGTGGTCACTGGCTTAAGAGGAAATTTAGTAAAGACTGTTAAGGTTTCCACCATTATTATCCAGGTTTTTTAAACCATCTAGTCAGAGGCGGCCTTTGGCTATTGGGGGCCCTAGGCAAAGGCACATTGCGGGGCCCCCTATAGGCCCACGGGGGCCCTCTGTTGCCAGCCCCAGCTCCCCGCCACCATTCCTGGCCCTGCCCCTCTTGTAGCCCCAGCTCACTGCCGGCCCCAGCCCCCCCCACCAACCCTGGACACAGAGGCCAGCTCCTCCGCCTGCTGCCAACCGAGGCAGACACGGCTTTTGGGACAGGCAAGGGGGCCCCTTACAGCTTGGGGCCCTAGGCGTGCTCCTGCTTCGCCTACCCCAAAAGCCGCCTCTGCATCTAGTCACTGTTCTAGTGTCCACACTGCAGTGGTTCAGCAGCTCACAATCTGTAGTGTATTTATCCTCCCATTAGCCTGTGTTCTTCGGCAAGTCACGTAGTCTCTCTGTGCCTTGGTTCCCCCAGTCCTGCAATGGGGAGAGTAGTACTTTCCTACTTCACAATGGGGAGAGTAGTATTTCCTTGTGGAGATGGAGATTCAAGACACAGAATCTTAGGCTATGTCTACTGACCCACAGTTTGAACTACAGTGTGCGAGCAGTAGTGCACACCAAAGTGCTGCTCTAGAACTCCCCCGTGAATGCAGGAACATGGTTCTTAGCGCACTATATTAACACAAAAACTAGCAACCTTTCAGATCACGCTGCAGGAATTACAATGCAGCACTTTGGTGCACAGTGCTAGTCACATCCCTGCTGTCTGAACTGTGGTGCAGTATAGACAAGCACTAAGTGACTTGACCAAGATCACAGAGAAGGTCTCTCATAGTGGCAACTGAACCACGCACTCCCAGAGCCCAGGCGAATACTCTAACCATTGGACAATCCTACCCCAGATTTGGAGCTGCTCTGTAATTATTTAGTAATACTGTATGTTAACCGGAAAGTAGAGTAAAAGTCAGCCAGAGGGTCAGCCCAGAGAGAAGAGGGTCACGATAACTACAGCCACGGTCAGCAGGAGAGAAGAAAGACAACTCCCAGAAGTAGCAGTGCAGCAGGCCCCTTGCAACAGCCAGAAGAGAGCAAAGATATCAATCCTTAAGCAGCAACCACAAGGGAGAGACGTCTCCAGCAAATCAGACAAAATAATTAATAATATCCAGCTCTCATATATTATTTTTCATTTGTAGCTTTAAAAACACTTTACAAAAGAGGCCCCTAGCATCCTCATTTTACAGAGAGGAAAACTGAGTCAGAGAAGTGAAAAAACGTGCCCAAGGTCACCTTCCAGGAAATGGAAAACAATCCAGGTTGGGCCACACTGCTCAGCAAGAAAAGGGAGAAACATCCCAGCAGCAACAGAATGGAGGAGAGATCCAGATATTAAATAGAAAGTTATACATGTTTCTGTGCTGCCTCAGGTTCTTTAACAACTGTTTTATTTGTATCTTAAATACACTCAGACAAATGAAGTAAGGGCTTCAAAGGGCTTTTGTTAATTTTTAATGGTTCAGCAGTTAAGTTTTACCTTTCTGCGTTGCACTCTTCCTGTTAATTTTTATGTGAAACAACTACTAACGGATTTGCAGTTTTATTAGGTCACTTTTACCAAAACACAACTTCAGAGTTTTACTTTTTAATACTTTGCTATGAGATTGCTCTTTACCACACGTCTCAATATTTTTAAAGGGACAGATAGATGTTCTAAGTGGCAGTAGAATGTTCTTTCCCCATGGTTATTCATTTTCTGGGTGAGCATATTAATAAATTTACATTGTATATATTTATTTCTACATGCTTGCTGTTGGGCTGCATTCTGCATATACAATTTTTAATCCTCCAAAACAGAGTTCTGTAAAAGTTATCGTAAATAGATTGATATGATATATTCTCTTTCTAGTTTAACTTAGTATTACACAAAGTTATTTTCAAATACTTTTCCCCTCCTACCATAATTCAAAAACCAAGTAAGTAGCCAACAGTGCTAATTTCTTTGTTTTCCCTCCTCTGAATTCACTAATGTTTCTCATCTGCAGTGTATCTGTCTGACTTTTAAACTCAAAGGTCTCTGGGTCCAGATCCCAAAATTTATGGTCTAATTTCCTTAAGTCAAAGAGCATTTAAGATTTATTTTCTGTTCTAAGTGCCACAAGGACTACTCCCTTGTCTAATCCCCAAGAAATAAAAATACTATGCTCTGCTCAAAACAACAAAAAAATAAAAAGTAAAACAAAAAATGTACAGGATAATAGATTGTTGTATGTTTTGCTCCAGTAGTGCCGATCAAACGAGGATCTGCACCAAGCAAGTTAAAAGTCCCTTAGGCTCCTATAGTCAAGAGGAACAATACAACACAGGACCGCACAAGCCAAGCACAATAGGGGCTGGTCTTCTTATAAGCTAAAGGGCTTCAAAGAGAGACAGTTTTGGCAGACTGTTTCAGGCATAGAAAAAGACAGGTACAAAGACAGGAGTTTGAAAATGGGTTATATCAAATAGTCAAACAGATGCTCCTCCAGAAAGAAAGAACATTGTATTGGGAAACAAGTTTATATACAATACGGAAAGTCAGCCCAAGATGGTGAGAGTAATCATTATAATTGGTTTGGGAGTTTTATCATTTATTTATTATTTATTTCAATAAATGCAGAGTAACACCAACGGTGAGTTCAGTAGAACCTCAGTTATGAACACCAGACTCATGACCGGTCAACCACACATGACAAAAAAGGAGTCAAAAACAGTATAGTACTGTGTTAAATGTACCCTATTAAAAATGAAGGAAAAGTTTTAAAAACTGACAAGGTAAGGAATCTGTTTCTGGGTTTGTTACAGTTAAATGATGATTAAAAGCAATATTTTTCTTCTGCACAGTTAAGTTTCAAAGCTGTAATAAGTCAATGTTCAGTTGTAAATGTTTTGTTCGGAGTTAGGAACATTTCAAAGTTACAAACAAACTCCATTCCTGAAGTGTTTGTAATTCTGATGTTCTACTGTACTTTTGAAAACCCCACTCCCAATTTTTTTTTGCAAGAAATAAACTGAAAACATTAAATGACTAAATACAAGACTTGAAAGTCTGTCCAGTATGAAAACAATTACAAGTCTGGCATGGTGTTGTACTGTGAATCACTTATATGTCAGCAAGAAATCTGAACTATATACACGTTTCAAAAGAAACAGGACAGTTTTTCTCCTGTTAGTATAGCTTTATTGCTCTAGTATAGGCAGGTTTTAGCAAATGAGCATTCAAAGATAAATTCTAAAACAGGTCTTGGAAAACAGCTTTTTGTCTTATGAATTAGATGCACTCTTCTTTGCATTAGTAACTGCACACTACGGTATTCACTGACAAAATATCAGCTTTTATTTCCACCAGTTACTGTCAGCAGGCTTTAAGTAGTATTCTGGTAAGAACCTGGCAAATCCCTGACTAGCACATCCCATATAGAATTCTAATGAAAAGGTTTCCAGTAAGTAACCTGTACTTAAGGGAAACAATGTTTTTTTCCCTTTATTCTTGGCTAGTTTAGTTGCATACAATTCTGGGGTATATCCCACTCATACTAGCATCCAATATAAAGCCCTGTATATCAAACGAAGTATAGAACTCAAGAAAAAAATGTGCATAAGGCAGAAGTAACAGAATATCATATTCATATTGTATAGAGTTACAACTACAGAGGCACTATGAACAACTCTACCCCATAGTATAGTCTTTAAAAAAAACAACCACCACCACCAACCAAACAAACAAAAAACCCCCACATTTGAGATCCTGAGCTCATCTCTATATGATTATGTATGGATGCAGACAGACAGACTTTTCTCTGCATAGAAAGAATGAAACAACTATTTCACATGTACCACACTAAAGCAAGAAAACTTGATCTCTGGTTGCTGCCTGGCCATCCCAAGATTTCTCTACTTTACTCTGAGAGGTGAGGGGAGAAGGTGGGGGAAAAAAAATCACATTTCACCAGTATTAAGTAGGTTTGTACATATTACCTCCACTTTTGCTGTCTTTTCTAATTAAGCATACATGCAGTTTTTGGGAGGGATATTGCTAATGCCTGGCAGAAAATGAAGAAGATTTTCAAAAGCAATAATGACAGTTAGGCGATGCCCAGTTTCCACTGACTTTCAAAAGGGAGTTATGTGCCTAACCACTATTTGTGCCTTTGAAAATCTCCCCAAACCACCACTGCATTTTAATTTTCTGATGATGAGTTTTGTCTCTCTCTTTGCAGCAGCTGGGCACACAGAAATGCTTTTTTAAAATATGAAAATGCTTATAACTACAGATACATTCAGCCCACCATAGTTATTCCCCGACTTCTCAAAATTTTCTACGTCTCAAATTCACTAAAAACTGGCAGCCAACCATCTTTTGCCAACTTTTACCATCCTTTCTGGCTTACCAAGATATTTTCAAACATCCATTAATTAATTTGAAATCTTTTCACCTGGTGTGGCTTGATCTCCCATCAACAACCACTATAGGTGATATGACCTTATGTGTCAATAAGTTTAAGGTAAATTTCTCACCTTGTGGACCTAAGTTACAGATAAGTGCCAATGAGCAACGTAACTTGTTTTTTAGGCTTCCTGTGGGTTCTGATTCTGCCCTGAAGACCTAATCTGTACAGATTATATAAATGTGATTGATGAGTGAATGCTACTGCAGTTAGTGCACTAAACAGAGGATGCAAAATTAGGTAAGGATTCCAAAAAGTACAAATGAAAAGCAGAGTCTCTATCCTATGCAGCTTCCGTCCCATGCTCTATCCCTTCCCCATCTATTGAAATGTCCACCCTCACACCTTCCCCTGCTCCATTTGCTATTGATTTGCTTCCCACTGATTACCTACCTATCCAGGTGTGCCTGCCAAACATATCATTGTGCTGTCTGTGCACCTCACAAAGAGTACATAACAAACACACCCCCACACTGGTCTATTTTCCCCTCCCTCCTTCTTCTGTGGCAACTGGAACCAAACTTGTTTTTTAAAAAACATTTATTATATTTTTCCTTCACTGACTGGGCTCCTGCAGTGACTCTTAAAACCACTGCTGGTTTCTCTTGAGTCTCCGCAAAACAAACAAGGAGTCCATTGGCAAAGTGGGATTTTCTCCCACAAAAGCTCATGCAATAAATAAATTTGTTAGTCTTTAAAAGTGCCACAGGACTCCTCGTTTGTTTTGCTGAACTAGACTGACACAGCTACCCCTTTGGATCTTGGGTCTCAGTCACTGCTGAGCTTCCTGGGCTGGCAAACAGATTCTTGGTCTCAGGGCTGACTGGCAAACCTCCAAGACCTACTGAGGCAACAGTCTCCTTTCTTTTCATAGGTAGTTGCTCTATTTGCAGTTTTTAGTTCATTCTTTATGTGCAATAGTAGAGGTAAAGTTTTATGTCAGTGGGGAGAGATTATCATTTATTTAAGGACAGCTCCTCTTCTAGATACTCAGTAAACAGAAACCATCACCTCCAGACCTCACAATTAAAGTACATGGACCATACTAAATCTCCAAAACCCCTGAATCCCCAAAGCACGTAGGACTTGAAGACACCAATGTTATGTATGTCAAGGATAGGTGGATAGCTCCAATGTCATTGGTGGGCCAGCTTTGCTGTCATTAAATGCTGACATTCAGGTGACTTTCTATCTGTAACATAGCTAATCAGATGACCTGAAAGGGAGATGAATGCTCACAGGAGGAACAGCAATATATCTCCATATTCAAAAGTAGAATGACATAAAATATAGGGGAACATGGATGAACTGAAAACAAATACATTGAAGAAAGGGTCGAATTTTTCCACAATAATTTAAAAAAAAAAATACAATTTTTCCAACCAGCTTTTCTCAAAAGTAAAAACCAAATGGAAGCAGCTCTTTTCCAAAGGAGGAAAGGGAGCCATGTCTTCTGCTCACAATTACCTACACTGCAAACTTTACCACAAGAAATTAGATTTTTGTGAATGAAACTTGAGGGCGGGGTGGGGGGTTGTTCTCTGATACTCTGCTGTTGCACAACAGTCTCACACAGAGCTAAGAATGATCACTTCCCATTCAAGTGACAGGACATGACAGTAATTCACCTTCATAGTCTCTCTTTGTGATTTCCTGGTTAGTACACCTCACAGCTCATCTCCATAGAAACATCACTAAACATTTACATTCGTTTGCCACCTGAGTCAATTTGCCCAAGACAGATCTGGGTTGTGGGATTTTGGGTACATTGTCCTGCACGGTGTAGTTGTCGGATATACAAGGTCCATATTTCTCTCCACACAAAGTCATTTTGTTGCCCTTTGCTGGTTGCCATGGCATTTGGGAACAGAAGTCTGCTTCTACCTATGTGCTACAGAAGAATCTGATCCTTCTCCATCTTTGACATCAGCAGACAGCAGGCTGCAGATGATGATGTTTGAAAGGGCATAGAATGTCAGAAACATAATAAGAATGCTTTGCCTTGCTTTTAGCAGGAATTTAAGGAGTCATTACCAATATTATAATAAAAAATCTGGCAATGTTACCTTTACCCCAAGTTACACCCATTATCCCAAAAACACACTAAGCTATTTCTCCCATAGTCTGGGAAGGAAGAACAGAAAGAAGATTATTTCTATTTTTAAATTCTTGAGAGGCTGTATGCTGTATACTCAGCTGCATGCTACAGAACTGGAGAGAAAAGGCAGTGCTACCTAACTGGTCATAAGCAGCACCTGTGCCTCAGTAAGTTCTGCCTTTTTATCAAAAAAGTCAGATGAGCCTGGACTACTCAGAATCAGTACAAAAGCAATGATCACAAATATAACAGAATAGAATGAGGCTGTAGATTCTGAACACCAAGTCTGCGAAGGGATTTTAGTTTTCGATAAAAAAAAAAGTTAGAAATATGCGATCGTCAGACATTTTGAATCCAGTACAATATTAAAACCTCAGAGGTCATGTTTGTATGATGTGGTTAACGTAGAACTAAAAGCTTACTGCAATCAAAATAAAATATTCCTCACTGGCACTACCTCAATCATTGACCTACCCTCAGGTCATTGTAAAGCAGTTTAAATGCATCATTAATCCATGGTATTCCAAAACAGCTTTACTGATATACTTTAAGCAATTACATTAGAGAACTAAGGTTGCACTGAGCTGTGCGCGCACACACATTAAAAAGTCATAAAATGATATATAAAACAAAATTTGAAGAAAACACGCAGGGAAGCAGGATAACAACAGGACGAGTGTATTTCAGAACATATTACACAAAGAAAATATGTCCCTCACTCCTGATACTGCTTTTCCTCCTCTCTGCTGTTACTTTTATGCCTGAACTGCTTCCTCTTGTGTATTTCTTATTTTCCTTTCACCGCCACCAGCAACTTCCCTCTCTCCCTTTCCAGCATCACTGAACAGAGCAGCTTGTCTCTCTCAAAGAGCAGGTCAATAAATTGCTGATCAACCTGTAACCTGAAAAAGGTAACTAAACTGAGAAGATCAAGTCAATTGATTTTGTTACAGAAAACACACTAGAAGGAGAGCAGGATGGCAGACAAGATCTTTGAAACTTTATCTACATGACCAAATAAAAGATAGGCTTCATGACTGAAAGGGAGGCATGAAAGTAAGTGTCCATGTGCAAAGAATAAAAGATAACTAACATGTCAGAAAGTAATGACGGTGAACGTGAAGAGCCAACAGCTGCCTGGGGAAATGATTCTATAATTCCATTTCCTATAGAACATCGAGATCAGCAGAGACCTGAAGCATTCATTAATAGGAAAGATTCACAAAAAGCATAGGGGAAAAAAATCCATGATGGCCTCCAAGACACATCATTGTATAGGGCTGCCTTTGCAATAGGAAATGTGTATATATAATCTGGGGAGCAGCAGGCAATGAAACACATTCTGCTCGCATCAAGTTACCCAGAGACCCATTGTCAAAGGGTTGCCCTGTTCTTTCTTTCTAAACAGATCTCATTCCAGATCTGACAAACTCATTACACCAAACACATATCTTTGTAGTGTATTTATCCATAACGAATATCATGTACAGTGTGCCTAAAAAATGCTCATAATGTGTCAATGTATGGGTAGTATATAAGAAATGATGCATTTATATTGAAAACGTGCTTTCTGGACTTGAAATAGAAATTGGTCCCCAAAAAGTAATATATCTGGGTGATGACCCATTCAAGCAAAAGAGAATTGTTACACCTCTCTAATCCACTGGTGAGTTAACACAAGGCTGAACTGAACAGCCTTGCTGCCTCCCAAAACTATCAGTGGAAAACCATCAGAGGCACCACGAAACAATAAAAATCTCTTAGGCTATGTACACACAGCAGGATTGTCGTGCGACAAGTCAGTTGTGCTGTAAAAATCACATGATTTTTATTGCGCGTGAGCACATACACACGGACCTGAGTGTCCACAGTGCTCTTGCCGATTTCACAGTGCAAAGCACTGAATTGTGGGCACCTATCCCACAGTTCCACTTGCCCTGATTTGGCATGTTGAATCCTGGGTAGAACTCTCAGTTTCCCATGGTGCATTGTGTTCCCCTGCTGTCTTCCTCGTTGCTAATAGCAACTTGCACCCATTTTCAACAGACCAGTGCCGCATCCCCTGCCAGCACTCCCAATTGCGAAATCTAATCTCCAGCTCTAATCTCCACGATCGCCTTCATCATTATGAATACATCTCGGCTGGCCGCACAGTATGCACTGAGCTCCGAATCAGACCAGGAATCAGAGGACCTGGGGCTACTGGATGCCATGCAGAACAGCAGCACCGCATTGCTCAGCTCCTTCACAGACCATCTGCACTCGGTACACTGCCAGTTCTGCTCACAAGAGAAGAGCACCGAGTGGTGGATCACATTGTTATGTAGGCGTAGGATGATGAGCAGTGGGTACAGAACTTTCAAATGCGTAATGCCACCTTTATGGAACTGTGTGCCGAGCTGGCCCCTGCCCTGCGATGCAAGGACACCAACAGGAGGGCTGTCCTAACTGTGGAGAAGCATGTTGCAATTGCTGTGTGGAAGATGGCAACTCCCGACTGCTACCGGTCGGTCGCAAATCAGTGTGGAGGCGGCAGGTTGACCGTTGGGTTAGCGCTCTCACAAGTATGCCGAGCTATCAGTTGCATTCTGCTATGGAGGACGATGACATTGGGCAATGTTCATGAGATTGTGGACAGGTTTGCAGCCATGGGATTCCCTAACGGGGGGGAGGGAGCAATAGACGACACACATATCCCTATTTTGGCTCCAGAACATCTCGTGACTGAGTACATAAACAGGAAGGGCTACTTCTCCATATTGCTGCAGGCACTTGGGGATCACAGTGGGCGTTTCACAGACATCAATGCTGGGTGGCCGGGAAAGGTGCATGATGCTCATATTTTCAGGAGCATGAGGCTGTACCGGAAGCTTGAAGGGGGGACCTTCTCCCCAGATGAGAAAATTACTGTCGGGGGTGTGGAGATGCCCATAGTGATCCTAGGAGACCCAGCATACCCACTGATGCCATGGCTCATGAAGCCCTACGCTGGCAACTTGGATCCCAGCAAGGAGCAGTTCAATTACAGATTGGGCAGGTGCAGAATGACTGTAGAGTGTGCCTTCGGGTGTTTAAAAGCACGCTGGCATGGCTTGTATGGGAGACTGGACTTGAATGAGGACAACATCCCTGCCCTAACTGCGGTGTGCTGTGTCCTTCATAACCTTTGTAAAAGTAGTGGGGAGAAGTTTTCCCCTGGGTGGGCTCTAGAGACAGAGCGCCTGGAGGCAGCGTATAAACAGGCAGCCACTAGAGGTATAAGGGGGGCACAACGGGGAGCTGCTCGCATAAGGGAGACACTCAGGGAGCATTTCAATAATGCCAACCCATAGTGCACCTTATGGAACTTGGACACAGTGCGCCTGGAAACCTGCAGGGCATGGAAGCAATGGGGAAGGGTGATTTGTGCTGTTGAAATGAAGCAAGAGAGTCCATGAGCTAAAAAATATTCAATATGTACAAATAAAGCCACTCTGCACAAATTTTTGCTTGACTTTTATTAAGAACAAGAAGGGGTGTGGGTTAACATTCTATACGCATTAACTTGGAGGAAATATGGAAGGTGTTACAGGTATGTGCGGGTGCAGGGCTCGACCATGTAGCTCTGTGAAGGAGTGGGTGTTACACTCTACCAGGAGGGTGCATGACCTTCGAGGAAATGCTTTGTAGGAGTGCGGGGTGTGTGAGGCATACACTGCTGAAGTGTCTGAAGGGGAGGGCGAGCATGATGTGCCTGCATCTGCAAAGCAATCATGGTCTTAAGCAGGTCTGTCTGTTCATTCATAATGCTTATGAGTTCATCCCTGTGTTTCTGCCTCCTTTGCTGGGATTCCTCTCTCCATGCTCTAGTCTCCCTCACGGCTACCTCCATAGGTTGCAGGAGCTCTTGAAACGTATCCTCCCTGCTTCTACAGGCACATCTCCTTATCTGTCTAATTCTTTCAGTTGGTGCAGACACCGGCCTGCTGAAGGGTGAGTCTAGTAAAAAAGAAACATAATGAGTAGAGCTATTGTTATCACAGTACTTAATGAACCAATGTTAGCTTCGAGCACCACATTCCACTGTGGCCAGGGCACTCTGCATCCTGACTCCCCGCTGCAACACTTTCAGCCTCCAGGTCATCCTCCATCTCCACTTCCTCATCAATACGTCCTCGTCACACTCTGCTCCGGCATTCATTGGCTGATAGAGCGCCGATGTGTCCACAGGATCCTTCGGAGTGGTTGTGGGATCCCCTCTGAGGATGGCTTCCACCTCCTTATAATATCTGCATGTAACTGGTGCCATCCCCGAGCACCAGTTTGCCTCCCTAGCTCTGTGGTAGCTTATCCTGAGCTCTTTCACCTTATATCTGCACTGCAGAGTGTCTCTATCATACCCTCTCTGCCATGGCCTGAGAAATCTGGCCATTGGTATCAAAATTCCGCCTGCTACCACGTAGCTGTGCCTGCACAGCTGACTCTCCCCAGATGCTAATCAGGTCCAGCACCTCGGCTGTGGTCCAGACAGTAGCATGTCTGCCACATTGAGCTGCCATTGCTTGTGGAGAAAACAGCTGCACTCCACGCCAACAGAACAGGAAGTGACAACAGGGGAACAATTTAAAAATCCCAGGACTCACAGCAGGGTGGGGACAGTTACATCAGACCCACAGAGTACAGGCGGAAGACCAGAAAGGACGGGATTTGAATGCTGGGACATTTCCAGAGGCTGATTATTCCGCGGCGAGCGTACACACGCATGGTAACACGGAACAGCTGTTCCGCGATAACCGCTACCACTCTCATCCAGGTGGTTTTAACGTTGCATGGCAGGAGGGCTGTTGCCATGCAACAACCCCGATTTATGTGTGTATGCTGTCGTAGTTATCACACGGTAAGGAGCATTACTGCGCAATAAAACTGGTGTGTGTACATGGCCTTAGAGGTGAAAAAGGAACATTACAACACAGAGCTTTGTCCTGGTTGTGAATAGAAACAAAAGACTGTTTTCAATGTAACAAAGAGCATGGGAAAATCACAATGAATCCATTTAATGAGGAAAATTCCTGGCTAAGAGGGGATGGGGTTCTTTCATTAATGCTTTGCATCACAATTCTTGATACACAAGCCAGCTCTGTAACAAAGTAAACTGGTGGGGGGGAACAGGGGAATTCGGGAGGAAGGAAAACTTACTTTGTTGGATAGGTAAGTTAATTATTGATAAGTGTAGACTCATATTTTATGATTTTGTTTTGTACCGTAACCAGTTGTTTCCAGAACACACATTTCTAAATATTCTGTCTTAAATCAACCTACTTTCATTTGATAAGTGCTCACCTGAGTATTGTGTGGTTTAAAATAAAACTGGTTAACTTCACTGAGTTAATAGAATCTGGAATTTCTGGGAGCAGCCAATGTCAGGAGTGGATATTGCAAGGGAAGAATTCAAAGGACTCAGGCACTGTTAATCCGCAAGCCAAAGTCAGGGTTGGCATAGTCCGGAGAAGAGTAGTGGAATGGCTAAAAAGGCTGGCAGTATTAGGGAACTGACACCCACATACCACTGGAAAGACTCCTTCTCACTGGAGGTAGGGGGTAACAAGATGACTCAGTCCTAGGTGTCCCAAGAACCAATAGTGTACGGACCCAGGGGATGGGGGAGGACAAGGCCCCTAGGCACCACGCTGCTGGCGGACACCGAGCAGATTAGAGGGGCCTGGTCCAGACTGCCCAGGTTCAGGGCACCATCCCTGCCCTCCCACCATGACCACATGGGCCAGACTGCTGGTGCGGTGCAGCGGCCACAGCCCATGGGCTGCTGGGAGGATGGGATCGGGGCCAGAGGCTACGCTGCCCTCCTTCCGCTACAGAGCAGTGTTCCGTCCTGCCCTGCCTGTGGCTGGCCGCCCCACCCCACAGGCCAGCATGTGGCTGCTGCTTTCTGGGGGCAAGGGCCCTGGAAAGGGCCCATTCAGGAGTGTTCAGGCCATTCCCACGTTCCCCCGCCCAGCGCTAAACTGAGGCTGCCTCGCCCCAAAGTAACAAACTCTGCCTGCACATGGCTTTAGTCACTTCACTGGCTCAGAGTCCCCCCTGCAGCCTGGCAGCAGCTGTCTGGCATCTGGGGGCAGTCACATTTGCCTCCCCCTGTGCCTCATCCCCCTTTCCCCCACAGAGAGCAGGAGTGGTCCCAGCCGTTAGGACCCCTCCTGCCCTATGGGGGAGGGGCTGCACAAGGCAGGGTAGCTGGGCATGGATGGGGAGGGAGAGAGGCGTATGTGAGTTGGCCTCTGGGCACCAGATAGCGGCAGTATGCCACTGCCAAGCACCATCTCACACAGATAAAAAAGTAACATTGCGGAACACCAGAAATAGAAAATAGCATTATAGATGTTACCGACACTGGTTTACAGGCTCTCTGAAGGCAAGGACAGTATTTTTCCTATAATTTGTCCACGGTCTAACACAGTGGGTCTCAATTTTTCCAGACTACTGGAATCCCCTTTGAGGATTCTGATTTGTCTTGTCTACCCTGAGTTTCACATCACCCAAAATCTACTTGCTTACAAAATCAGATATAAAAGTACAAAACTGTTACAGCACACTATTACTGAAAATGTGCATGCTCTCTCAATTTTACCATATAAATTATAAAAAAATTGACTGGAATATAAATTGTATTTACATTTCAGTGTACAGTATTTGGACCCATATAATCAAGTCATTGTCTGTATGAAATTTTATTTTTTATTGACTTTGCTAGTGCTTTCTACATTGCCTGTTGCAAAAACAAGGCAAATATCTAGATGAGTCGATGTACCCTCTGGAAGATCTCTGAATACCCCAGGAGTATATGTACCCTTCCTTGAGAACAACTGGTCTAGCACAATGGGGCTCCATTATTGTTGGGCCTTTGGGGCTCTGAATACCATAATAAATAAAAACAGCACAGAGGACTAATAATTATTTCCGTAGTGTTCATTCTACCAGTGCATCATACAGAGCTGGGGAGGGGAGGGAGGCCTTTAACACTCAAAATCTCATTTCATTTTCAATTCAATAAGACTTTACGAATATGGATAGCTATGCAGGTGTTGAGAGAGTGGCAGAAAATGGCAGGCCCATCAGGTATCTTTTCAAACACGGGTCTGATACATCCAGATTGGACTACACCCTCTGTTTGTGTCCATTTGTCATTGCTGATCTGGTGGGAGATTGCTACATAGCACAATGACATCTCTACCATCTCTCTCTGCCAGGACAAGACACTTTTTCCTCATCACTTTTGGATGAGATGTCCTACAGTTCCAGATCATTTGGGGAAATATGTGTCTCACTTCCTCATATTTGGGACAGTGGAACAGAAAGTGGCTCTGTCTGTCTCAATCTGTCCTCTGTCACATTGGCCATGTAGTCCTACCTCTCTTGGTTTAGACTGTGCTTTGTGCATCCTTCTTTCCACCTTTAATTTGTGGTCACTGATTTGGTGAGAATCTGCCTTAGTTTTGCATATTTTATTGTAGTGATGTACTCTATTAGTATGATAACTCTGTGCAAGGATCTATAGCAGGCCACCTTGCTGCTATTTATGATTTATCCTACCCAATAACTTGTCTCTTGATGGCTTAGGTGCTGGTCCAGCATTTTGATTATATTTCAGTTTTGATTGTTTGTTCTGCTGGTCAGGCATTTGGATTTGTTGAGCACAGGGAGCGATGATAAATGACTGGACTGTGTTTTCGTTTGAATACTACTTTTCATCGTCTCGTGCTACTTTTCATTCTCTCGTGCTTTGTAGTGAAAGGATTGTTTACTGCTTTGATTGAAGTGACATCAGAGGCTGAATATTCCTTTCTATAGGTTGATTAGCACAGGGGATCAGCCCAGTTGTCTTCTGCAGCTCTTGTAGCTGGAGTTCCTGTGCACATGATGTTTGCAGTACTGCAAATGTCAGCTTTCTACTGCGGTTTTATCCCAGCTACTGTAATTATCTGTTAACGTTAGATCCAGATTTCACACTAATATAGTAAAAAGGCATGGATTATTCTGATGAATGTTTTGGCAGTAGTTTTAATGGGGGCTCTCTCTCTTTATAGGCCTTTTATGCCATAGGAAAGCTTTTTCTTGTAGTAGTTTGATAGACCAAGAAGTTAAATAAGATTAGACCATTGTAAGATGGAACTTTTTGACGTACTTGAAGAAAATTCCCCACCAGTCAATATCTGTTGGCAAAATGTGTCTCATGGTTTCACTTATTTTTCCAGGATGCCCTTACTGTTATTAAGAAAGCTCTATCTATCTATCTATTATGCTGAACAGACTAATTCTATATGCAATAAAAGTTAGCAAAACTATTCAATATTTAGCTGTGATAGTTTCACATATCAGTCGGGGAGGGTGTGTTCAGATAAATCTTGAGACTATCCAAACTCATTTTAGATCCCTTTCTTTGTTGTGCTTTGAGACCCTTATTTTAATAGAGAACTCTTTACTTTACTTAATGTTGAAAGTTCTGGATTTACATTTTTATACTGCTGTTATAATTGCAAAATTTGATCAGCAATTAGACTATCCCTTTATATTTATGGATAAAAAAAAATCCATTGAAGTTAGTCAATCATTTCGTGTACATATCAAAAGATAACCAACCACATTTTAAGTTATCAGAGCCTGTAAGATAGCAATATATTTCTTGTCATGTGGCATTAATGTGTATTCTTCAAGCTAATGTGTAACAATCACTTCTTATAAAGGCAATCTATAAAGTTCCAAGATTCAAGGAACCACATATATTAATTTTCCACAACACTAAAATGAGAAATCCCCGTAATAATTAATACACTGGAATGTGTCTCTTTTTAAGAAGAGGCCAGGTCCAAACTTGTGGTGAAATTCGGCAGCAGTCTAAAGAAGACACAGAGGCTATGTACACACTGCAGACTTAAGAACATAAGAAAGGCCGTACTGGGTCAGACCAGAGGTCCATCTAGCCCAGTATCTGTCTACCGACAGTGGCCAGTGCCCAGGTGCCCCAGAGGAAGTGAACCTAACAGGCAATGATCAAGTGATCACTCTCCTGCCATCCGTCTCCATCCTCTGATAAACAGAGGCTAGGGACACCATTCTTAACCCCTTTCTGGCTAATAGCCATTTATGGACTTAGCCACCATGAACTTATCCAGTTCCCTTTTAAATATTGTTATAGTCCCAGCCTTCACAACCTCCTCAGGTAAGGAGTTCCACAAGTTGACTGTGCGTTGTGTGAAGAAGAACTTCCTTTTATTTGTTTTGAACCTGCTACCTATCAGTTTCATTTGGTGACCCCTGGTTCTTGTATTATGGGAGTATTTAAACAACTTTTCCTTGTCCACTTTTTCCACATCAGTCATAAAATAAGTTATTGCAGGACAAGCAAAGCATTATAACTAACACTTTCCCCTATTCACACAGTAATCCTTCTAACGCAAAGAAGCGTTCACACATTTCTTTGCATTTTCATTAGAAGGAGCAGTGCATGGTGGGCACCTATCCCACCATGCACTGTGAAAGCCAGCATTTGGGCTGGCAGCCAAGAGGCATAGCTCCGGGGCTGCCGGCTTCGTGGCGGCAGCCCGCGCTGCCCTGGCAAGCCGAGCAGCTGGGCACAGGGCTGCGGGCTTTGGGGTAGGTGGGTGCCAGGGCTGCGGGCTTCGGGGCAGAAGGCCCCACCACCCCAGAACTGGCAAGTCGGGCGGCTTGAGCCCCAGTGCCACCCAGCTTACCGGCTCCCTGGGTGGCGGCCACTGCCGCCCCAGAACCAGAAAGCTGGGTAGCTTGAGACCCGGGCCATGCCCGGGGCTCAGCTACTGTCGCGGCTGAAGCCCCACTGATGCAGCCAGGGCACAGCTGCTGCAGGCGGCTTCAGCCCCGGTCCCGTGCCGGGGGCTCAGCTACCGCCGCGGCTGGGGCTCAAGCCGCCTGCGGTAGTGGGGCTCCAGCCATCAGGTCTCCTGGCGGCTAGAGCCCACCTACTTGTCAATTTCACTGATCTAATAGAACTTGACAAGTTTGACCGCTCCGGTGTCCCAGAGTGGCCTCGAATGGCACTTTGGGACATTTCCAGAGGCTGTCAAAATCGCAAAAGTGTACACACGGTCTCTACCACAGAACAGCTGTTCTGCGGTAAGCCTAACCACCCTCATTTTGGGCGGTTTACCTGTTGCGCGGCAAGAGGGCTGTTGCCGCACAACAGGCAACATGTACGTGTGTACGCTCACAGCCTTACCATGCAATAAGGCTGTAGTGTGTACATATCCAGAGTAGCGTGCATAACTCCAGTTGACTTCCTAACTCACCTTCAGCACAGTGATGTGCGAATGGGAAACGCATTCCTATAAATGCAGCACTCTGCCACTTGACGGGGTGGTTTTAGATTGATTTAGTGGGTCTTAACTGACTGCTAAGTTGATCCAAAAGGTTGATCTGGTGGTGGCAAATTCACCACCATCAGCATAGACGTGGCCAGAGAAAGTGTGTTACGCAGATTCAGTAGGAGAGATCTTCCCCATGATCAGTGTGTGTGTTTAACCTTTCTTTGAAATCTTTAGTACATGTATAAATTGCCACAAAAATAGTTAATAAATCAAGTATGTTAGGCTGTGATAAAGGTCTGCTCTGTGTTGGAGGACAGTGCAGAGTAGCTGAGTCTCACACAGCAGGAGCCCCAGGAAAAAAAAATCTTTTGAGGCATATACACCCGCATGAGGTCAGGTGCAGCTTGCATTTGCCTCTCTGGCTGGCTAGCTTTCCATGCAGCTGTGAGAGTGTTTTAGAAGAGGGTGGCAGGACCATGTGAACAGCTAAAGCTGTTCTGTGCAAGAAATATGGGAGGGGAGGATTGGGGGGGGGGTGGAAATCAGTGCCACACTGTGGAATAAATGCTCCCAGGAACTAAGGACCATAACAAACTTTCCAATTGCATAGTGCACTTTGACCTTGCCCACTTTAATATAAACACAAAATAGCAGTGCGCGCATGCGCGCGCGCACACACACACACGTCCTTAATTTGTACCAGAGCTTCCCAGGGCTGAGCATCAGCACTTCTAGGCTTGGTAATTCAAAGCCCCAGCACCCTCCAGGCTTCTCAGCAGCAACTGAAGCTCTCTGGACACCCAGCCCTGAAGGCAATACCACGGCCAGCAGCAGCTGCTCAGAAATAAGGGTGGCAGCACACCATATAATGCTCCCATTCTTCTGCACTGCTGGTAGTGCTGCCTTCTAATCTGGGCACCTGGCCAGCAGCCACTACTCTCAGGCAATCCAGCATGAGCCCCGGCACTTCCTTCATTACAAATTAAGCCCTGACACACGCACACTACCAAAAGCAAAACACAGACTGCACCATTTTCTCCGTAGGGAGAGGAGGAGAGAATCAAACAACAGATGTTAGTCACATCACTGAGTAGAAGGAACAGAGATACTTCAGTAATGAAAGCAGTGAATAAGCATATTTAAGAAGAGAATACCTTCCCTTTCTTGGGAGATTAGCATTGCCAAACCCTCATTAGACATCCCTAAGCAGGTATACAAGGAGTTGGGAAGGTTTCTTGCTTCTTCCCTATCTTGTGTAACCAGGTAGGGCCACCCACAATCTCACTATAATGTTCAAGTACACCTGCTATCGCTACCTGTTTTCACACTCTTATTCAGGTATGGGAAAACTTTTTGGCCTCAGGGCCACATCTGCTGTATGGCAGGCCACACAGGATACCAGAGGAACAGAAGTGGAGCTTATTAAATAACTAAGTAAATTGTAAATAAATTTTAAAAATTATTTTGTTTATAAAAAATAAATTCAATAAAAATAAAAGGAAAGTAGGGATGGAGCTGGGAGGAAGGACTGGCCACCGTGCTCCAGTCAGGATGCCGCAGGGCCCTGGGCCATAGTCAGAGAAAGATGCCACTGGGTCCGGTGGAGCCAGGAGTGGCCACCACACTATGGTCAGGGAAAGATGCTGCTGGGCCCGTAAGAGAAAGGGGTGGAGCCAAGGGAGGACCAGCCAGCATGCTCCAGACAGGATGCCACTGGTCCCTGGGGAGAGTGGCCACTGCTTTCCAGCCAGAGCAGAATGCTGCTGGACCAATATGGGGACGGGAGAGAAGAGAGGCAGCTGCTCTCTGGGCTGCCAGCCAGACCCAGCTGGCAGGCCGAATGAATGACACAGGGAGGCCGTAGTCAGCCTACAGGCCGTAGTTTGCCCACCTCTGCTCTTATTTCTCCAAACAAACTCCTATAATGGTCTTTTGCAGGGTAGGGGAGGAGGAATGGGTCCCCCACAAAAAAATAAAGGATTAATCCATTCTTGTTTTAAACAGAGCTATAAAACATATATAGGTCAAGATAACTACCTTAAATCAAGCTACTAAGTCCATATTTAGACACTAAAGAAAGGGCCTGATTTTCAAAAACACCCACTATTAACACTGGTGTCCTGGTCAAATTCCAGCTCAGGTATTTATAATCTGCCTAGCTAAATTCCCACTGTAGTTTCCTGTTCTGTCCTAAACTCTTGTGCAGTGGTTATCCGGGTTGCTAAACAGTCACTGTGTTTTAGACCAGACCTGGCTGTGTTTCCAGTAGTGGGTGAAGTAACGTGTGAACTGCAGTTTTCTAGCCCATTAAGACCACATGCACTAAGTAAGCCAGGGGTCGGCAATCCCCGGCACGCATGCCAAAGATAGCACGTGCGCCCATTCTAAGCAGCCTGCAGCACCTCTCAGCACAGCTGCAATCACTTTGTGGCTGCTCCTCCTTGCTGGCCTTGCGCCTCCCCAGCAGGCCCTGGGGCCGCAAAAGATGCACACGGATAGCAGCTCTTTCCCCTGCTGGCCCTGCCCCTGGCACCTGATGAGGGTTGGGGGGAGGGGCTGGCACAGGGCTGGCAAAGATCAACCCCTAATGTAAGCAGTGTGAACAGGCCTTAAATTCAGCCAAAGATGGCTAGTGGAGAAGGCCCCCTATGTATGGGAAGTCTTTGCTGATAGAAATCTGGTGGAGGTGGCTCTACCATCTTGTATGAGAGCTATCCATTCAGAGACATTCCAGGAACAAGGTGTGTGGAAAGAAAAGGGGGAAAAGGGAGGCCATTACAAGAGCAAGTTCTACTATGCCCAACTCTCCACCGGTAATAATGTCTCAAGGAACCATCCACTGGAGGCATAAGTTGCTGTGTACAGCCGTAACTTGCACTGGAACTCGGTTGCTCTGAATCAGAGTGTTACAACAAACCAACTCTTGGCAGAGTAGGGAATCAGGGCATATACATTTTGCATATTGCTTCTCGTTCATAGACCATTTAGAATACTTCAGTAGAAAAGGTGTAATCTCAATGTAAGTTCATATCTCATATAGAATCTGTCTGTACTGTTCTCTTCATGTTTCTCTTTCACAGATTCTGATCATAGAGGGTTTGGCAGCTGACATGAATGTCAAGTCGAATTAAGCATTAGCTCGAAGTAAAACAAGGTTTTACTAATTTGAACCAACTTTTCCTTAATTTGACTTAAGGATCAGCTTAAGTCAAATTAAGGAAAGAACAGTGTAGATGCAGAGTAAATTAAGTTGACTTAAGCCTGCTTAAGTCAACTTAATTTAAAAGTGTAGATGCACCCTTAAAGAGAAAAAACAGTCTAGAGAGGCTTTGGGTTGGACTTCAAAAATCCAAATTCGATTCCTTGCTCTGCCACAAATGTCCTGTATGCCCTTGGGCAAGTCAGTAAATCTATTCTCAGTTGTCCATCTGTAAAATTGGGATATTAGCATTTCTCTACCTCACAGAGATAGTGGGAGTATAAATACTGTGATTTTGATGGGAGATCATATAAGTGCCACATATAGATATACCAGTTTAGCCTGCTCAAGATAAACTGACAATCATTTTAAACCAACATAGGTATGTCCACATAGGAGTTCGAACGAGTTTAATTAAACCAGTGCAAGTTTGCACAAGGCATGAGATTTGGGAGAGGTGCAGTGTTGCTTATAGAGGAAAGAAAAGGAGCATAGGTGACTTTTTTAATGGTCCCTGCTAACCTACTTTCCTTCCCTGCTACACTCAAACTGGTGAAAGAATGAAGCAATTCATTTAACTAAAAAGAGTTAAATGAAGTACCCACTCATCTCTAATTTTCGCTGTTCTTATGCTCAGCAGAATATGGTGGAACACAGGCAGATGCAGCCTTCAGAAGCAGATGCTGGACACCCAGACAAGCAAAAAAGTTGAAGCATTCTTTCCCATGGACTCCACAATGTAAGGAAGCCAGAGAAACTGGAGGGAGGGGGAAGAGGAAAGAGAGAAATAGTTGAAAGGTATGCAAATACTAGGAGGAGGAGAATGTGTCAGACTGGTGGGGTGGGGGTGGGGGGGGGGAAAATCAAGTCCCTAGGGAAAAAGGAGGTTTGAGCAACCAAACAGAGGGAGATTTGGAGGTCAGAGGAAAATTTAAACAAATACAGCAAGGTGTTAGAAAAGGCTTCTAACAAATCAGAATGAAGAATTACTTATCCTGTACAGTGACTTAAGTTCTTCAAGATGTGTGGCTCCTCTCTGTATTCCATTGGGGGTGCACAGGTCCTCCACATGCTTGAGATGAGAAGATTTTTGCTAGGAACTTGTTAACCCATGTCTGTGCCCTTCTCCTTCTTGTGCTCCAAACAGAGGATATATGGGGCAGTTCAGAACAACCATTTCTCCAATTCCTTCTCTATTATCAATCTTTTATAAAGGATCCAAACAGAGGGGAAGGAGGGAAGGCAAAGGAACCACACATCTCAAAGAACTTCTGTTACTTCATGATGTAACTTTTCCTCCTCCTCCAAGTGATAGTACTTCTGTGTACTCCGCTGTAGGTGGCCAACAAGCAGAGCTCATTAAAGAGGAGTGTAGAAAGACCTCTCTGGTATTGATGACTAGAGGGCTCCTCCGCCAGAAGATGCATCAGCTGCAGAAACTTGCAATATGCTTTTGTGTCTCATGAAGTTACGGACAAAAACTCCCCATTGCAACTTTACAGATGTCAGTAAGAGGAACATATCAAAGTGAGATTACCACAGTAGCCTGGGCCCTAATTGAATATCTAAGCGAATTCCTAAAAAAAGTTGTTCTGTGTAGGTAGAATGCCAAAGCTCAGTGGATTCCGCTCAATTATCTGTCTAGTTGAGGTGACGGTAACCAAAAAGGTAGACAGATACACAGGTGGATCAAAGAAGATTAGGTCAATGGAGGCCTTGTTAATTCTGAGAGGACCCAGCTGAAGCCCCATGATGGAATTGGTTTCATTAGGAGGGAAAGGCTCCGACCAGTTTTTCAGCAATCAGTCTCTGAAAATGAGTTGCCCCACAAAGTATTTTTGTAAATATTCTTGGCATGGCTGCAGGGAACCATCTGTATTGAAAGTGGTTTCAAAATACAGGGAATCTCAGGAAGGACAATTGGAGTTGCAGCTAGCAATGAATGTGAAGGCCAACAGGAAGGGATACAACAAGTATGTCAGTAACAAGAAGAGGATCAGGGATGGTGTAGGTCCCTTACTGAATGGGGCAGGTATAGTCGTGGTGGATGATGTGGAAAAGGTTAAAGTACTCAATGTTTTTTTTTACTTCAGTCTTCACAGGGAGGGCCAGCTCCCAGGCTACTACACTAGGTAATGCATAATGGAGAGAAGAGCGGCCCTCGGTGATGGAAGGTCAGGTTAGGGACCACTTAAAGAAATTGGATGTGCACAAGTCTATGGGGCTGGATGAACTGCATCTGAGGGTGCTGAGGGACTTGGCTGATGTAATTGCAGAGCTGCTGGCCATTATCTTTGAAAACTCGTGGCGAATGGGGGAGGTCCCGGAGGATTGGAAAAAGGCAAATATAGTACCTATCTTCAAGAAAGGGAAGGAGGACGATCCAGGGAACTACAGATCGGTCAGCCTCACCTCAATCCCTGGAAAAATCATGGAGCAAGTCCTCAAACAATCCATCCTGAAACACTTGTAGGGAAATAGAGTGATCAGGAACAGTCAGCATGGATTCACCAAGGGCAAATCATGCCTGACCAACCTGATTGCCTTCTATGATGAGATGACTGGATTTGTGGATGCGGGAAGAGCCATTGACGTGATATACTTCGACTTTAGCAAGGCTTTTGATACGGTTTCCCACAGCATTCTCATCGGCAAGTTAAGGAAGTATGGGTTGGATGAGTGGGCCGTAAGGTGGATAGAAAACTGGCGAGATCAATGGGCTCAGCGAGTAGGAATCAATGGCTCAATTTTCAATTGGCAACCAGTAATGAGTGGAGTGCCCCAGGGGTCGGTCCTGGAGCCGGTTCTGTTCAACATCTTCATTAATCATCTGGATGATGGGGTAGATTGCACGCTCAGTAAGTTCGTGGATGACACCAAGCTGGGGAGAATCGTAGACATGCTGGAGGGCAGGGACAGGATTCAGGGAGACTCAGACAAATTGGAGCATTGGGCCAAAAGAAATCTCATGAGGTTCAACAAGGACAAGTGCAAAGTCCTGCACTTAGAATGGAAAAATCCCATGTACTGCTACAGGCTGGGGACCGATTGGCTAAGTAGCAGCACTGTAGAAAAGGACCTGGGGGTTATAGTGGATGGGAAGATGAATATGAGCCAACAGTGTGCCCTTGTTGCCAAAAAGGCCAATGGCATATTGGGCTGCATCAGTAGGAGTGTTGCCAGCAGATCGAGGGATGTGATTATTCCCCTCTATTTGGCACTGGTGAAGCCGCACCTGGAATACTGTATCCAGTTTTGGGTTCCCCACTACAGAAAGGATGTGGACAAATTAGAAATAGTCCAGCGGAGGACAATGAAAATGATTAGAGGGCTGGGGCACATGACTTATGAGGAGAGACTGAAGGAACTAGGCTTATTTAGTCTGCAGAAGAGAACTCTGAGGGGGGGGGGGTGTTGATAGCAAGCTTCAACTACTTGAAGGGGTGCTCCAAAGAGGAAGGAGCTAGGCTGTTCTCAGTAGTAATAGAGGACAGAACAAGGAGCAATGGTTTCAAGCTGCAGCTGGGAAGGTCGAGGTTGGATATTAGGACAAACTTTCTCACTAGGAGGGTGGTGAAGCATTGGAATGTGTTACCTAGGGAGGTGGTGGAATCTCCGTCTTTGGAGATATTTAAAGTCCAGTTAGACAAAACCCTGGTTGGGATGAGTTAGTGGGAATGGCCCTGCTTTTAGCAGGGGGTTGGACTAGATGACCTCATGAGGTCCCTTCCAGCTGTAAGATTCTATGATTCTATAAATCCTTCATATTGAGAGCTGTGAACAGTAGTATTTGCTCAGTGGGAATTATTGAAACTAAAGCGATCATCCTGAACGTCAATCTTCAGATAGAGTCATAGAGCTGCCTAAGATCCAAAAGGAGACTCCATCATACATTCTTTCCGAGGATGAGGAAATATTCTGAGTAAAATCCCTTTCCCCAATATGATAACAGTACTGCCTCAGGGCTGGTCTACACCGATATTGAAGTTTGACATAATGCAGTGTACCTGGACTTTCTGCAGCCTGTGTCTCCACTGTCAGAGCAGTACATTCGAAATAAATGGAGCTGTAATTTGATCTGCTAACACCACCCCTGCAACTGGCATAGCACTGAGGTTGAAATCTACAATTCTAATTCAGGTCTCTGTATCAAGAGACTAGCCGTATTAGTCTATTGCAGAAAAACAGAGTCCTGTGGCACTTTTAAAGACTAACAGATGTATTTATCGCATGAGCTTTCGTGGGAGAAAAATCCCACTTCATCTGACGCTTTGAAGATGTCATACACTTCCCTGCATTTAATTTCCTCCCATTCTGTAAATTTCCCATCTTCAAAGTGCCTGACGAAGTGGGATTTTCTCCCACAAAAACTCATGCAATAAATACATCTGTTAGTCTTTAAAAGTGCCACAAGACTCTTTGTAGTCAGAAAGTAGCTCAACCAGTTTTTTCTGTCTTGACAACTTAGTTCCTTCCTGCTCACAGTCCCCAGAAGATTTCAGTGAATTCCTCTCTCTGCATGAAGCACTGTGCCTGCCTGTTTTATCTGCAGCAGAGAAACAGCACAGAAGGCTTTTCTTGCTTTTTTCCCCCGTTAGAGAAGAGGGGATGGGGAGTGAGCAGAGGATAACTGCCTCCCCACAAGCCTCTGCACTTACTACCCACCATGCAATGCATTCCAGGAACTAATATGAGCTGTGGAGGCAGGAGACCTTGAGCAAGCAATTTGCTGTGATCACTCACCTTCGCCTTCTGTAATTCAACAGCCTAAAATCAAATTACAACCCCACCCCCAGTGTAGAAAATCTCTGTCTGGCTCACAGATGAAGCAGAGCATCTACTGCTTGACTGCACATCCTTTTATGAGAGGGGTCCCTGAAGAGGGACAGGGAAAGTAACTCTATAATGTAGCCCGTAGGAATGATTTCAAGAACCCTTTTCTCTGTCATCTGCCACACTTGGAAGAAGAGAGACAGATGGCCACCAAGACTGGGTATTAGAAGTTTGGACAGATGGACATGGTATCTGGAGTTGTTCACAGTTCTTGGAAATCCTGTCAAAAGCATTTCTTAGGAGCAGAACGGAGTTGGAAGGAGGAAAAAGAGGAAATCTATTTGCTCTGCTGCACCCTCCATGATTTCTCTGGTGGTTCATAGCCCTTTTAGTGATAAAGGGTTGGGGTGCCAGTCACTGTTTATATGGCTGTGACCTTGGTGCTGGAGTGTAGATCCCTAATCACTAGAGGGTGGCCCTTAAGTCTTTCAATAAATGTAACAAATCAGTTGTCTTCCCACTGAACAGATTTTTCTCTTCATAAGTAAATCCTCCAGGGTAAGTTGTATTGCCCTGGGAAGTCCTGAGGACAGAAGCCTCAACACTCTACTCAGGACAGCAGCTGTTGCCATCAAAACAGAAGTCTGTGTCTATTGCATCAACTGAAACTTATCCCCAACATGAACACTGAGAAGGCTCAAATGGTGGTTTAGGTGGACCCCATTGTATAGGTTCCAACCATTGGTCCTAATGTGGGTATACTATATATAAGAATGGAAGGGTGCCCAACAGATTCTAAATCCTCTGTCTGGACTAACCTCCTGACTCATCCTCACTGCAGGCAGTGATGCTCTCTTGCTCATGTTTGATTCATCTGAAGAGAAAAGATAGGTTCTAATTCCATGAGGGATGCTATTAGCTCCATGGAACTTGAAAGACGTGGCCAGCGGAAGATATCAGGGAAAGCTCTCACTTCTGTGCCATTCCTGGTCTGGTGGTGTCGATATTTCCCTTGTGAGGATCAGATGGAAGACTTCATCCTGTAGGATGGTGATATCCTCAATGGTGCTGTATCTCACTGCAGGTATATGGTGGCATGAAGGACTCTTGCCCCTATGTACTGGCAGAGCTGGCATTTTGAGAACTTTCATTGCCAACAATCCCTTATCAGAGCATGACTGTGCAGTAGCTAGAGGGGGAGGCATTTGATACTTCTCATTTGTCAGTACCATGGACAGTTCTACTCATGCAGCTGATAGATTGATACACGCCCCCTCGCTCTCTCTCACCTGTGCTTCCTATATGAGGGTACAGAGTCTCACCTGACTCTGATGGCATTGAAAAAGATGTCACCCTCTGGAAAATAGACCTGGAGGAGGATTTCTTTAATCTTTTAGAAGAGTCTTCTATCCTCCAGACGTCCCAGTGTGAAAGAGTCTTTAGGGCTACTTCTCACAACCCTGGAATTTCTATGCTTTCCCCTGCTATCTGATTCAGGTCAAACAGAGGCCTTAACTCACAATCCATAAGATATCTTCCAAGTCCACACTCATGGGCTTGTTAAGTTCTGATGCAGAATAATTAGCAAATGCTACACTGAGAGGATGTCAGTTTCCCCAGGGTAGTAAGAGGGACTTCAGAGAGGTTGCTGACAGGGATGGTCTGGGAGCAGGAGACAGTTCTTGAATCCCAAGGATTCAGGTCACCCATTTAATTGGTGGTGGGGGAGGAGAGGATGGAGAGAACAACCAAGCTCTAAACTTATCCAAACCAAGTACTACGGAATATTTTAAATGATCTAAAAGTAAGAATTTATTTTTTTTTACAATTATTTACAGTAAAAAGTTGAATAAAATATGCTGCAGACACTGAATTGTTGTATCTTAGACCATAGGCAAGAGAAAGGAACTGGAGAGTCAGTCCCAGTTCAGAGCAGAAGGGCACAGGCATGGACCAACTGATATTACTAACAAAAATCTTCCAGTCTCAGACACATGGAGAGCACATGTACTTGAAATGGAATATACAGAGACCATCACCTGAAGGTGGAATTTTACTTTACTATTCTCCCTTTCTCCACCCTACCTTTCCCTTAAAAACAAAACAAAAAAAACTTCACAGTAATATTCGCCACCCTTTGGGATACCTTCACTATAAAAGGCATAGCAGGAAATTCTATCCTGTTGAATCATTTTTCCTACATTAAAGAGTAGTTGAAAAGAATAAACAGATAAAACTACATTACAGGTGCATAAAAGTGTTACAAAGATACCACCCAAATTAACTAGCTCTGTATTAGGACTGTATCATAGTAGCTATAGCAATAAGCAACAAGCACTACAATAAGAAGAAATGAGAAGTGAAATTAAGAGTGAATGAGAGTAATTTAATATCCAAACAAGTGCAAGAAGAAATCAGACAAGACCCTTCAAATTATGTATATGAATATTTCAATGACACACAATACAAAGGGGAGAGAAAAAATGAGTTACAATAATGTAAAAACTGTAAACAGATCTCAAATACACTCATGATGTGTTAAGGAATTAATAAGCCCATTAAAAATTAGACAGAATATTCTATGAAATGTATCTTGTTTCCACAGTATAAGAAAAAAGACTCATTTATAGAGAATAAAAGTCAAATTCTATATTATCTTTGAGATTTATATTTAGTATTTATGAACTGCCATTTAATTGTTAAACAGGATTTTTAGGAGGGAATTTAATATTTTGTCCTTTCATTTTCTTAACTCTTGGGCAGTGCCATGGTATCTTTGGAATCTCTGTTTAAATACTTGTAATGATAAAAAACAAGTTGAGAAAATCTCAGCAAAGTGATAAAAGCTACCAAAAATGTAATGAATCAGCTCAGAAAAATAGGACAGACCAGAAAAATAGAACTGTATGAAACACTCAAGTGGTTAATACTACATATACAATTAATGCACAATGACTAAAAAGTGAGCATATACTCTGAATCAGTGTTGCCAATATCATATTTCCAACTTTATTTTGCACTTTCTTCACATGAGAGCTTCTGTGCTTAGCAATAGCTATGCAAGACTTCCATGAATCAAGACTTCCACAACATGATCTGATTACATTTAAATTAAGGATGTCCTACTGAAATTCTATTAATTATTGTTATGAACTGTAAAATCATCATTTCACTGCAACAGTCTAAGAACACCGGTATATAAATAGCACAGATTTCCCCCACATGCAACCACATCATACAGCATGGCCACTTTCCTGTATATTAATAAAAATGGGCACCTCATTTAACCATGTGGCCCATTTTGAGTAGCTTTCTTGCTACTGTCATGATGCCAATCTTTCAGTCAGCCCACTATCATTCCTTCCATCCTATTCTGTAACTAGCAGATCCATGTAGTAATAATGGTTGACAGAACTTTCTTTCAGTAGTTAAGTTGCATGATGTTTACTTTAAAAATTTACCAATGAATTTTTATACTGTATGAAGTCATAAAACCATCCTATACCCTCCAATGAAGTACGTCTGAGGCTTATTTCATATAATAATGTTAGCCTAATTTTAACAAAGATATTAGATCCATCACTAATAGTAGCAATGTCAAAATACACTATAAAAATGTTGGATACATTTTATTCATGACAGCACTAGTTACTCCTGATTCAGCCAATTTCTGGTCTATTACTTTAAGGTCATAACCCCCCCCCCCCCCCAATCATATCCATGTTGTATAGTAATAATGTGCTTATCTATATCACAGCCTAATTTTTCAAGTTATACATGCTTTCTCTGACATCACAGCTAAAATAAATCACAGGTAACTTTTGTGGTATTCTACTTAATTAGGCTTAAAAATGAACAATGAGTATGAATGCTGTAAATTATCAGTTTACAATGTTAATGTAAAAAGCTTTAAGAAATATAGTTTCACAGAAAAGATACTCTTTGTATAATTAATAGAAAAATAGTAAAATATCAATTTACTGAACCAATATTCTCCCCTGAGATTACATTACAATCTTCTTATGACTTTTCTTTTTTGCTTTATCTTTTAAGTTCTTTGGTTCAAAACTATCATTCAAATCTTTTGCTTCTTTTCTGCACCTTGGTCTATAATACATCACACATTAAATCATGACATCAAATGGAGAAGTTAAATTTACAAAAATAACGTTACTCATTCCCACATCAACCTTCTGTTCTTATTTGCTATAGTACCTTCAGCAATGAACCTCACTTTTGACAGTGATATTGGACTGGAGGCAATTGAACAGATCCAGGTAGTTTTCTAAAGTTGAAGTCAGGTTTAAAAGTTTCACTGTGAGGTTTTATTGTTTTTCCCCATTACTTTCCTACAGTCACACTGTTGTTCAATTAGCATTAAAAATAAAACTTACTCAATTTTACAGTCGCTAAAATCTTATTAGTGGAACTATTAGTTCTTCATATGTTCCACCTAGGAGGTTTAGAATTCACTTTTGCAGCGTTTGTTTGGATTTTTCTTTTTAATTGTTTCTGGTTTTTTGCTTTTACATATTGCCCTACTTATGCTATAAACTTTAAAACTATAAATTTAATCACATTTCTAGCCACGATTCTTTAGAAAACTAACTGTTCTTTTTTGTCCGTCATTGAAAGGTGGATTTCATATAGAACACCTTACCTTCTTTAAATCACCAGCTGAAGAAGAAACTACAAGAAAAAATGCAACTTTAAAACCTCTTCAAACTACTTAATAGCCACCAATCAATATTTTGGACTTTCTTTGGAAAAAAAAATTCTATCCCCTATAATTCAAGAACCAATGTATTTTTAAAAAGCCAGCAACAATGAACAATACTTAAAATTGAACTTACATTGGCTTCCTATTATTATAAACTAGCATCTGCATTCAGAGCATTTTAAAACTATACTTAACAGGTATGGTAATGTGAAGAGCAAACTCCAGTAGTAGCAAAACTGTTCGATTGCTATGAATGTATGCCATTGTTCAACTGAATAAGGATGACTTAAAAACATTGAATATGCAGAAAATGTAGGATTATATATATATATATATATATATATATATATATATATATATAGGGATGACCCTTGAAATTAAGAATATTAATATACTAAAATGATACATGATGTTGTCTGATAAACTCATAACAAGGCTATGGAAGTGGTAAACAAGATAAAAGATCAAATTAGTCTTACAAAATACCACAGATTACACTGCAGAAAAATAGCGGTGTTTTGGAAAAAAAAAAAAAAAAAAAAGAAGTGATTATGGAATATAGAAGCAACAGTGATTTTAAATGTTGCATTAGAAAAACTCAATATATTTAACAAAAGTCAATTAATGAACCTAAAGCAAGAGACAAACCTAATGAGTTGAATAGTTTTAAGAAAAACAGGTGATAGCAACTGCTGCTAATAACTGATGATTGAAAAGGACTTAAATTTGAAATATTTAAGTGCATATTATGACATCAAACACACAGCCTTATCTCTGTATCCATTATCTATAGTTGTACCAATTCACTTTTAGTGAAAGCATATGACTGACAGTCACTTTAAATTTCTAGTAGAAAAGGGAAAACCAATTCCTAGTAGGAAAACAGTAAATGTCAGACAATTTGATTGTACAATAAGCAATTTTAAATAGATACACTTCTGTATTTCTTTTTAGGATGCACCCAGGATTGCATGACGGCTAAAGGACAGTTCTCATACTGATTGCTTTTTTTGTTTGTCCCCAGTGAACATCACAGACTTGAGGGCCAAGTGTAGCTCTGATCTGGCCACTGGACTGTGCCTGTCTACATCAGAGTGTGACTCTAGTCCATAACTTTTATCATAACCCAGTGAGATTTTGTAACTTTTCATACAAGTGTTCCCTCAGAGAAACCTAAATCCATAGATTAATTTGCCTTCTACAACTTCCTCACTTAAGTTTGCTTGTATAAAGCATACTTTTCTGTTCTTCATTCCACATCATGTTTACCATCAGAATATCAAAGCCGTCTTCAAGCTATTAAATATCATTTGGCATTCAAAGCAATCTCAAGTTAAAAAAATGACACATGAGCATCATTAAGTGCAAACTAGCTTTTTATAGCAGCCACGGATCAAGCTAAATGATACTTTCAAATCTTAATGGCTGGTTCCCTAGCAAACAAAACTACATTTCTCCCCCACCTCTCACTCACCTGCTGCTCTCCTGACTCTGGGGATTTCACCAGGTGTTTATCCTTGTACAAAGACCAGAGACCAATATTAGGCAGGAAAATTAAAGCCACCATGAACAACAAGGTCATTTGCAGAAATCTCTTCTGTTTCCTCTTCATGGCAAACGGCAGCATATGTAGAGGAAGAGGAGCTATTCCTTGCACTCAAGACTTATTTCCTTTCCCCTCTGTCTCTCCCAAAGTGAGAGTCGGTTAGAAGAAACTTTTGTTACAAGCCTCGCCACCAATCCACACAGTTCACAGGGGGAGTGTGCAACCTGCGGAACAAACGCAAGCACAGGTTTACTTAATTCCACCACAATTGCGCCTCACAATCATCGCCCATCGGCTGAGACTTTCCCGGGGAAACTGGGAAGCACATCGATCCACGCTAATATAAAACACGAGAGTGATCAGAAGTTACTGAGAAATCGTTACAACAAATGCTTTGCGGGAAACTGAGTGGGAAGTAGCGGGGGGCCACGCGCGGTATGAGCAAGCGATTCCGCAACCCACTGATCAGAGAGGGACTGTCAGGGAACAAGCTCCTCCTTTGCGAGATGAAATGTAACCTCTGCCTCTAGCAAGAGGAGCTCAGCTGATCTCCCCCAGAGCATCCGAACAGCCTCTTCCCCCAGAGCGGCAATCGGGAGCCACAAGGTGCAGCTCCAGCTGGGAGGACCCAAGGAGGGAACGGGCACTCCAGTTTGAAAGGCGAGCTCTAAAAACTCCTGCTCACACACTCCTCCAGCCTCCTTCTCTCAAGTGCACTTCCTGCCAGAGTCCTCAAAGGACACCGCTGACATAATTCCTAGCATGGCAGGGGACTCGCCCTCCCCCCCGGGTTATCGGAGCGCAGAGTGCGTGCCCCCCAGCAGACACGGCGTTCACACTCTTCCGCTGCCTTCTCCTCTCCCCACAGCCTTGCCCGGCGGGGCGAGGAGAGAAGGAGCTCGCCCACGTGTTAAATACAAACCGCGCAGCGATTGCAACCCCTAACTGTGCAGGAGGGAAATACAGAGGGTGAACAACTCCCGCCCCAGCTCGGCTCCCCTCTGCTGGCTGTAGCCGGTGCACCACATGCGCAGGGGAGGGGAGATCTCGCCCGGCTCCACTTGAAACAAAGCAGGAGGCGGCGCCGCTGGGCCAGATTTCCGCCGAAGCCCGGCCGGCAAAGCCCCGGCTCTGCTCACCTCAGCGGCCCCGGCCCGCGGGGAGCGAGCTGCTAAGGGAAAGAAACCCGGGCTCCGTCTCCTCGCCGCCGTCATGGTGAGCTCGCCGGGAGCAACAGCGGCAGGCGCCGGGCGGAGAGGAGGGTGGGCGGCGCCTCGGGGGGCAGGGACTCCCCGCTCTCCCGGAGCCCGCGCGAGGCGGGTAAAGCGCCGAGCTCTCCTCCCGCGGCGGGCCCGATCGGCTGCGGCCGGGGCGTCTCGTCTCCCGGGCCGGGTTGGGCGGCTCCCGCCGCTGCTCTAAGGCGACTTGCGGAGCCGAGTATTTGCATGGCGTTAGCTGCGGAGCCGCCCCTTGCGAGGGGGCGCCCAGGGGGCCGCAGTGCGAACCCCACGGGCCACGCTGCGCCCTTAGCCAGGGCTGCTGTGGCGGCGGGGAGAAGCCGGAGGATGGCACCGCAGCCTTGGGAAGCTCCGGCGCGGTCCAGGAACAAAGGGGCTCGAGCCGGCGTGGAGGTGCTGAGCCCCTTTCTGCGCCCCTTTCCTCTTGAGCCGCGCCCTTCCCGGGGTATCCTCTGCCTAGCCTGATTGGGCCCCCAACCTGCGGGAGAGTCTGTGGTAATCATCGTGTACAGTAATGCCCAAAAGATTTTCAAAGGCTGGCAGAACAGCTTAGCTATTCCACAAACCCCTAACCCCAATCAAACATCCACTTCTGCTTAGGAAGGAACGGGGAAAGGAGGGCAGAGACTTGATACAGGGCTCCCTATAACGACCTGCCCTTGCTAATCTGTTAGCAGTTCTTTCCCCAACGTAAAACGGGTGGGAGATGGGACTCCTAAATTTAAATTACATGACAAAAATTGCAACCCCACTCCTCCCAAAACCCCAACATTCGTAGTTTCAAGCATCAAGAGTTATGCTTGAGTGTGCATAGGGTGAATGTTGGCTTACAAAGTATGCTTGACAGGTTCACAGTCTGTGTATCCCTCTGTAATGAGCACTAACTCGGTCCTGTATTAAAAAGGTCATCAAGTCGGTTGTTGCTCATTATTTCTATTAGCCACTGAAATATTGACAGGGTTCTTTGGAAGCTGTGGATTACCAAGGCTATCCTGCAGTGAAACTTTATGCATAAATCTTAAAATTGTAAGGTGGTATGAAATGCATGGCAGTACATTTGACTATTTGTGTGCATTTCCACTTGCAGATGAATTTCAGTGGTTGGAGTGACACAGCAGTGCAGGAGCTCTGCACAGAAGTAGGACAGATGCAACTGGAAGGGGGTCTTAGGGTGTGATTGCTAGACAAAGCAGGTTGCAATACAGGGCTTCTCTGTATAAGCAGAGTGAAGGGAATTATCCTTTTGCTTCCCCCTCTCCCTGGGGCTGGGAGTGGTTCCACCTACCATTTCTCTCTCTGAGTTTCTAGAGAAAAAATCCCTGCCTCTTTAATTCCTAGAAGGTGATGTTGTCACTTGCACCAAAGTTTTCTGCAGGGGGGCAATTCTCATAGATTCTAGGACTAGAAGGGACCACTTGTGGTCAGTCATCTGGTCTGTATTCTACAGTAGATCACACTGTCAAATATCCCCAAACTAATTCCTAAAGCATTGGTTCTCAACCTTTTTCACGTTGGTGTACATGACCCTACAGGACTTATCAGCCCATCCGCCCCAGGCCGAATCCAGCCCCCACCCAGCTTTCCACAACACACTTACCGCTGTCTGGCTACACAGTAATGTGTCCCAACACAGTGGTTAAGAACTGCTGTTCTAGAGCAGATTTTATAAATCCAGTGTTGATTTAAAAGAGGCCAGTGATGGAGAACCAAACCATTGAAACAGTTTATGACCCTCACTTAAAATTTAATACCTGAATTTGTCTACCTTAACTGCCTCCTCCCCCCCAGCTGTCTCATGTCCTACCTTTCTCGGCTAGATTCAAGAGTTCATTATCAATTGTTTGTTTCCTTGGAGGTACTTAGACTGTAATCAGGTCACCCTTACTGTTCTCTTTAAATTAAATAGAGTGAGTTCCTTAAGAATGTCACTATACAGCATGTTTTCTAATCCTGTAATTTTTTGGAGCCCTCTCTAATATTTCTTCAATTCTCTAATTGTGGATACAGTATTCTAGAAGTGGTCATACCAGTAACAAACAGAGGGGTAAAATAACTTATCTACTTCTACTTGAGATTCTGCAGTTTATGCATCGTTATTAACTTTTTTGACCACAGCATAGCACAAGAACCTCATGGTTCAGCTGCTTACCTACCACAATCCCCAAACTATTTTCAGAGTCACTGCTTCCCAGGATAGAGTCCTGGTCTACACTTACTGGAAAATTCAGCAGCAGCAAACAGAATTACACAAGCAACACAAAGTAACTTTTGTAACTCCCGTCAACTTTGTAACTCCTCTTCTATGCACTGTCTTCACTGTGCTCCACCAACAAGAAATGTGTTCCCATCGGCCCGGCCCTACACCACTTGAGGGGATGTTTTAATTTGTTGACTTCTGGATTGATTGAGTGGGTCTTCAGTGACTCCAGAAAGATTGAGCCGACAGTGGTGAATTTCCTCCTGTCAGTGACGACATGCCCAAAGTCTCCCTTTGTCTGATGGTCAACGTTCTTTCTTCCTAGAGGTATACTTAGCCATGTTAAAAGGGTTAGTGTGTGCGTGGGCCTGCTTTTCCCTGCAATCCAGATTGCTCTGTATTAATGGCTTCCCCAGTTTTGGGTCATCTGCAAACATTAGCAGTGATTTTTCTTCCATGTCACCGATAAAAATGTTAGCCCTACCCTATTTAACAACAAATCCCTCTATGACCCCCCTGAAAATACAAGTTGATGATTCCCACTTTAAATTTCTCCCACTTTGTATCTTATTGCCAGGAATCAATATCAGACTGACAAGCCTATAATTTCCTACCTTATCTTCTCTATCCTTTTTAAGATTTGGCATACCATTAACTTTCTTCCAGTCTTCTGGAGCTTCCGTAGTGTTCTAAGTTTGTGCCTAAGGCAACTCCAGCCCCAAGTGGAAGTCAAATGCAAGAAACCTTGTGGGGCATGTGAGCCTAGCTAAGGGAAGCCCATGGAACCTCCTGTATTTTCTGGACACCTAGTTTAGGGAAGTTGAGTCAAAGGAGAATGTGGTAATATTTTTTAACATCTACTATGATGTTTCAGATGTGGTTGGAAGATTGCCTACACCCTTTCCCCCACTCTAATCTGATCCCTTGGATGTTGTTTCTGTATCACTCTCCTTCTTTACATGGTGGTGTGAAGTTTCCATCCTATTAGGACACAGGACAGCATGTCTAGCAGCAATAGGGGCAACATACGTTCGCTAATGTGGCAGCATTTGTTACTGTGATCTTGACCATGACTTTATCATGATTAGTCAGTCTGCAAACAGCCACCATCAAAAAAACCAGTGCTGATCAGTACTTTCTGGTAGGGAAGCCACTTTCTAAGGGATATAGTCTATGGCAGATGCCAAATATTGCAGCTGTGAAGTCACGGTACTCAGTAATAAGGCATAATATTATAGCTTACTAAAGGGAACTTGCTCTAGACCATGAATAAAGTCCATGGCATTATTAATAACTTGTAACTTTGCAATGTAGGGCATCAACCTATCCCTCTCTGTCTATCTGGGAAGGAGGATATGCCCCCTTGCTACAATGCTCATATGGGTGCAGGTACTCAAAGGGGAATTAGCATTCAGAGCAAGCAGTCTACAAACCTTTGAGGCTTCACAGGCCAGGATGTAGCAACCACCCTGAGGCTATATCTACATTTGAAAAGTTAATCGACTTTATTAAGTCGACTTAAGGTCGACTTTAAGTTGACCTTAAGTAGACTTAACGAAAGTCCATTTAACTTTTCTAGTGTAGACATAGCCCCTTTTCGACCTTATTAAGTCAACAACACTTTAAGTCGACAAAGTGGATTTAGGTGCTAATCCCCGTCTGCACTGTCTTAAGCTGACCTAACACCACCTAAATCAAGGTGTTATTAAGTTGACTTAACTTTTCCTTAAGTCGACTTAAGGAAACCCTTAAGTTGACTTAAGGGAAGCCCAGTGTGGACATGGAGCAGTTTAAATCGGCTTAAGCCTCCTTAAGTCAACTTAATTTGTAAGTGTAGATGCACCCTGAGGGTGGTGGGGAAACGGGAGGGGAACTCAGGCCCTTCCAATGGCACTGCATCCCAGCACATGGCTTTATCAATGGCATAGTGTTCCACCACTGAATTAAAAGGGCTCTAGCTGCAACTCACTAATGCAGCTGCAGGCCACAACCAGACAGTCATCAGGTTCCACTGGATTTTTTTTCTTACCTTCTTCCCTGGAGTACCTGAGCCTCAACATTTTCTTCAGGGTAGATGACCAAGAGTAGCTCTCAGTGGCTTTCAACACTGAGGGCCACAGATAGCTTTGACAGTTGGAGTGAGACTGCAACACAAGTCTAGCAACATCCTTCTCTTCCAGCAACTCCCTCCAAACAGAAGGAAATGGTTGTTTTTATACTTCCTGCCCAGCCCCTCTGCTTCTGATGATGTTGGAAGGCAGGCTTCCGGCTCCACCAACCAGCAGTCAGCTCATCCCTCCCTGTTCATCTCTGAGGGAAGCCACACCCCTTCACTACAAGTTAATGGAAATGGACCAAACAGTGTTTGCAGTATCTAAACACATGTGATAAAGTCACTAAACAATGAAATGAGTAGATTTCCAACCTGTTCCCACCTACTGCTTCAGTCTCTCTCACTCTGCAAAAGAGGAATGCTGGGAAATACTTTCAGAGCAATTTTCTGGGACCGTTATTACCTAGGTCTGAAGTAGTGTTGTTGGCCAATAGTGAGACAGATGCTTTAGGGACTGATTAGCCTACAACAGCACTCTTCCTCATTTTTCAAGTACTCGTGGGTCCCTCTCAACCCAAATCATAAGTTTGTCACCATCTCTCACTGTTCTAATTCAGTATGACAGCCTGATGGCAAGGACACTTAGGTTGTTATATTGCTAATGAAGTGGTAACTGGGGTAAATAAAAAAAAGAAAAAGTCCATTTATTGATGAAAACATAAGAATGGCCATACTGGGTCAACCAATGGTTCAGCTAGCTGTGCCTCCTGACGGTGGCTGGCAGTAGATGCTTCAAAGTGAATGAACAGAACAGGGAATTTATTGAGTGATCCATGCTCTGTTGTTCAGATTTAGGGTCACCAAGACCGTGGAGTTGCATCCCTGCTCATCTTGGGTAATAGCCACTGATAGACCTATCCTCCATGAACTTATCTAGTTTTTTCTTTATTTTTTTAAACCTAGATTTACTTTTGGCCTTCCCAAAATCCCCTGGCAATGAGGTCCAGAGGGTGATTGTGTTTGAAAAAGTTGTGTGTGTTTTAAACCTACTGCCCATTAATTTCATTAGATGACCACTGGTTTTTGTGTTATAAAAAAGGAGTAAAAAACACTTCCTTATTCACTTTCTCCACACCATTCATGATTTTATAGACCATCACGTTCCCCCTTAGTTGTCTCTTCTCTAAGTTAAACAGTCTCAGGTTTTGTAATTTTATATGAGAGCTTTCCAAACTCTGAATCATTTTTGTTGACCTTCACTCAATCTTTTCCAATTCTAATATATCTTTTTTGAGATAGGACAGCTAGAATTGCATGCATTATTCAAGTTGCAGATATATTATTGATTTATATGGTGGTATGATATTCACTATCTTATCTAACCCTTTCCCTAATGATTCCTAACATTAGCCTTTTTTGACTGCCACTGCAAATTGAGCAGATGTTCTCAGAGAACTATCTACTGTGAGTCCAAGATTTCTTTCTTGAGTGGTAATTGCTACTTTAGACCCCATTATTTTGTTGTAGTTAGTTGGGATGATGTTTTCCAGTGTGCATTATTTTGCATTTATCACCATTGAATTAGAGACTTTGGTTAGAGGCTTATTGCAGGAGTGGGTGAATGAGGTTTTGTGGCCTGCATTTTGCAGGAGGTCAGACTAGATGATCATATGGGTCCCTTCTGAACTTAGAATCTATGAATTTTGTCTGCCATTTTATTGCCCAGTCACCCAGTTTTGGGAAATCACTTTGTCTTTCTTCACACTCTGCTTTGGACTTACCGGTAACTTCTTGATTAATTTTGTATCACTTATGAATTTGCCACATCACTTCACCCATTTTTTACATCATTTATGAATATGTTGAACAGCAGTGGTATCAGGACAAGCTTTGGGGAATCCTGTTTAGTTCTGTCCATTCTGAAAACTGACCATTTATTCCTATCCTTTATTTCCTATCTTTTTAACTAGTTTCTGATCCGTGAGAGAACCTTGCCTCTTATCCCTTGACTACTTACTTTGCTTAAGGGCATTTGGTATAGCAACTTATTAAAGCCTTTCTGGAAATCCAAGGCCTGGAGATTTCTTGGGCACTTGATTTGTTGACAACCTCATAGAATTCTAATAGATTGGTGAGGCACGACTTCCCTTTACAAAAGCTGACTCTTCCCTATAGCCTATTCAGATACATGCTTTATAAGGCCTGATCTATACTGCTATTGAAATTCAGAGGCAGACAATGGGCGTTATGCAAGCTACACCGAGTAACTTGCGTAATCCTGATGACTTCAAAACTTCCATTTAGTGCACCATCTCCAAGTGCTGTGTCAATGGGAAATGTGTATCCTTCACTTCCATTCAGTCAATCCAGATGAATCGATCTTACAGCAGTGAGACGACAGATGTTATTTACTATAGTTTTTAAACCAGTTGCCTGGAAATGAAGCTAGGCTTATTGACCTGGAAGTATCAGGATTTACTCTAACTTTTTTTTAATTAACATTACCCATACACTAGCTATCATTTGGTACAGAAGCTGATTTAAGTGGTAAGTTATATATCACAGTTAGTAATTCTGCAATTTTATAGTTGATTTCTTTCACAACTCTTTGGGTCCTGCAGAGTTATTACTGTTTAATTGATCAGTTAGTTCCAAAACTACCTCTACTGCCACCTCAATCTGGGACACCTAACTTATGGGCATCTCTCTCACATCCTCTGCAGTGAAGACAGATGCAAAGAGTTCATTTAGTTTTTCCCCACTGGCCTTGTCTTCCTTGAGTGTTCCTTTAGGGGCTCAACTGTCAGTGAATGATACATTTATTGTTGTAGCAGCTTCCTGCATCTCTGATGTACTTTATATATTTGCTGTTAGCACTTAATTAATAACTAGTTTTTGTTTCTTTTTCCAACCTAATTGTACATTTCCGCTTGACTGTCCAGAATTTATGCTGCTTTTCCTCATTGGGATTGGTCTTGCAATTTTTAAATCTAACCACCTTTTTTACTCTGCGGTTTAGCTATGGTGGCTATTTTAGTCCTTTTGTTTTTATTTGGGGTATACATTAAATTTGAGCCTTTGTTAGGGTATTTTAAAAGTTTCCATGCAGCTTACAGGCCTTTTACTCTTGCGACTGTTTCTTTCAATTTACATTTAAGTAGCCTCCTCATTTTTACGTAGTTCCCCTTTTTGAAGTTAAATGCGATAATTGGGGGTTTCTTTGTTATTTTTCCCTTTACAAAGTAGTTAAATTTAATTACATTCTGACTGCTATTACCAAGCAGTTCAGTTACATTCACCTAGTGGACCAGATACTTTGCTTAGCACTAAATCAAGAACTGTTTCTCCCCTTGTGGGTTATAGGAGGGCTACAAGCAGTCATCAATGAACAGTGCCTAGAAATTTTATTCCTGCATCCCATCCCGAGGTGACACGTTCTCACTCAATACGGGCATAATTGAATTCCCCCCTTATTATTGCATGTTCTGCTTTGTAGCCTCTTTAGTTTCCCTGAGGACTTCAGAGTCACCATCACTATTCTGATTAGTAGCATGTTCTTATTGTTCAAGCATGGAATTTGTATCCCGAGGGATTTGGTGGTACAGTTTGTGTCATTTAAGATTTTTACTAGATTTGACTGTTTTCTTTCACATACAGTGCTACTCCTGTAGCAGCACAACTTAATCTGTCTTTCCTACCACTGCTATTACCATGTCCCCTTGACCACTGTTCCACCACATTTGTGATGATCAATATCCTCATTTAGTAAGAGGCATTCTAGTCCATCCCTCCTAGGATTTAGACATGTAGCATTTGAGTACAAGCATTTGTAAAATCTATCAATATTTAATTTGCCTGTGTGATGGAATGGAATGGGACACTCTTGTTTGACTGACTTTCTTTTCAGCTTCTACCTGTACTTCAATGACTTCTATCACCCTCTTTACTAGGATGTAGAGTATCTCTTTCATAAACCCTCCCTGTGGGGGAGGTCTTTATCCTACAACTCCTCCACATGTGTCAATGTGCCCACAGCACTTAGTTTAAAAACTCATCTGTGCGCTTTTTTTAATTTTACATGCCAGCTGGTTCCATTTTGGTTTAGGTAGCACCTGTCCTTCCTGCATAGGCTCCTCCTTTCCCAGAGGTTCCCCATTTCCTACTAAACCTAAATCCTCCTTCCAACACCATCATTTCAGCCATGCATTGAGATACTCTAGTTCTGCCTAATTGTCCGTGTACAGAACAGTGATTCTCCCAGTCATCACAAACCTAACTGTTTCTAATAACTGAATCCCCCATTCCTAGTATCTGTCTCTTTCTAACAACTGATGTCTCCTCTCAAAAAGATGTATCCTCAGTCCAAGAGGATACCATGATATCATCTGGGAGGAAAGATTGCTTTCCTCCACCCGTCTGATATTTTCCTTCCCCAAGATTTTCCATCCTCCTGATAGCTACTGTGCTGTGGAGATTGGAGGTGGTACCATTCCACTGTGTGCACATCTGTCTTCCTTAGCGCCTCCAGTTTACCCTCTCTGGCAGCAAAGAAACCACAGTCTGTTTCTGAGGGCCATAATTTAGATGCATTGAATGGAACCTGCCCACAAGGCACATAATTGTACAGCTGCATTCAGGGCAATTAACTACATATGCCACCCCCCCTCCTCCAGAACTCTGCCAGCATTTTCTACTTTTGTAGGTTTTGAAAGGGAAGGGGCTAGAACTGAACTACATGGGAGTATTGATCTAACTTTACAGTATGTTGGGTGTGATCTGCCTTTCATACTCCCTTGCAAAACTCCCATATTTGGTGCTCTGTTCGCTTAGAGGTGTCTTAGGCTATGTCTACACTGGCAAGTTAGTTCGAATTAAGGAAACTTAATTCAAACTAATTTAAGCCTTGGCCACACTGGGCTTTCATTAGTTTGAATTAAGGGCTTCCTTAATTCAAACTAGTTAGTTTGAATTAAGTCAATGTGGCCATGTTAGTTCGAACTAACTGCTTAGCTTAACTAACATTGAACTTAATGCAACTGACTAATTCGAACTAAGCAAGTGCCACGCATGGCCGTTGCTTAATTCGAACTAAAATTCCAGTGGGGCCATGCTAGTTTGAATTAAGATAATTCGAACTAACTAAAATTAGTTTGACTTAACTAATTCAAACTAACTTTGGTAAGTTTAGACATTGCCTTATTTATTATACGTTTATCTGCATGCTCAGATCAATTCTTGTTGCACTAAAATGGAAATGCTCATTTTGTACATAAATAGTCATTACATTGTGCCCTGATCAAAGCAGAATTAAGGTCAAAGGCATACCCACTTACTCCAGAAGTGAATTTGGCTAATGGTTTCCTTTGGAGCAGTTTTATCATCACATTTTAGAACCAGCGTCATATATTTAAAATATTATCAATGCTAACAATTCTCTCACAAGTGTCATATTGGAGGGAAGGAGAGAGATTCTTGGAAGCATATTGCTGAGATTTTTTTTGTTTGTTTTTAAGGAATGAAAGTTACTAAGGCTCAGTGAAAGAATACAAAGAAACAGAACCCTAAAGAGTCAAATCAGAAGAATCAAAAGTCAAATAGAAGAATCAAAAGGGTTTATATGATGAGTTGGAAGCTAATCACGTGACTCTGGAAACTGGACTCAGTTTTTCAGCCCCATGGGTTATCAATATTACATTTGGCCACTAAAGATAAATTTGAAGTTATGCATCAACACATACTAAAACTTTTAGTAGGAATACACCTAAATATTTCTTCTTCCTAAAACCAGTAGCCTCTGCCTCTTCCAGCCTGACTAAATGTAGCAAAATATTAAGTGAAGTATCTATGGCCTTAAAAGTTTTAGATAATTTTATAAATATTTCTCTAAAACCTATAGAAGTTAGAAGAGAATGTAATCCGTATTAGAAGATTCTATAGGTTGGTTTAAAAAAGAAATCTATCAATTTTGTTGCTTGATGAAGTTGTATAGAACTCTTACATAAGTAACGTTAAAGCCATGGATTATTTCCACTTTCTTTATTCTGTCTGATGAACCAGGTGATGAATGTATCATTAATTTTTGTACAACTGAGTGAATTAGCTTCTTATTTGTGGGTATGCAGGCATGGTCTGTGGACCCTGACATACTCAACTAGCTTGGGTTTAGAGAATTAATGCATCAGTGGAAATAAAGAATCCTTTTTTTTGTGATGCTTCCACATGAAACTGAAAATATCATTAATCTTGTAAAATGTGAATGTTTGTGCACTATTTGGATAATAAAACATATATGAAAAGAAACAGATGTGAACAACCTTGTGCCTGATCCTTTGCCAAGGGTATTGCCAAGAAATTTGAGATTTTTTTGTTTTGTTTGGTCCAAGGCAAAATGATTCCCCCTAAAATTTGTATAATAGATACTGCATTTTAACACACACACACACACACACGTTATACTTTAATATAGAAAGCACAATGGAGAAAATGAACTGTCAACACAGAGAATGAAACATTTGGATGGTGGAAGGCATTTTGTATAATCTAGGACATGAAAAAGGAAAACAAAACACCCATACTTTCTGGGTAGTTTTCTATAACTGTAATAAGACAGAAGTCAGAAATAAATATCTAAGAACTTCTTCTGAAACATTAACCAACTGGCACAAGGACAGCTTGCTTTTTTCAAAAAGCAATTGCTGTTCATTGTACACTTTAAAACTTTTATATAGTCATGCAGTTGCCCTTCCCTCCCCCAATGAGTTAGGAATCTTACAAGTTAGTGATAACTGAGATGTAGGGGTTAATGTGCTTGGGGAGCTCTGTTTATGAAATATTACTGAATGGTCTATCATCTCCCTTCAACTGTTTAAAAAAAAAAAAATCAAGCTCTGAACTAGAGGACTGGAGAATTTTAATGGCAGAAACTGAACTTAAAAGATTTTTGTCTAGATCTGTTGTCTGTGTGTCTGAGGTCCAAATGGGATTCAATACTCTGATTGTACATTGAGTCTGGGTGTCTGAACAATCTGTGTTTTAATTAAGTTTGAAGTAAGATTTGGGGTTGTTTGCTTTGGGTTGGTTGGTTGTTTGACTCTGCTTGAGTATTGTTGTGATTTTTCAAACACAAAATATTATGAAGGCACATTAATTATCTGCAGTTTATTTTAATATTTTTAGTAAGATACCAACATGAGCAGGTAAAAATTGTTTAACTTATAGCCAGTTACTTCACTGTTAACACTTAGTCTTTATATAGCTCTTACTCGTGACAAAAATTAATCCTTTTAGCAACCTGTGAGGCAGATAAATATTTTCCCACATTTAACAGTGGATAAACAGAAGCAGAGATATTAAGTGAAGGCCACAGAAGTCTGTAGATGAGACAGAGCTACAACTCAGGAATTTGTCTCTTAAGTCCAGTGGTTTCACCATATTACTTTCTAATGATATCTAGTTCCATGAAAGACAAATCAAAATAGAAGTATCCTCTTCATATCACAGCATTAAACAACAACATTGTATAATAGGAATAAACAGGCACCCATAGTTGACAAAGGCAACAGAGAAGCCAGGGCATCTATATGTTTTTAATATTGTATCTTTATCTTTGCTACTTAATGCCCAACATCTAGAAGTTTGGATCCTATGGATTTTGGAATGGATTACTCCATTCTGAAGGAGAATAAAACAAGGCATGTTATTCTATTTTATATTAAGATTATCAAATTTAGTGATTTGCAATCAACTGTATAAATAAACAAGGAGTCTTGTGGCACTTTTAAAGACTAACAAATTTGTCGCCTAAGCTTTTGTGGGAGAAATCCCACTTCGTCAGATGCTTGAAGATGGAGAACTTACAAAAAGGGAGGAAAAATAAATGCAGGGAATTGTAGGTCATATGATCAGGTCAGAAGTTTTCAACAAATCAAAGCAATTGTTTAGAGTCAGACAGTGTGGAACAACATATTAGAAGGAGGAGAGGTAGAAAGAGGACAATCACCTTTTTTAATAAGGTATCAGTTGGCTTCTTATTACAAAGGGTGATTTTGTATAATAGGAAAATCATGCCTTCAAGGTTTAAAAGCTACACTTGACACACCAAAAAAAAGCGCTATGCATGAATAGCTGAAATTAAAAATAATACATACTGCAACCTATTTTTGTTAAACGTATTAATGAACTAGCACTGAGTGTTTTAATTTTACTAAAATTAAATTTCTGGCATTTTATATAGAAGGAGAAAACATTAGTCCTAGGAAATACAGAGGGTTTCTCACTTTAAGGGAGTACTAGGAGATAAAAATGAGAAGTATTCAAAAGGGACTGCTCCATGTCAGAGGATAACAATAGCTGAGAGCAGACCCAAACGGTTTTCTGAAAGCTTTTAGTATTCCATTTAATGATCGCTTTAGAATAAGTGCTGTTAAGGTCACCTCAGGTCAGTGACTAAAATGGTTAGTCGAGTAGTAAATACTGATTTCTCTGGGGCTCTCTCTCAGATGCATGCTTTCTCCTTGCAAATATATATTTATTGTTAGAAAGTGCCAGAGTTCAGTGAAGAAGACATTTATTCAGAGAAAGAGCAAGTACTACATTTCCCTTTTGCCCCTCCTGTTTGAATAGAACTTGAAACTGAGAAATCATTAACACTTTGAGTTTGCATGTATAATACGACATTACAGTTAAATCTGGTCTCATAACAGATGCAGGGCTTAATCCTGCACTTACTGAAGCTGGTAGAATTTTTGTAGATTCCAAGGCCAGTAGGGACCGTTGTGATTACCTATTTTGATGTCCTGCATAATAAGCTATAGAACTTCACAAAATAGTTTCTAGAACATATTTTAGTTGACACTATCTTGATATAAAAGTTGTCAATGAAAGAAAATTCATTACAACTCTCAGTAAGTTGTTCCAGTGGTTAATTAGCCTCGCTGCTTAAAATGTATGCCTTAGAGTTTGAATTAGTACCTTAAAACTTCCAGTCATTAGAGCGCCTTATACCTTTCTGCGCTAGACTTGAGTTTAAGTATTTCTTCTCCATGTAGGTACTTATAAATTAATCAAGTCACTCCTTACTTTTGACATTGACTTTTGATGACAAGAGGATCACAGTCTGTTAAATGGTATAGTGATTTCCTGATAGACTGAGTATTTTGCTGAAAATTACGTCCATAAAGATAGAATTAAATGAAAACAATTCATGGCTGAATATGCATGTATTCTCAATGGGTGATTTCATACAAGTTCCAGAAGAGCAGATTTATGGTTCAGTTCCAGTGTCAAATAGGCCACCTCAGGGGGTGGAGCATTATTGAGTGCGTGGTCATTGTAGTCATGAATGCATAGATACAGGGCTCCAGGCAGCCGAGGTAAGCTGATGGGGAGTAAAAACTGAAGTTTTGCTTAATGATTTAGTACCTGTTATCATAATCTTATATTCGAGTTTTATGTAGCCACCCTAATAGAATACTAAGTGTAAATGACAAAAGGAAGATATAAAATGGTGACATTGGCAGATATCATTATAAAGCAGCCCCACAAATATGCAAAAGCATCATACAAATAAAGGATTTTCTATTCACCAAAAGAGATTTGCTGACTACCCATACTTTTGTCCACAGAAAATGAATGTCTGCACTTGGATAGGTAATACTACATAAACTTAACCACTGTGCTCAAGAAAGATGATTTCCATGATTCTGAGGCACTGCCTATAGAGCAGTGACACTCAAATCTTCCAGTGGGCCAATCTGAGACTTTTACAACAAGCAGAAGACCATTTGCACAGAAGACTGATTAAATAAACTTAGCTTCCCATAAATAAAGACCTTGATTGCATTATAAATATTAGTGTTTCTCTCTTTCATTAACATTTATAAATAAATATTACCTGTGTTTGCAGCACTCTGATGGGAGAGGTGAAATCCACAATTTCTAGATAGCTTTGTGAAGAACGGTTTGTAGGAGGTCAGGGCAAGATGCATGCACTGGTGAAGATGCTCATTGGTTAGGTGGTTGCAGTGCTGGGTTTTTTGTTTTTTTTTTTTTTAATATTGTTCGTGGTAAACTCAAATTCACAGATACATTGAACTATTTGTTGTTAAAAGATAGAGGGCAAGAGTCTGGCTATTCTGAAACTGATCAACATATTGAGGCCAGAAATCAGCAAGTCCCACTTCCCAGAATTTTGCCTTCATGACATCTGAGCTCTGGAGTCCTATAATTTCTAATTGAGAAGCACCTTCATCAATTGAATAAAAAATGCTCTGTTTCAGAAGGCTAAAGTCAATTGGCTGAGACAAATGGATCACAAATAGAAGCAAATCCTCTGGCATTTTAAAAATGTGTTTTGAGATATTTAAAATTTCAGGTCAGGTTGCTTGGGAATTCTTGCTCTGTTTTCATTGAAGTTTCATCTATAGCAACAATATACAGTGTGAGAAGATAGACTTACAGAAAAGATCTTATCTGAAAAAGATTAAGATTCCTCAAAGAAATCCTCATCACTGCTTGCATTACCTTGGAGCTGCAAGTTGAAGGAATTCAACCAATAACATCACACAGAAAAGCTATCTGTTATGTATAAGGAGCATCATTCATAAAATGGTCTTGTGGTTTGAAATAAATTCTATTAATTCTTTTTGAAGCACACAAGACCTCTCTAACGCATCCCCTGTTTATACAGTGAGCATAATTCTTCTGGAACAGGTCACTGAATTTGGCTGAACTGTGTTGTAAACGAACTCTGAAAAGATGATGATGTAAACTAGAAGTCAAGCGTATGCAATTCTCATCACAATACCCTTTTTTCTTTAAAGGCCCCAGACAACTTATCACACAAGAGAGTCTGGTGAATGATGCAGTCAAGTGTATTTGATGAAGTGTATATCACTGCCAGAATTGAAGGAAAACCCTCCTCTTTCCCTGTCAGAGAATCATGGAGGGTTAGGGTTAGAAGAGATCTCAGGAGGTTATCTAGTCCAACCCCCTGCTCACACAAGGATCAACCCAACTAAATTATTCCAGCCATGGCTTTGTCAAGCTGGGCCTTAAAAACCTCTAAGGATGGAGATTCCACCACCAATGTAGGTAGTCCATTTCCGTACTTCACAACCCTCCTAGTGATATTTTCCTATTTCTAATACCCAACCTAGACCTTCCCTACTGCAACTTGAGTTCCAACATCCAGTTGGTCTCCACTCTATAGCAGTGCATTGGATTCTTCCATCCTAAGTGCACAACTCTGCACTTCTTTTTTGAACCTCAGTTTTGGGAGGTGGGGACAATCCTCCAATGTGTGTAGGTCACACTGTATCCTATCCCTACCCTCTAGCCTGTGACAAGCAAGTTTACTTTCTGCAAAAGTAAACCTTTAATAAAAAAAAAAAAAAAAAAAAAAAAAAAAAAAAAAGCCACAACCAAAACACAACCCTTTGTTTTTAAAAATGCTCTCTCCTGTGGCATAGGTTTCTAATGGTATTAAGGATGCACATTCTTCTTTGAATATTTCAGATTTAATCAATATAAAAATCTAACAAACAGCTGTATCTCAGTAGTCGTCACTTAAATCATTTGATTTTTTTTTTCTCCTCTAAGAGACATGTATTTGGTGTATTCTAAAATCAGAAAGGAGTGCTGACAAACTTTGTCAGTTACCTCCAGTCTTCACACTGCTGTGGAATCAGACAAGGAAACTTGCTTCACAATGTCATCTTTGTTTTTATCTCTGGCAAAAAGCTCCTGCAGCATTTCCAACATGCTGTCCTTCACAAGTTCAGCATGCAGGAAAGGTTTTTTCTCTTTAGCTAGTACCAACATTATCTGAAGAGAAGCAGCTGTTGCTTTTTCCTGTTCAGTTGCTGATGATGTGAAAATGACATTTGAAGTGTGATTCAAAGACTTCAGATTTTCAATTTTGTCTCATGTTGTAACATGGCCAGAAGGATAGGCCGTATTGAAGTTACTGTGCTTCAATTCAAAGCAGTGCGCACTTAGATGGCTTTATAGATGGATACAGTTGGTTAGCATATTAAATGCAAAGGTGTTACATTTAAATGAGGGGTGTAAAAAAAATCTGCTGTCCAGTTTGGGATAAAACTGTTTTTGCCGTCATCTTTGTGAGGTTTACTACCACTCATTTGTTTTCTGGCTCTGTTTCCATTACTAATGGAAAAAGGGTGGTGTAGCTCAAATCGTAGTTGGTGCTATCATGAGAACTTAAGATTCTGTAAGTAGTGCATCAGTTATGCTGGGGGTTAGCCCCGACACCTCTAGGCATGGCAATTCATAGCCCCTGCACTTCAGGGCTCCCAGCCAGCAGCTGCCACTCTCCAGCCTCCCAGCTGTGAAGGCAGTGTGGCTATCAAGTACTCCGCACCGCACCACCCTTACCCCTATCCTGCAGCGGCAGCGGTGCTACTTTCAGAGCTGGGTGCCCAACCAGCAGCTGTCTTCCTCCAGTTGAGCCCCCAAATGTCTTTCATTACAAATTAAGCATTGCTAGTAGGTTCCTTACTAAGCAAGTCACAGGCAGCACACCACTGTTCATACATTTAATTATAAATATTTTGTAAGGTGACCTGGGATGCCCTTCAGGAAGCTTTGGCGGGCCACATTTGTCCCATGGATCCCCTATCAAGTATCATTGCCATAACTCACTCAAACTCTCAAGGCAGAGACACCAAACAATTACATGAATAATATAAGTGGGGACTGTAACTACTGTTTTTGTAAAAACAAACAAGGAGTCCCATGGCACTTTTAAAGACTAACAAATTTATTTTTCGTATGAGCTTTTTTCATATGAGCCTGACTGTTTTCATGAACAACAATGACACATACTCCACTATGTCTCACAAAAGGGCAATTAAATTGATGAAAAAGCCACAATTAACTATTTTTTCTGGCTATTATTCATGTCTGGTTTTAAGCAAAGGTGAGGTTGTCCTCATGCATGAATCACCATCCTGTCTCTATCGGAGTATATCTGCTGATTTAGGCTACTGCAACTCAGCTTTAACAAAAAATGTGCACTTGTTATAGTGCAGATAATCAGGACATGATCACGCCAGCTGTGACATTTTACAATAAACAAGATTGAGTTATAGTCACAAAAACCTACCCGATTGACCATGTTTATGCTGTCAAGCTGCTTAACTGTGTTTGCATGAATGAATTCTAGGAAGCTATCCCGTGAGTCCTAGCAGGAAACAGTGCCTGGAGGACATGAACACATAGCAAGATTCAAGGAAGTGTACTCTGGTATGTCTTTCACGCTCTGAAAGCTGGGGGTGATGCAAGAACCAGAAAATCGGGTTACACAGATGCAGTTAGCATCAACATAGAGTGTGTGGGGTTTTTTTTTTTGTTTTTGTTTTTTTAAGATGGCACCCTCACATGAACAACATGTGGTTTAATGGTATGTCTATTGTGTGGACATAAATGTGTGGGAGGAATAGAATCACCAATTGTTGTCAAACTGAGTAGTGAACCCTGCATCAACCATACCTGATCTCCCCAGTGATTTGTGTACTGCTTTCTCCTAATCTCTGGCCAGCATGCTCTACATTCCTAGTACAGCTTGCACTGGAAACTTGGGGCGGCAGGACAGCGTAAGCAGCTTTCCTCTAGTCCCTGTGGTTCCTGCACTGAGTGTGACCAGTTTGTACCATTAATTATTATTACCGTGGCAAAGCTATTGGAAAGAGAGAAGTCTTGCATTTACTCCTAGAGGAGAAAGTGTTTTCATTTCCCTCTCATTTCATGCCTGGTTCAATATTCATTTTCCTCAGTCACATTTTCAAATGTCACACTCTGGGTCAACCAGGGTGGATCATGAAGCCTGAACTAGTGGCAGCTGGGGTATGTAATGCTTCGAATCATGTACCTTTTGCCTTCTGCAACTTTTCTATTAACTGTACACAAACAGTCATCTCATCTGACCTGAGCTATTTCAGTGCTCCAGTAATATTGCTCATGTTTAGAGCACACTAGTCAGTGAAAAGACTCCAGCATTCATTCATCCTGCTCCCCTCCAAGAGCTAGCACCACATCCCACAATTTTCCATCTGACTCAGGCTTGCAGGAATGAAGCAGATTTTCTTGTTTATTCTTAGCACCTCAATTGACACCCAGCTGTTGACAGCAAAAACTGCTTGGCCGATGCTGCTAAATAAAGTTACATTCTTTGAGCCACAAAAAAAGTTAAAGCCGCTAAAGTTGAACTAACATAGGGAGAAATGTTGTTTCCTTTAATCAAAACCCTATCAGAAACATTTGTACCATTGATATAGGCAGTGTTTTCAGTTTAGGACTAGGCCACAATTAGATTTCAGAGAAGATACATAGCTTCTCAAGTGTAGTAGGTGACATGGACTTATCCTGTCCTCAGAGCAAGTTCCCCCAAAAGTGCTAATTATTACTTTTAAATTTGATTCTTTCTATCCCTGGGACTGTGTGTGTGGAGACAACGTTAGACTGAAGTACATCAAAAATGAGAGAATATTGAAGCACATTAATATACGCCTCACATACAGCGCAATGCAATGCAATGGTCTGATTTTATGACAAAGACCATTAAGTCAGACAATTAGCTAGCTCATACAAACACATCCACAGAACCTTATATTTATAGGTGCCCTTAACATCTTTTCAGATTAGGATGTCAGCCCAAGAGCTCTTCATTCACGAAGAAGCCTAATAACCCTTTTGGGTCTGTTCCAATTGCTCACACAGTCTCTATTAATTTTTACATTACTGTGCTTTTTTATATTATGTGCACCTAAACACACTGCTACATTTCATTTTTTATAAGCTGTAAATATGGGTTGGGGGGTTTCTAAAATACCTTTCCTTTCTGAAATGGAAACAAACCAAGAACAGTCTGTCCACATTGCAAACTGTTGTAAGAAAACTGGATCAAATTCACTTTGTTGGGCACTTCATTACTAGCTGGAGGCTTAACCCTGCTCTGCCAAACTATAGGCCAGTTTATCAGATGAAACTTGGCCTAATTTCAGACAAACCTCCTTTCTTCACAGGGTCTAGGAAGAGATTTCTTGCTTCATCAGGGGACTCCACCATTTGAACTATGATTCCGTGACTGTTCTAGTTCGGTCAAACTTAAAAACAAACCAGTAAAGTCAGGTGTTTACCCAATTGCAAGGCCTGGTCCTGCCAGGTACTGAGTGCCCTCATCTTCCGTCGGAGCGCTATCTGCACCTAGCGGGGTCAAGCATCAAATCAAATTTAGCGGAATCTCACGCAAACTGAGGTTAAAGAATGTCACACAGTTCTATTTATATCACGGTCTCTAACTGGGGTTGCACCAATGTGAAACAGAGCAGAATTTAGTCCTACACATTTAGTTTGTCTATCAGCATTGTATGCGTTTTAAAAATAAATAATAATAAAAGTTAGAGGCCCTAACAACTAGAAGTGACAGAAAAAAAGCTACCAAGATCAGGGAATACTGGAAGCCATTTCATTATTGCAGCTACCTTGCAATACTGGAGTAACTGCCCATCTCTGGATAGGTCTAACTGAACACAGTCCTTGGCTGGTTCAGAAATAAAACTGTGTGTCAAAAAGGAAGATCATTGAATCTTCCTACAACACAATGTTTTCCTTTTCGAGTCATGTTGTCCTTCATTACGAGCACATGTGGCTAAAACAAGCCATGGAGAATAAACCTGGCAGTGTGACTTGATCGTGGGGTATGTTAATTTGTGATTGTAACTACTGACAGGGTAGCATGCTGATATGGGATGTGATGCATTATTCCATCTGCAGCTGTGTTGGGCTTTATCTTTCTTCTTTGTGTGTTTGTGAAGATGATAATGCCAGCCCAGTTTGTGGCAGACAGAGTGGAACTTAAAATATAGATTCAAGTGGAAAGAGAAGATGGGGATCACCCAACCTGGGAAATTGTAGGGCAAGTTTGGTGGGGTTGTTGTTCCCAAAGCAGTCTTCAGAACTGTGGTTTAGCGCTACAGAGTTGCCCAAGATGTCAGCAGTAAGAAATCCTGTAAGTTCATAAATGAGGACTAACAGTGCTGAACTGAAACTGGAGGAAAGACTGATGTGGGAGGCAAAAGAGAAAGTGGAAGAAAAAAAAATGGAGAGAGAGGACTGTTGGACAAATACATATAGTAAAGTAGCTTCTGCTTTAAGGAAGAATTTTTTTAAATGGTTGTCCAAGTGAAAGGTTGCATACTGACTCATTTTTCATTCAGTTTGGATTTTAAAATTAAGACATCAAAACCACTAACTTTCAATTAACATTTATAGCATTTGATTATTTAAACATCTTTCCACTGTTTTTATCTATTTCCAAGCACCAAACGCTTTGAAGAGATCTAATGATTGCCTACTTATAATATACTACAAATAGGCAAGTTAGAAAAAAGAAGTTGAGATTTAAGCTTGAAACCAAGTAGCTGCTTCAAAATTGGATTTAATGGTGAGTGGCAACATTGAACTTGCAGTTACACATGACAGCTCCATGGTGGAGCCAAAAGTATGATCTTTACATCTATTTCTCAAAGAGTAAAGCAGAAACAGTTGAGTGTTATAGAATGCTGTTTCCTAAGGCTGCTGAATATTTTCTATAGGATGTTTGTAAATAACATGCAACATTTTCTGTAGATCCATTTGACGCTATAGTGTTTCAGACAATTTCATTGATTGAAATAAATTAGATAATTGTTTATTTACAATTCCATTTCATTAGTGTTGAATGTAGACAATATCACAGATCTACTTCTGCTAAAAGACATATCCAAGTTCTGGATGGTAAACAGTCAAACTAAGTCAATTATAGACATTTTTAGATTAAGTTACTATGTGTCAAGGATAGTAAGTGGTTTTCTTTTGCTATTTTAGAATGATAGCTGTTAGAGCATCTATGGAAAAATATCAGAAACTATAAACATTTTACAATAGCATTTTAAGGAAAAAATATAGTTCAAGTGATTTTCATATTAAATCTTAAAAGACTAATTTAGATGGGGTTTAAAAATTGAATCCCCAGTTAAAGCAATATTGGGTTTTATCCATAAAGTGAAGATGATGGTCATTCTCCCCACTCCTACCCCATTTCGGTGGGGATGAGGGAAAACAGAACAGAACAAACAAATAAATTCTCAGTAGTGCATTTTCACTCACTGAGACAACTAATCTCCCTTTAAACATGAAATGTCTGCAATAGGGAAAAGGTACACCCTTTGAAACACTGCTACATATAGTGTTCAGAGCAAGACCTCATGGTACGGCTTGAACATGCACACACACTCGAAATGGATTCAGTGGGTCCTCACTGCATCATCTAGGAATAATTAATTGCCACCAAAGGTTTAACTTCACAGATTTTCCAACAAACTTGCTAAGAAAACATAACCCCAGAAATTTATAAAGCCCTAAATGTGATAAAGCTACTATTGGGCCTCAGAACTTACTCCTATTTACATACATCAAACTGAACCCCAAGCAGTTCCCTCCTCCTGTCAGGCCAGGTTCCCCTCAGAAAAGGGGGTGTGGGAATTCTGCCATGGATGGGGATTCAATTGCTGGATATAACTGAGGAATACCCCTTGGATGTTGCTTGATGGTTGTCTCCCTCCCTGAGGGGGGGACTATCCTATCCTCCCTCCATTACTCTGTATGGGGATCTCTTCTTGAAGTTCAAGTAGAAGTCAGCTGTGGGTCAGAGAGACCTTTTCAAAATGTCTGCACTGTACTAACATCAGTCCTTTAGGGATGCCCCAGCCATCACATATTGGGACATCGGGAGACTTGATACGTGCAATTTAGTGCTAAAGCTACTCCCATTATAGTGTTTGGGATGCTCAGAAGCAAATTTGAGCAGGATAAATACAAACTATATTATAAGGAATAGTTTATATGCAGCAGGCAAAGGAGATGTTTAACGTATTAAAAGTTAGGGCCACATCAAACTCCATATCACCTCTGTGATCCTCTACTCTATTTCAAATGAGTGTTTCTTATTCAGAAGTGAGTACAGTATGCCAGTTTTCACGAAGCGCCCTGCCACATAAACCTGTGTACCTCTCTCACAGGTTACATTCATGGTCACTGATATAAGCAGCAGTGACATGCTGAACAGTACATCCCTGCTTAAGCCCATGAAAAACAACAACAGAACGCCACTGGTCACCACCTACAACCCCCTAGCCAGACCTCTTCAACACATCATCAAAAAACTACAGCCTATTTTACAAAATGATCCCTCACTCTCTCAAGCCTTAGGAGACAGACCTCTCCTTGCTTTCAGACAGCCCCCTAATCTTAAAAGGATACTTACCAGCAACTACAGATCACAGAACAGAAACACTAAAGCAGGAACACAGCCCTGCAGCAGACCATGCTGCCAACTTTGCCCTCATATCTACACTGATGACACCATCACAGGGCCTAATCATGCCACCTACTCCATCAAGGGTTCGTTCACCTGCTCATCCACCAATGTGATGTATGCCATCATGTGCCGGAAATGCCCCTCTGCCTTATATATTGGACAGACAGGACAGTCTCTGCGCCAAAGAATCAATGGACACAAATCTGACATCAGAAATTGCAACACTGCAAAACCTGTAGGGGAACACTTCAACCTCCCTGCTCATTCCCTTGACGACTTGTTAATAGCTGTGTTGAAACAGATGAATAACAAATCACAGCTTCAAAGAGAGACTGCAGAACTCGAACTTATATGCAAATTTGACTCAGTTGTCTTGGGGTTAAACAGGGACTATGGATTTTTCTCGCATTACAACAAGTGATTTGACCTCCCCCTCCTCTATGTGCTGTTCCCCAGTGTTTTGAATCCTAAGACCTATTTTGATTTGCTGTTACAGCCTGACCTGATGCTATGTCATACACTCCCCTGCATTTAATTTCCTCCCACTCTGTAACTTTCCTATCTTCAAAGCGTCTGACGAAGTGGGATTTTCTCCCACGAAAGCTCATGCGATAAATAAATCTGTTAGTCTTTAAAAGTGCCACAGGACTCTGTTGTCTTTCTACAATAGACTAACATGGCTACCCCTTTGGAATTTGACTGCTTAACTCTGACATATAGAGCGCATCCAGGGCAAGAAAGGAGTTATTTGGGTCAAAATAAATCCTGGAAGACTAAGATCTTTGGGTAGGGCCCATTTCTCACTCACCACATGTTTATACAGCACAGTACTGATTACAACCCTGAATCCTCACCCCATAAGCCATTCATTGTAATAAACCTTGTACAATATGTGAGTTACAAGGTAGAAATTGAAAAAGAATAACTCACTGGACAATAACACACATTTCATCATGTAGGAACATTATATGTAAAGGTCTGGACATAAGCTGAAATTATGACTGAAATGTCTTTACTTGAGAAGTTCAGGAGCTGTGGGAAGTAAACCTATTCCTCCAAGACACAGGACAAGCTGATGTCTCTAGCCACAAGTGTCAATCACCTGTTTAGTGGCCATTCTTAGGCAACAAAAAAGGGCAGGAGCAGCAAGCAACCACCTGGAACCTTTCACCATGAACTTCTGCTGTGATGCTGCTGCAGAGAATTAATGCAATGCTTGGAAGTAGAAAGAGGGAGTGCTAATTAGGGGGATTTTATTATTGTATATGCATTAAGATAAGAGATACTGAAATACTGTGTACAGATAATTGTGTTGTCCATATTTAAAAAAAAAAAAGATGTTGCAAAGACTGGAGAAGGTACCAAGAAAGTCTATAAAAGTGATTTGAAGCCTCGCGAAAAAAGCCTTACTCTGAGAAACTTAACAAGATCAATTTGTTCAGCTAATCTAAAAGGAGAAAGAGAGGTGACTTGCTTACAGCGTAAAAGTACCTTCACAGGAAAAAAATAGTGGGTACTAAAGGGCTCTCTGCTCTAGCAAAGGGATAAACAAGAACCACTGGCTGGAAGTTGGAGCTAGACAATCTTAAAGTAGGCACACATTAACCAAGATGGTGATTAACTACCAAAACACCCGGACCCACTGAAGTAGTGGATTCTCCATCTTTTCAGGTCTTTAAATCAAGACTAGATCCTTCCCCTGGAGATATGTTTTAGACAAATTATTGGGTTTGATATGGGGCAAATATGAAATTTAATGGCCTATGCTTTGCAGGTGATCAGATGAGCTGATCTATTGTTCCCTGCTGGCTTTAAACTCTATGAATATTATTTCAGTGCTCTGTTCTCAGTCCAGGTTACTGGTGGACACATTTTTTTCTGGTATGCCATAGCTGTAATTTACACTGCCATTGCTTTCCAAGAGAGAATCTATTTACTGAATGGTCTCAGTCCCAGAACATCTTTTTCCCTTCAAGCCTTAAGTAACCTTCCTATGCACCTCATTTTCTTATTCTGTCTTTTTTTTTTTTTTTTTCCCCCAAAAATTACTTTCTTCAATATATCAAAAAAGTTCTTTAGTCTTGACTGTCCTCTTCAACTTCAGGTGGTTGGAGAGTGGAAGGCAGGACAGGAAATCAAAGGCTTAAATTTTCCCTTTTCTGCTTTGTAAGATTTTTCTAAAGTCTTCTCTGGAGTCTTTGGGGGAAAATTCCTCCAAAGAGCTTCTGGTTTCTTGCAGCTCCTGTTCTTCTCTCCACAGCTCACACAGAGGTTTTACTTTTTCTTCATGGAAAGACTATGAAGAAAAATAAAGTTCCCTTTTCCTGATACATCTTACTATGTTGAATGTCTTGGTAGTTTGTTCTAGTTGGAGTGTTCAGGCAGCACAGCATTGAATTTATTCTATTGCTATCAATGGAGTTTTATCTGATTCTGGTGGACAGTGCATGCTGAAAGATCAGAGTTGCTGATTAAAAAACCCCCTGGATTCCTGAAAAATGCAGTTTACGAAGTTGATGTAAATTGGTGGTTTTGAGAGGAAGGACTGGTCTTGTCATTAAGGTTCAGATCTCAGTGCAAATCCTGGTTCTGCCACTGACTGCCTGTGTGACTTTAGATAAGTCACCTAGTCTATAATCAAGAGGCATTTACAATATGCTTCAGTCAGCCCCCTCCCCCCACCTGGGGTCCCTGTCACAGGGGCCACCTCCCACCCCCGGCACTGGAGGGGCCCTGGGACCCGAGGGTACTCCCCCACCCTGTCCTCAACTGTAGCCAGTCTGTGTGGGAAGGAGTGGCACGGTGCAGCAGCAGGCCCCAATGCAGCTCTCCCCCCCCCCCCCCCCAGGGCCACAGGCCCTGGAGAACTGCGTGGCACGCACGCAGCTGGGCCGGAGCACAGGACACACCAACTGGCCCCACCCCGTGGGCGGAGTGAGCACTGCTCTGGCCCACCCAGTCCCACGGGTGGATCAGCTGGCCCAGGGACAGGACAGGAATGCAGAGTACCCTGCCCCGCTTGAGGGCCCTGCCTCTTCCCCCCCCCCCCCCCCCCCCCCCCCCCCAAAGCCCCTTTGATAATCCAGCCTTGGCTTCACTTCATTCCTATTCAAGAAAGTACTTGTGCTTAAACTTACACTTAAATGGATCTGGGCCTTAATACTTGTGCCTCAGTTTACCACCTCTGTCTTGTGTTTTTAAATCAAATGCTTTTTGAAATAGAGACTGCCTTTTTCTATGGAGTTCATACACCATCTAGCCCAACAGTGTCCTGATATGGCTGGGAACTCTAGGCACATTAATAGGGAAAATGAAAAATAACTATACAATTCTCCAATGCACACACATTACAGATACATGTTTCCAGATTATGGTATAAAAGCACATGAAATATACTCAACACTGCTTTCTCAGTTTAAGATTTGAAAATATATTGTAATGCCAGTGTAACACTTTCATACTTGAGTTAACTACAAGATTAATTGGTTTACAAAATTATATATTATGATTTCAGCTATGCATGTTATTCAACGTAAGTGACTAGTTTACACACCCAACAAACTTCATTTTTATGCAATGCTTAAGGTCAGAAAGCATTCGTAGGGTATTTTTATTCTCCATTCAAATTTAATCTCTCCTTTAGGGCTCTCAGTTGTGCTGGCCATAAAAAAATTCAGCTCAAAATATAGTCCTAAATAGCATGCAATTGAACAGAAGCTCTTTTGCTACTAGCTCCAGCACGTGACAAACATACATTTATAGGCTTCTCAGGCACTGAATTCATCCTCACTCTGCACTGAAGCCTCAGGTATGTTCCTAAGAATCTAGAGTTCAATTCTCTCCTAAATCCTAGGCTTCAGCTACTTAGAGCCACTTCACCCCCCGCTCCCCACAGAATCTGTCCAAAACCATATTCTAAGCATACCTGCATCTCCGTTTCCTCAGTCACCAATCTCTTTTCTCTGAGTAGCAAGTAGGGAAACCTCTTTCTGAAGAAACCACTATCATGGAAGAAAATGGTATGATCTAAGAGCTCACTGTGATTGGAGAGTAGCCTAAAAGGCTATTTCTACATGTATAACTGTTAAACTACTAGTTAACATTAACTCAAGAATATTTGTGCTTTTAGATAAGCCACATCATAATTTTTAAGTGTTACAATATTGTGACACCTAAGATACCTAACGTTCCCCATTCCCAATATATAAAATACTTTCTCAGAGTGCTACAAAGAGTAGCACAGAGTGTTGTGTAATTATCATTGTATTTGACTGGGTATTAATAAGATATCCTGAGAGAATTCAGTTAAAGTACTCTTAGATGCATACACTGATAGTTACCTTGTGTTTTTTATAAATATCCAAACATGTAAAGCTTCTCTAAACAATTTGGAATAAAGAAATGTGAAACAAAGTAAGAAGCTAATGGTAATTTAGAATGGATGTTAACTACTATTTAGTATTGATGGCGTGAGGGGATATTTACACAACGACTCTGTGGTAAAGCACTCGTTACAGGAGGTCATGAGAATACAAGGTAGTCAGTATCCTGCCAAAAATGCCCAAGATTAATTTTTTAAACAACAAAGATTGCACATAGGAAAACAAAAATTTGTTAGCTATTAATATATGATTATCCAGTCATCTAAGGACATTTGGAAAAATATAGATCAACTTTTAAAATAAACAGGAAAAACCATCAGACATTAAATGACAATGTTAAAATAGACATTGAATTTGATCACTGAAGACTCATGGTAAACTAATAAGGAGATTCATCTTTTATTAAACAAACTATAGTTTGGTGAATGCATGAACCTTCTTGGTACACTTTCATAGCTGAGGCCGATCATAAGAATTTTGGATCTAATGACTTATGTGGGTAAGCAATAGAGGGGCTTTCTAAAACTTAGCTCTTAATGAGATCTTATTATATAATAAGGTATAGGTGAAATTAATCTGATAAAATAAAAAATTGATCCAAACCTTTGTTCACAATCTTCAAAGTCTGAATATCTTTGAAAAACTGAATTAGACAAAGGTTGAAAAATTTCAGTACCTTCACACAGTTCTATCAAATGTATTGCATTTGGGGAAGAAAGTCACTAGTTTTCATAAGTCTTTTCCTGGATAAAAAACTTTGTTTTACTTTATCTATAGGAATACTTTTATCACTGGAATCTGTATTTCTTTTTTTTCCTGTATCTTAATCATGTCACTGCATTAATGTGCTTTTGGGAGTATCTGAAATATAAAACTGGTGACGGTCAGTTAGTCTTCAGAAGAAAGCTTAGTCCATCTTACTGAGAGAGGTCATTTCCATTAATATTGCATCTTAGTAAGTATACCCTCAGACTGGCAAAAAGCCTTATGCATTAACTTTATACATGAACTCTAGGACTGCAAATTGTTTATGAGAGTGTGAAAGCATGGCATTTTTATAAAGAGCATAGTGCATTCCATTAACGTAGATGTGTTACTTTAACACACAGACTTTTAAAATGCAGATTTTACATCTCCTGCTCTTTTAGACTGAAGGTGATGGCAGAAAATGATTTGGAAGCCAAAACTAACTACTACGATATTTTAGAAATTTGCTCCATGTCTTAAAGTAAATTAGGCTTGATTGTTTACTCTTATTTTGCTTTCAAAACAACTGAAAAATAAATTAATTTTTCCTTAATATTTCTTAAATAGCTTCGTCTGCTGTATGTACCAAAAGGAAGTTGAGGGAGTATTTCATTGTTATTACTCCCTGCAATTGCCTCCCTGATTATGGAGCAGTGGACAGGGTTTGCCTCCTTTGCTGGAAATCAAATAGGCATCACAGACTATGTAGCCTTTGCTTATATTTATGCTTGGCTTGTATACATATCATATCTTTCTTTATAAGTTTAAGAAATCCTGATTTTATACAAGTATACTTAGCATACATTGGCATAACTTTTGTATTAGTAGCTGAAATGCAAGAAACGTACTGAACTCATTGTAAACATTTCCAGGATGAGTCTGTATGTACCAGCTTTGCAAGTTGGTGTAGGTGAAGTTAAAATAGATTAACTTTATCAAAGGGTAGGTCTTGTTTTCCAGTGGTCAGACAACATCAGCTCTTAACAGAATATAGGTGAAAAGTGAACAACTTTAAGCGAGGCATTTGACATTCCAATAGACCACCACAAAACTCACAAAAAAGTAAAGGGAAAGGTGACATGGAATATTCTGATAGGGAAAATACATAAATTGTACGCATGAACCCCTTAACCAATAATTGGAAGGCACCCTGACAATTTCTGGGGTGAGGGTCCATATTTGGTTAAGGAAGGATGAAATCATTTAGTTTATTTTTAGAAGGGTATAAAGGTAGAGTCTGTAATGTAAGAAAAAAGGTATTTAAGATGCTAAAATCTGGTAAGCTATGAAGCTTCCGTATCTTTCACTCTGAAGTCATCTTACCTGAGCTCAGCATCTTCAAAGACCCACTGCTTATTCTTTGGCTTTATTATTTTGTTTTAGTTAAGTTTGCTTAAGGTTATGAGAGCCTACACTCCTCATCTCAACATCTTTATCCTAAGGTATAAGTTTCTTATTAAGTATAAGTTTCTTATTAATTGCTTTATAGAATATAGAGTTTGGTTTTAATTTGTTATTAATTGTATAAGGTTTTGTATAAGATTTTGTTTTGTGTAAGTATATTTTACTGTATTTTATCAGTTAAGGTTTTTTATGCTTATGCTTTTAGCAATAAAGTGTTATAAATGTATTAAGAGTCTTTTGTATCTCTAATTGTTCCTTGGGGGAGTCCTTAGTTTGTAATTTTATCTGTGGCTGGTTTCGGACTAGAACCCACTTCTGTAACAATGAAGTAAATCATTATAAGTACCTAAATTCCAAATTTATCCCTTAAATGCAGTCAACTGCTACCTGTAGACCAGTTGGCAGCCTACACAAAGAGATATTCAGCCCTAGCAGCTAACCCATTATTTGAAGTTGTCTACATGAGGATATTTTTGTTTTTATTCATTCTGGGAGGAATTTATTGTTAATAAGCAAGCAGAATTTGTACATTTACTAGTAAATTTCTGCTACAAGGGAAGGACAAGATTCCTCCAGCCTATTCAAATAGACTCTACACTCTTACTAAACTATTAAACTGTTCTCCATAGAAATGTCCTGTGACCCAGCATTCCATTCTGTGTGGGAATAGCAGAGCTGAGATCTGCAAATCCACAGTTAAGTACATCTACCAGCCATTTCCTCCACCTTCTCCAATAACTACTATCTTACAACACTTAGAGATACTTTCACACCAGGCAAATCTTCAGGCAACTAAGTTCTACAGCTTTGTGGCTGCTGTGCACATGAATCAAGGCAAAGCAGCTACAGCAGGGAGAGTATCTAGCCTTGATAGTGTTAATTCTAACTGTGGAAAGCTTGAAAATAATTTCTAGATAGTTTGTGAAAGAATTTACTGCCAAAGAAGGAGGTGAAATATTTCAAGAGAAAAGCGTTAATTAACATGAAGAATGTTCAGTACTGATGTTACTAGCTATAAAGCTGCTCCACACTTTGTAAGCAAATCATTGCCAGGATCTCCAGATTGTTTGAAGTGTTGGGAGTATATTCAGTGAGCAATCTTTACACTAGTTGCAGTATTTAATAATGTTAGAGAATGGTGAAAAATGGAGATGTGACACACCTAGTGACCCAGTATGCTTACAGCATATATAATAAACACAAGAATAAGAATTTCCTGACACATTGTATTTGTCTAGTATTTTTCATAGTAAGGTATCAAAGCATTTTCACGAACGAACTGAATGAGTTTCAAAAAGCCTGAGAGGTACAGAGTTGGCTGGATATTGAAACTAAGGGACAGAGAAATTAACCCCTGGAGTCATTCGGACATGGGTCTGCATCCTGGGAATTCTGAACGGAAGGATAGGGCTAAGGCTAAGCAACCTCAGATAATGTTGTCTCCTTTCCTCCTGCAATCAGTTCTCTGCCTGCTGCCTCTCTTTTGCGCCTCTCCCCTTCACTTGTGCCCAAGATGATTACAGCTCCCTCCTTAGTTTGACTTCTGAAGTAAATTACTGGTGGTAACATCAGGGCTGAGTGTTCTCCATATAAACTGGAAATATTTGTATTCTGTAATTCATCCCAGTACTCGTGTGGCTCAGGGATTTTTTTTGTGATGGTACTCCGGGGTACCGAGCACCAGCACCTTTTTTTCCCCACAGCAATGTGACCCCAGCTCCTGCCACCGCTGGTGGCACCCCTTTTTTTTTTTTCCTTTTACAAAAAAAGCACTGCTGTGGCTTATTGCCAGAGGTTATTTAAAATACATCTGAAATGTGTCAGCAGGGAAACCAATGCAATAATACTGTGAATTTAGTACATTTCTTTTTAAAATGAGGATATTATATGACTTTTTTTTCTTCAATAATTAGTTTGAATATTGGCCAAATTTGGCCCCTGCTCAGGTATTGAGCCAGTGGCCTGGATGATGATGTTTCCAAATATAAGTAATTCATAAGTATGTTTTATAACGGATTTGCCAGTAGGTGCATATTTCATTAATGAGGCTGCCTGCAAGATTCACAGTAACGTTAATGGCAGTTAAGCACCATTTGTGTCAAAGGAACAAGACTAGGTTGCTTAAAAGGTTCATGACAGTATCAGCAAGTTATATTTTTAAGTGCTCCTCACACCAACGTGTGCTTGCATGTTCTGCAAAAGTATTTTAAACTTCCAAAGTCAATACAGGAATTAAAAACACCTGAAAGACCCTTAAAAAAAAATTCTGTTCTGCCTCCCCTGTAAAACTCTGCTGAAGACACAATTATACTTTGTCTTCTCAAGTATATGTGAGCGGCACTAAAATACAATTTCGGAGCCAATTCTGCAAATGTGCGTTTAACTTCATTTCTATGAGTGATCCCACTGGCTTCACGCACATGTGTTTGCAGGACTGGGTCCCAACTGGCTTAAACATTTAAATTACAAGCACATAAAGAGTGTGATTGACTACAATGGGACTGCTCGTGTGAATGAAGTTATTCACTTGCATAAACATTTGCAAGCTATGGGTAAGAATCACACCTCACAGCAACTTGATTTAAATTTATGGGATATTAAAGAAAAAGAGAACACCAAGTAGTGCCATAGAAGTAACATAAGCAATAGCAATTAAAAATAGATTAAAAATTTCAAGGCTAGAAGGGACCACTATCATCTAGTCCAGGGGTCAGTAACCTTTGCTGGCCCCCGTGCCAGCCCCGCCCACCGCACGCTCAGCAGGTGCTGGGGGTGGGGCCAAAAGGGGCAGGTCTAGGCCTTGGGTGCCCTGCCAGCTGGGGCCGGCACCCACCGGAAGGTGGCCTCCAGTTCCTGGCCCCGGGGCTGGCTCCCGTCAGCAGCGGCTGTGCAGGGCTGATGGCCCCTCCTGGAGGGGAGCGGAACAGAGCGGGTTGGGTCCACTTGCCCAGAGCCACGCCACTGCTGGCAGGACAGCGCTGGCCCTGGCCATGGCCAGCGAGAGGGCGGCTCGGCCCGGCCCTCGAACCTACACTGTCGGCCAGAGCCGGGAACCGGAGACTGCCTGCCAGCAGCGGTGGCTCCGGGCAGGCCAAGCCGACCCGCCCTCCTGCCAGCCATGGCCAGGGCTGGCTCTGTCCTGCTGGCAGCAGTACAGCTCTGAGCAGGCCAACCCCCTCCCCGCTCCACTCCCCTCCCATCCAGTAGCTCTGCCCAGCAGGGGCCATCAGCCACATGCCGCAGCTGCTGGCCACACTCTCTAGTAGGGAAGCACAGCAAGTGGGGGCCAGGCTGCACTGGGAAGGGGCAAGCGGGGGAGCCCGAGTGGCGCTGTGTACCACTCATGTTTGGCTCACATGCCAGGTTTGGCACAAGTGCTGGGGGTTGCCGACCCCTGATCTAGTCTGACCTGCTCTACAACACAGGCTACAGAAATTTCTGAATCGTGTTATAGCTTTCTCTACCAAATTTATTAGCAAATATTTGTTCTCCTTGTAGATACTGTGAATGAATAAACTATAGCCAAGTCATTCCCTTAACCTTTTTGTTAAACTAAAGAGATTGAGCCCCTTGGCTATGTCTATACTTGCAAGTTAGGTCAACTTAAGCATACCTAACTTAGTCCCTCGCCACACCAGGCTTTCATTAAGTCAACTTAAGAAATTCCTTACGTGAACTTAATGAAAGGTTAGGTTGACTTAATAAGAACTGCTAGTTAGGTCAACCTAAGCACAGTGTGGACGCTTAAGTCCACTTTATTAGGTCAACTTACTAAGTCCCCATTCAGGGGAAGCACTTTGTTAAGTTGACCTAATAAGGTGACCTAACTTTTTATAGTGTAGCCCTTGAGGTCTATCACCACAACGCACACTTTCTAGTCCTTTAAATCATTCTTATGGCTCTTCTCTGAACCTACTCTAAATTTATCACCATCCTCCTTGAATTGTTGATGTCCACATTGGACACAGTATCTATCAGTAGTCTCACCAGTGCCAAATATAGAGGTAAAAGCCTCTACTGGAGATGCCCGTTTATGCATTGAAGCACTGCATTAGCCCTTTTGACCACAGTATTGAATTGGGAATGCATGGTCAGTGGATTATCCATCACAACTTCCAATTTTTCTTCAGAGGCATGTTTCCCAGGATAGAGTCCCTGATGCACTAAACATGGCCTACAGTCCTAATATATATTTCACCATATTACATATGCATACTTTGCCTGCACTTAGCATAGTCAAGGCACACTAGAGTATGTCACTGTTAATACATGACAATATATTCAGACCAAAATCAGAGGCAAAGTTCAAGGGTCATTCTACTTATCCATATTGGTAGCAACTTTTTTTCCTTTTCAGGAGAAGGGATCCCAAACCCCAGAAAAATGTTTCAAGTGCTCATATACAGCTTGCAATAAAAAAATTTAAAAAAACAAAAAACCCCTTACCAAAGACATTTTACTGGACTTTTCTTGTGAAGCAAGTTCCCACATACGTAGCAAAAACATTCCAGTGTGGGAAATGAGCACATACATCCAAAGCTACAGCTAGGTCTTTACATTTAAATAAAACAGAGCTTAAGAGTTGGGAAGACAGAGCACCACCTTAATATCATATTTCTGAAGGTGGGAGGCAGAAGCTTGACCAATTTGCTTACTAGACCTTTTTGGTGTAGACCTGGTCTGCCAGACCCAATGTCTCCTTTGCATGGACAGGAAGGCTATGTTCATAAGTGCTTTATGATCTTACATGGATACTCACAGCCATAGTAGTGACACCTGACAGGTTAATCTTTTCTTTCCTACTTCCTACCAGGCATTCTGTGCCTAGTACAGCTAAGACATTACAAGGCTTAAATACGGGGGACTAGCTAGCTACTTAATCTTCTAAAGTCTGATCAGCAGCAAGAAAACCAGTAGTACCTTCTGCAGCTGGGATCACTTTAAGTTTATCCAATGGAAGATCAAAAAGGCTTTTACCTAATTGCATAGGGTGCTCTACTCCCTGCAAGGATGGTATCTCCTCCTGGTCACTCTGGAGAATAGCTCATGAGGTCAATACCCCATCCCACAGTTGCACATTGTCTCTCCACTTTTCTCCCTGGTCTTACAGCCACTCTCTCACCATGAGCTGCAGCCTCCTATTAATGACTTGACCCTCCACTTAGTTTACCCTACAAGTTTCTCTCTCTCTCTTCTGGGTAGTAAATCCTTCATTCAGCAATCCTATGTAGCCTTCCCATTCACTCCCAGAGACTGCCATTTGCTCAATGGCCCCTTTCCCTCACCCAGAAGAGCACAGGAACAGTACTTATCTGTTTCCATGCTGGTCCTCCTGTAACTGCCTGCAGAAGAGGAAGACCTCCACACAGCCCAGAACTACCACAGGAATGAGCCATGCTGCAGAGAGGCAGGGATTTAAGTTCTTTGCCTCTTCTCTTGCCCTGGAGATTTAAAAGGGCTCACTCCTGCCACCAGCTCCAGCTGAATTTCTTCCAGGAGTGCCCAGGGCTCAGAAAAGCTGCCTGCACCTGAACACCAGGGCACAGGCACTATGTACTGAAGCCTGCAGCTCAGACCATGCTACAGCACATTTGAGGCACAAGCCCCCAATACCCATACCCAGTGATACTCCTCTCTTCTCCTAGAGAGGAACTACAACTTATTTCTTAATCACCTTCACCTTCTGCTGCCAAAGGCCTGTCTTTATAAGTCCAGCCCAGATCATATCTCCTCAACTGAGTTCCTTCAGTCAGTCAGGGGATTGCTTAGGCAACCTAATTTCCCTCAGCTGTTGCCTTTCAAGCTAATTAGACATCTTTTCACTCAGCACTCAGGGCAAGACTGGGGGAGAACACGCTATCACACCAATACTATCCTAAAGGTGTAGAGGATAAGCCATTTGTCAATGATAATGTAGCATTAGTCCCTGACAAAGAAAAGCAGCAGAAATACAATGGGAAGAAAGCAATTTAAGACACTGGAAAATAAATAAAAGGCAGATCATATTAAAGATAGGCCATTTTTAATTCTAACAAGAGTTAACTGCAAGAACATGTGTTTTCTATATTCTTTTCATGCTTTCTGGACAGAGAGGATTTGTTATTTTCATAACTAATGAGAATCATTGCCCAGGTTCAGATCCTTGTAAATATGTCAGAATTGTTTTGGTTTCCCTCATTCCTACCTAAAGAATTAAAACCCAAGCCAGACTCAACTATCTCAGGTTGCCATCTGCTTAACTGCCTTTATATCTACATGTTTTCACAACATAAAACATCTAATAACTATTTGGCCAGAAGAATACACTCTACTAAATATGTTCAACTTTGCTTGCTTGCTTGAGCTACATGATATGTTGATAAGCAATAAGGCATTAGTAGAACACTGAAGTGCCACAATATTCTGTAACTCTTCAGATCCATGTAATGAAGATTTAAAATTCCATTAAGATAAACATGGGAAGTTATTTTTGTTTTGTTATTGTTACATCCTAGCTGCAGAGTCCATAAGAGCAAAGAACACTTGTGAAAGTTATCTCCATAACTAGAAAGGCCAGAATCTCACTTATTACAACAACCTGTAACCCACTAACAATCTCCTCCCTAGCTACTTTCCCTCCCTCCCACCCTCCTTCATTCATGGCTGGAGAGGTGTTAACATGCTACTTCATCTTGAATGGTCCCTTGAAATATGTATTAACTACTTCTGCTAAACAATTTTTTCAAATCTTGTATTTAGTAATGACAAGACACTTTGAGTTAGTTTCCCAGACTTGAAGAACTTTCTGTGTATCTCAAAAGCTTGTCTCTCTCACCAACAAAAGTTTGTCAGATAAAAGATATTACTTCACCCACCTTGTCTCTCTAGAATGTTACTTGAAATGAATCAGTGAAACTCCATTGACTTCATAGATTTAATTGAGCTTCATAATTGATTTAAACAGGAGCAGAGTTAGGGCTTTTGGGCCTTCTCCAAAGCCAATTGAAATCAGTGGAAGTCTTCAAGAGCCTCTGACACCAGACCATTCTTTCACTAGCAGCATATGAACAAAAGACTTGCAGGAAAATTTTTGTCTATAAATCACTATGCTAGCAATCCTCATAATAGTGCCCAATTTCAAAGAATAATGAAAGCAAAAAGTCTCCTAGCTCTTCTGTATGTTAGAGCAACTGAACATCATACATTAAAAACAAACAATAATTAATTTGTTCAGTTTTGCTGTAAATCATTTGGGAGTGTTTGCTGCTTTTATTTTGCCAGAGTTTTGCTCTTCTACTAATCAGATCAGCAATCATGCATCTTGTTAGGCAGACGTTTAAGGAAACTGCAATTTATGGACAGTTAGGCAGCAGTGCCCGAAGCTTTTTGTTGCTGCTGGGGTTCTGTTGCTTGCTAACATGATGCAGTCATAAGATGGGAGTACCAAAGGGTTTTGATTAACAAAAGTGAGAATTACAGAGTCTATGGAGCTCATTGAGCATCCAGGTTCTATGCTTTCTGAGCATATTTGAATCTCAGCCATATAGTTTTATTCTTTGGATTGTTTCTAGTTAAGCAGCTGTACTAAAATATCAGTAGCATTAAAAATCTTTTTCTAAGTGGATTATAAAGGAACTATGCTGACATTAGTAAATTTAACAACTTAGAATGAAAGCTTTTCTGCACAGAGAACTTGTCGTATTTTATAGAACTGATCCTGTAAATCCTTACATACCTCAGTAGTTCTTACATGATTAAGGCTCACTCACCCATGTAAAGATGTAAAATAAGGCCCCAGGTTTATTAAGCACTATAAGAACAATGGGTTTTTTTGTAATAATTGAACCTACAAATTTACCTTAGTTGTGAGCTCAACTGTAAGAAGTATGTGAAAGTTCCATCACAGTAAATTATAACAACAAATGTTAAAGGAAAAGATACAAAAGGGAAACAGAGACTGAATTAGTTAAAAAAAAAAAAGCCAAAAAAACACCCCCAACCACTGATGATATGTTTTTAAAACTACTGAGATCATGCTTGGTAAACAAGAAAAGTGTAGAACAGGAACTCAGTGAACCTAAATTGGTGTGTTGGAAATTATGCCGAATTGATAGACCAAATAATAAGGGGATGGGCTATTCTGCCCACCACTCCCTTGGGGATCCTTAAAGAAGAGACTTAGGAACTTAAAAATGGCTACTAAATAAAACTTTATTGCCATGATTGATGGCCAGGGCCAGATGATCGCAGGGACTAGAGGGGCTGACGACAGTCCCCTTCCCTGCCACACTCAGTACCAGCAGGGATTGGGGGAACGAGCACTCCTGCCCTGCGGGGCAGGGGCAGAGCAGGGCCAGTGGCATGCAGCAGGCCTCCAGTGTAGCCTTCCAGGGCCGTGGCCCTGGGGGGCTGCGCCACACGCCAGCTGTGCTCCCACCTTCCCCAGGCAGATTGGCCAGAACAGGGCCAAGGTGGAAGCCCAGGCCTCCCTCCCCGCAGCCCAGTTACTGGCTGCCCGCTCACAGGCCACCATGCTGGGGGAGGATGGGGTCACAAGGAGGGGGGACCTGCGGTGGGGGCAGCTTGGGGCCAGTTAATCTAGCCCTGTTGATGGCTGACATCCTCCATCCCGGGACTATGGGCCTTCATTATCCTGATCCTTAGAGATACCCAGACCAGACTAGGCCAGAGAGAGAGACCAATATGACGTTGCCTCCTCCACCCCTCCAGTTAAATCCCAGACTCCATCCAAGATGAAACAGGATTGGACTTTAACAACAAATACCAACAACGACACGGGCTCTAGCCCATCTCAACTAGCTAACATCTCTTGTCCCAAAAGGACAATTATTACCGTCAAAGGGAAAGGGAACAAGGGATGTTGTTAAAATGAATGCCTTATTTAATACTTTGCATTTCAAATGCTTTAATTGTATCTCCTTTTATCTTGACTAAAAGGTTAAAAGACTATTTAATAATGTGTTGCCATGGCACTAAGCAGGCTGAGGTCTCTGTATATCAAAACCCAGAAAGCACTTAACACTTTAATGTTGGTCAGTTACTGGAGTACGTTAACACCTTTATAGCACATATATGCCATCTAAATTAATATAACAGCTCAATAGTAATACACACATTAGATCATATTCCTTTTAATGAGACCTCAGTATTATCCTGACCTGCAACTACATTAATATCTGTATCTTAAGAGTAATCGTCAACAGAAAATACTTGTATTTCTAAAGGCTTTTCAGAGAGTAAGATTTACAAAACTTATCAGAAATGGATTTGCACTCATGTTGTATAATTGAGATTATATAACAAAACCAAATGACATGTCAAAATTCTCCTTTCTCCATCACTAAGTTATGCTGTGTAAATTTCTGAACTTCAACTATTTATTTCAGGATAATATCGGCCAAAAAAGGAGACTGTATCTACTAACCAATGACACACATATTGATCCATAATTCCTGTGCACTACTTTTTTATTTACTTATTCTGTCACGAGTTTGATTCTGCAAACCTTACCCAGACAAAACTTTCATTACCTTTAACAGAGGTTTCATTTGAGTAAATGTATGCAGGATCCTACATATGCAAGAGTTATACAGAGCTGAAGCAGTTTTAATAGATATGACAAATATTTTGGCTACAGTTTAAAAATGCAGACGGACTTCCCTTTTAGATGGCTATGGTGCACTTAAAATCTGCAACTGCTACGTTCCCTTTAACCATTAGTTCAGCTTAGTGTTACATTTGTTATGACATTTTTATGTAGTGTCCTAAGTGGTATGAGAATACCAGTACTAGATACACACCTGGCATTGTCTCTGAAAGTAAATTTACAGTCATGGTACAGTGGGGCCTATATAATTATTGTGGGACCATGGCCATTTCCTCAGTTTTCCTTGGCAAGTTGGTTTCGCCAAGCTACAAAAGTCCATCTGATCTGTGATGACAAAAATCCAAGTAAGAAAATGCTGGACAGAAAGCAAATTCTCCAGCTGTTCTTCCCTCTCCCGATATAATAACCCTCAATAGTCCCTCAAAGCCAAAGGGGAACTCCCACTTCTGAGAATCATAGCCTTTGGTACAAGGTGACTAAACGGGCATCAGGTTTGACCCTGAACTTCTTTTCCCTCTAGATTACTTCCTTTGGCTGAGCAAGTCTTTCCTTATCCCAGTCTTCCAGAAAAACTGAGAAAAGGCAGTTGTTTGTATATAGCCTCCCTTCCTAGCATTCTTTGCTGTAAGGAGTACAGTGCCCATGTGTCCCTCTGGTCTAAATGTATCAGGCTAATGCTGGACTCTAGGCTGTTACATATATTTTGATTCAATCTTGAGTCAGAAATTTGACTGACCAATGATTCAACTAGTCTGAGGCTTAGGTACTTGCAGGTGTCCCCCGCAGCATTCAGTTAGGCAGTCAGGTAAAGCACCACCACCATCACATGCCTAAATGGTGCAAGGCTTTAACACAGGAGGACAGCAGGGTGAACAATTTATACCCCCAAAAGAAGCATGAGAACTGATAATTTTTGTCATATTGTTATACCAGCATGATTGAACTTGTGAGGTGCTGAATACCTGTTAGGTTTATTGCCACATTTGGTCCACACCAGAGAGTGATCCGTGAACTAAATTAAATAATGTCCAATTTTTATCAATCTAATTGTGACTATGATTTTTAAAGATAGTTTTACAAACTACAGAGGGGCAGCCATGTTTGTATATACCCTTGGCACCTTAAAGACTAACAGATTTCTTTGGGCATAAGTTTTTGTGGGCTCCAATCCATGTTGTCAGATGCATTTACAAGCGGACTGCTATTTACATAGAGTATTTGAACTGAGCTACATTTTTATTATAGCAAACACATGAAGAAAAGGAATTGTAGAAACTAATCTAGAATAGACACAACAATTTCTGGGATGGCATACATATCATTGATTTGGTCCTGAAATAATATGTATTATAGATTTTGAATGATATATTTTGAATTTTCACATGATAAACCAAATAATTTCACATAAAGACATCAGAGTGCCATGTAGGACGATTACCTACTTAGGAATGCAGTTGTATGCGTACTTAATATTTATGCTACTCATGCTTTTTCTCTGACAGTCTTATGCCTCTAGATATACTTTGATGTTATATATTTTAGCATTATGCTAATTATGCACTCAAATCTTATTTGAAATGAGATGCTATTTAACATTGGAGTTAAGAGCATATGCACATTATGTATGTTTATTAAAAGGTTTTAAATTATAATTTTGATTATTGCATTTAATCTATCACATCCTGTATTTTATTTTTAATGTGTGATATACATTTTATACATATATTATGATGTGTTTACAGAGAAAGAGAGGAAAGGACAAAGATGTCTACCCTTATGAGACATTCCTAAAGAATGTAACAGAAAATTATAACCTTTCTATAGGTTTTAATATTTAATAGAGAATTATACTGCAGAAATAAAATTCAATAGGAAGGTTAAAATAATACCTAAGGAAATGATACTATTCTCTATGAAATGCAACAGGTATTCAGAATAAATTTTAAAGAACCTTACCAGTGCCTATAAGATTATTCCAGATGGGTAAATATAGGTCCAACATTGCAAATACCCATACACAACTCACAGGTAGGGAACCAGCTAGCATGTGTGAATATTTGAGGCAGGGAGCGGGCAGTAATAGAGCCCCTATACAAGAAAAAGCCCTGAATATCGGGATTGCCCCTAAAAATCACGACATCTGGTCACCCTGCTCACAGGGTATGCTTACACTGCAATTTGACACCTTTGGGTGATCCATGTCAGATGACTTGAGCTCACAAGACTCAGGCTAATGGGCTGTTGAATTGTGGTGTCGAGACATGCTGGCTTGGGCTGACACCTGAGCTCTGGAACCCTACCACCTTGCAGGGCCCTAGAGCTCAGCCTAAGCATGAACATCTACACTGCAACAAAACAGCCTCTTAACCTGAGCCCCTGTCAGCTGGCACAGGTCAGCCATGGGTTTTTAATTGGAGTGTAGCTATAGTTACAGAGAAAAGTGCACAACTGTAAAGTCTCCAATTTCTAGAAGTCTGGCTTATGAAATTTTTCACCAGTTTCTGAGAAGTCTCATTCTAACAATATTTGTTCCACATCTTTTTCTCTTTCCCTGTGTCTATTTATAACTTCAACTTTTCCCTACGGCAACTGCCACAGTGTCACTGACATCACGCAGTACCTTTGACCTGAAAAAAGAGCTCCCTGCAAATAGGTAGAGCCACAGGTGGCTTAAGTGCCTCAGGTTGTGTATCACTGTGTTAAAGGAACTAAGCAAATGAAAAGCCTCAGGCAAGAAGGATCCAATGGGCTTCTTTCCACTGCCTTCAATGGGTGGTTATCAGGCCTTTATCGTGAATCATTAGCATCCATAAAAAGTTCTGATGACAAACTTTGTTCTTCTGTCTTTGCTTTAAAAATATCCTTTTGCAACCTTTCTTCATCAGAGGTGTGAATTACAAATCCTCCTTAACAAATTTAAAATGTCCTTATCTAATACATTCTAATTTAGTTTTGTGTTGTTACCCAACATATTATCTTTTCAAACTCATAAGAGGAACAAATAATTTCACTGGTGGTTATACTATTATGAAGAAAACAATTCTAGACTAAAATATATATACTGAAATGGGTTCTTACTGGCATTCGCCATATTGTTCCAGAGGTGTAGCCATGTTATATTGCTATATTGTTGATATTGCAAAAAAGTTTCAGTTATAGACACTTATTTTCACATGTTCATATCTTCCCAAATTGTTCGCCTCTGGGGCTGGAATTTTTCATACGTATCTGTGCCTAACACTGATTATTTTTTGAAACTTTCAGCAAAATCCTTTCAGACGCTGAGTTCAGAGAGGATGGAAAATCTGCACTTTGGAATATTGCAGTAAATCTTTCATAGTGGCACATAGTATATTTGGGTAGTTTCCAGTGGCATATGATTCATTGTACAAAATCCTATTTTTTCTTCACAAGTGTTATCTGAATACAGTATTAGCCAAATAAAAATTATATATGTTTTCAGAATACTGCAGTCAAAATGTATTGTTTATACAATGGGCACTGCTGCCCTTGAAGAAAATAATGTTAGCTTCTTCCTCTCATAGTATTTTGAGCAATGTCCTCCTGCCCACTCCTCTCAAACTGTTGCTTTATCTTCTTTCTTTGTTGTATATTGATGACCTCCTGTGGTGGCATCTTTCCTACTCACTACATTATGCAACCTGCAGCACATGGGGCTCTGCATATCTTCCTCAATATTTCATTGAAGGTCACCACTGTCATCTGGAAGGAAACAAACACAAAACTTTATGCTGAGCTTTGCTTGCAATGGCTGGGAATGAAAAATATTACTTTTCTGATGACGGTGTTAATTTGTTACCCTGGGACATTCTAACCTTTAATATTGGGGGGCTGCCAAAAGTAACAGCAGGAGGTGGATTCTGGCATATTTCTTTTGGGTTGCAAGCTAAAAAAAAAAAAAGACCTAGAGACAAGACACTGCTGAAGGCATCGCTATTTGCCTACAGCTGACAATGTGTGATGGAATTGCATTTAGAAAGCTGGGGTGAAATCCAGGCAAAATCCTGTTGATTTCAATGGGGCCAAGATTTCACTCCTGTGATTCAGATAGAGCTTCTTGGACTAAGAAGTGGAGGCCTCGTGTGCCAGAGAAATAGTAGCTCCTCCAAGTTAAAAAAAAAAAAGGAGGAAAGTCTGAGCAGGAGTAGTTAAAGTAGGTTATCTGAAGACATATATAAAATAATATAAATGTGGTCAGAGTGGGTTTATTTCCTTCTTTATTACTTAGATTGGAACAAATCGTAACCCATCCCCCCCTGTAAGTCTGAAAAGCCCAATAGAACTAGTGCATTTTCACTACCTTTGTGTGTCCTCATGCACACTTGCACACATATTTCTTAGCACAGAGGGTTCAGTATCACCTACAATTCTGAGCAGATTCTTTGCAGTAGAAAGGGTGGATGCTAGCCCTTAAAAAGCTCTCCTGTGTCAAGCCATTTTATCTGGAATTGACACCAGGCACGGATTTGGCCCACAATAATGTAGGCAAGCTGCACTTGTGCATATGTTAATAACAGTCATCAGTGTTTTCATATATCACATATATGGTTGGTTGTGCTATCCATATTTTTCAGACAATGGATGACTACACCTGGATGCTACCAACTATCACCCTACACAGGAATACCTCCAGTGCTTTTTTTGTGACGGTATGCAGGGGTATGGAGTACTGGCACCTTTTCTGCCATCCCCGCTGCCCGGCTGGGGGAGTGTGGTCAGCAGGAAAAAGGAGCACTGAGCTCCTGTCCCTTGCTGGTCCTGCTGCCCAGCTAGGGGGTGGGGTCAGCAGGGGAAAGGAGCGTGCCGCTAGAAGAAAAGGAGTGGCACAGGAAGAAAAGGGGTGGGAGAGGCATTTTTTCAAATTTACTATCAAATTTACCATCAAATTTACCATTCATGGCATTTGCTTAGTTCGAATTAGCGATCCCCATTCATTTCAATGGCCGGTTAGTTCAAACTAAGAAATTAGTTCAAATTAACATGGCCACATTGGCTAATTCAAACTAGTTAGTTCTGAAGCCCTATTCGAACTTATTAGTTTGAATTAAGGAAGCCCTTAATTTGAACTAACTAAAGCATAGTGTAGCCATGGCTTTAGTTAGTTCAAATTAAGCCTCCTTAATTTGAACTAACTTGCCAGTGTAGACATAGCCTTAGAGAGTAGAGATTGGAGGAGTTAGATACTATCTGAATATATACTTAGTCTCCAAAACGATCAAAATATATCCTCTGTGTATCTCTTGTGTATGAAACATTCAGTCAAAGCTTGTGGCTGCTTATAAGAAAAACATCAGAAAGAATCAGACTTCTAGTTCAGGTATGTACAGTAGCTTTTCAATTTACGTAGGTCAAACAAAGGTCAAACAAAGAATATTAGGGTGGGTTGTATTGATGTCATTGCATCTGAATTTTCCTGCCCACAGACTTTTCACTTTTAGATTATACCAGAAAAAAAAATCCAGAAAATGCTGGTAAAAAGCTAAATTTACTTTAATTTTCACCACATTATCAACTATAAAAGATATTCAATCACAATAGAAAAGATATTATAATATGGTGATTACCCCATTGGGACATTCTAAAGCTTGATAAGCAGGCAAAAGTTTCATATCCTACAGGACTGTGATTATCTCATGTCAACAATAGACCCTGGAGATCACTTCAGAGCTATTATAAAGAGACTGCGGAGAAAAGTGTGTATATGTTGTGCTAGAGGAAGATGAAGGTGGCACTTTAGAATTACAAAAAGTAGTTTTAGCTGACTGTGAGGTACACATTGATTAATGTGAAGTGTTACCCGTTAATTCAACAGCTCTTCAGTTGAAGCATATTTATAATACAGTGTACTGTACAGTTAATCACACTTTGAAACGGCAACATAAAAAGGCAGTTTCCGGGTAACTCCATTTTGATAGCAGTTATTTATCCTAATTCAAAGCACTTTCACTCTGTTTGTGCCTTTAGAGAACTTCTTTAAAATGTAAAGCTGTTCTGTTTCTTAAAAATGACTTTAAACTTAGACCACTGATGGAATTATGGAATACTGCTGAAGACGAATAGTCAGGAAGGTCTCTGAGTGAAGAGGCTTGAATCCTGTGGGATTTCAATGATTGACCAAATAGAAATCAGTTTACAGCTCTCACAAATAGGATTTTTATATCTTTAGCATAGGCATATAATAATTCCAATATTCCAAATATGCATCTGCTTACATACAAATAGGCATTAATTACACATTTCAGTGCCCCTGGAAACATACAAATCATCCCCTGTACCTCCAACTTCTCCTGTAAACAACAAACAATAATATTTCACTTTAACCTGCAAGTTTTTCTCACAATCTGCTGTATTTGATTTCCATTTCTGTCAAAACAAACTAGGTGATGTAGGAAAGAGGGAGAGAGAAAATTTTGGTTCTGAACTCTTTGTGCTGCCTTTGAAAAACAACCTTCAAGTAGTGCATAGAAAATTGAATTCCTGTATGTCAGAATATTTCATTTAAAAATCACCATGTGGGTTAAGGAATTAGCAAGCACAATATTAAACTGTAAGGCGAAGATTTTGATAGCTCAGAGCTGGATTCAGTTTTATAAAAGCCAATTCTGTAACTTGAGCCTTAGAAAATCATTTGTTGCTAATTTCATAGCCTTCTGCAGTGATGATACTGGATATTTTCTTGAATTTAATCAAGCCCTCTGAGGACAAGGTTAGCACCAAATTGCTTGTAGATGAATAACATCATTCTTATATTTAACAAAGAATCGAGAGAGAATCCAAGGAACTGTTGTTTGGTAAGCCTCATTATGCATAAGAATAGAAATAGAAAAATGGTAACAGGAACATTTAAAAAAAATTGGCCCTATATTGAATATTAATGAAACAGAATAGCAACAACAGCTAAGATGATTCTGAGGGTATGAGTTATGAATAAAGGTTATCCAGATTTAGTTTATATCATGGCTCACCTTTTTTCTAAGAGATCTCATGGATATGTACAAATATGAAAGGAAAGGAACAAATCATGTTTAGTGCTCTGAGACAGTATTTAATAAGAGACTGAAACTTGTACCCATTCATACAAGGTGCTGGAAGCCTTCAAAATGGGAGTTGAGTGCGCTCAGCATCTCAAAACCTGTGAAGAGGGAACCAAACTGAGATATGTATGCAGAATTTCTATATGCAGAAAGGGTGAAATTCATCCCTGGGCAGAGGGCCAGCACAAAGTTTATGCCCCACTTAAATTTTATGTTGAGGGCTTAAGAGGCACTAAAGTGACCTTGTGCTGGCCATCTGCTTGGGATGAATTTCATGCAGGGTGATTAGAATATTGAACAAATTCCCAGACAGCTCTGTAGTGTTTCGACATAAAATATGAACTATTTTCCTTTTGAGAAAAGGATGAACCTAGAGGTACCATTATTCACCAGCCATAGTTTGGAGATTCAAATGAGCCATCAGTTGTTTTATATTTCCTGGATTTAATAGAGAAGGAGGTACTTAATGGCCATGTGATCTCTCCTGACTTATTATTCATCTCTTGCAATTTACTCTTAAACACCCTAATAAAATATGTAGGAAATTATGCAGTATTCCCTTTACAACACACCCCTGTGCCGCTTTCCAGTTCCCTAGCTGTTACTTTTCCAGAGGAGGACTCACATCTCTCTTTCTTTTGCTTGGGGGCATTTCCAGGCTGGACAGATCCTTGACTACGCTGTGTTATTCCCAATACAGACAGGTTACTTGCTTGTTTTCTCTTCAGAAATGATTAACAGGTGTAACTGCTACTGTTAAAAGGTATCACGCAGCATTTCCTCTGCACACTACTTTCTTTTTAACAGAAAACGTATTCCAGAAAAAACATACTGAAAATAATAGAAGAACTCACATGCATAGCAGCACTAACCCCAGCCCTAATATGGATTTTGGCAGGAGCAGTCTGTCAGCCCCCACCCAATTGGGATTCCTTGTGTTTACAAGTTTATTACAGTTTCAGCTCAGAACCAGCATTGAGTCCTACCATCCCTATCCTAAGGATAGGGGCCTTCTGTGGACCAAGTGTCCCCGTCCATTTGCTGGATCAGGAAGAAGCCCATGAACCAGTTTACCCAAAAACTGTTTCCTTGTTCCTGGAGAATTCAGTACAAGCACACCTCTTCAAGGGATTGGCTTCAGAAGGTTGATAATGATGGAGAAAGTACATTAGCATCCCCCCTACTAGAGAAGGTATGTAAACTGCCTCAATAGCACATCTGCTATTCATTTTTAATATAATGTACCCCCAAAGTTCTAACTTAATTCAGTAAAGTTTCTCTTGGTGCCATGGGCTTGCTGAGGATATTGGCAGTCTGACACGCTTACAGTGAACCCACACTAAGGGACATCTCCAACAGACAATTCACAATAACCATAGTTTTCACTGCAGTATTGTTTAACCATTAGTTAAAAATACATCCGCGGCAGGCATTGCATTTTTTTTTCCAAATCCCTTTTGTAAATAGATGGCAAAAACTAGAAAGCAAAGTGGAAGCAGAACATTTTCTAAAGAAATCTCTGAGCTATGTAACAATCACTGCAAAAATTTGTTTTCTGTTAACAAATCTAGCATGTCCATAATTCACATACTTTAATTGGAATTAATTAAGCTAATTTTTTACAGTGTGGGCTGAAGCTTTTTAAATCCTCTTCACTTCATCAGTGGTAATATTTCATTTTAACACTCTTTATAATTAGTTATTTGCACTAGCAGAACAAATGTGATGCTTTCAGCAGAGAAATGAAAGGTTGATGAGAAATTGCATGAGTACTAAAAGTTAGAATAGTCAGCAAGATTTTCCACTTGTTAAAATTAATATAATCTATCATTAGGGTATACTACAGATCAGTGCTTCAGAAGTAAGACAAATGAAGTGGCAACATACACTGTACATTTCAATCTACTTTTTCAGTCATTTAATCTTCCTTCAGCAAATCAAGACACAAAGGGTGCGTCCACACTTGTAAATTAAGTCGACTTAAGCTTGCTTAAGTCGACTTAATTTACTCTGCCTCTAAACATACACTTTCCTTAAGTCGACTTAAGCAAGCTGCTTAAGTCGACTTAATGAAAATTAAGTCAACTTTATTAAACCTACTTTTAATACGACTTTAGGCTTAAGTCGACTTCCTAAAGTCGACTTAAGCCAGTGTAGAACTGGAGTAGCCCTAAATCGACTTAAAGTCGACTTAGGGCTCTCCAGGACTCCCTCACTGCCCTCCCTGCCGGGGAGAGGGGCACAGGGAGACCCTGGCATTCCCTCCCAAAGGGCAAGGCAGAGCCCTGCCCACCCTGCCCCTATGCCCTGCCAGGGTCCCTGTCCCCCTTTACCCCATTGTACCCAGGTACAATGGGGCAAAGGCTGAGCCCCCTGGCACTGGGCAAGGGGTGCCTCCTCTCCCACCGTGGACCTGCCCAAGGTCCCCCTAGCACCTAGAAGTTGACCTAGGCGTCCAGTGTGGACGCTCTAGGTCGACTTTGTAAGTTCCCCTCTAAGTCGACTTTAAATTTAAGTGTGGACATGCTAAATCGACTTAAATTAACAAGTGTAGACATAGCCAAAGGCACCCTAAAGTTCTCAATATGGTCCGGCAATACAATAATGTGTCTGTATCATGAGTCTCTTACAATTCCAGTGCAGCTTGAGTAATTGAAAAAAGTTTAGCCTGATTATAGAGAGGGAGAAAGATTGCCCTTTGGTGTTCTGGGATGACTTGACTTGTTTTTAGTGATCGGAGAGTGGCAAAGTGACAGGAGGGTGATGCTGGTGGTCGTCGTTGTAGATCTGCATGTAGGTGGCTCATGATCTGGTGCAATCGGTTTGTGAAATGTTAGGACTTTATGAAATAACCCTAACAATATATGGCCTAGGAGAGGCAAAACACTTGTTGCAAGAGAAATAACCAGGTATAGGGTTGATATTGGCACATTCTGTGAAACCAGCTTCAGAAGTTCCAGGGGGGGTAGCTGTGTTAGTCTAGTTCAGCAAAACAAACCAGGAGTCCTGTAGCACTTTGGAAGACCAACGAATTTATTTATTGCATGAGCTTTCTTGGGAGAAATCCCATTTTGTCAGACACTTAAAAATGGAAGACTGACGGAATGGGAGGGACCCTGATAAAGTGTACCCTTTCGCCCCCCCTCCCCCCCAAGTGGGAGCCCTGGACCCTTGGTGGCTTAACAAATAGTATTAATGTCAAAAGTGAGTGTGACACAATATATCAAGCTCTTTTCATCATGCTGTGTGCAGCAAAACTACACCTGTGACCCATATATGCCTAGGGTAGCCACCTGAAAATGCCAAGATCAGGGCGGGATACAAAAAAGGAGAGCGAATTCTCCCAGCACTGATGGATAACACTGAAGTCAGTCTTCCTTACCAACTACAAACAATGCTTCTGATCCCCCATAGGGGTCATCAAAAAGCCAAAATAAAAATACAATCACCCCCTTTTACAGCATTTCAGCAGCCTCTGGCTTCCAATCAGCCACTGGGTCTAGTAAAGAGTTAAGTTACTTAAAACTCCATGCTCTTTACCAGAAGAGTTCTCCTGACCCCAAAGGATAAGCCATATTACCAGATCAATATAAGTTTGTATCCTACCCAAAATACCATGCTGCCAGCCAGTCCTTTAGTAACTAAAACTAAAGGTTTATTACAAAAAGAAAGAAAGAAACTATAAGAGAATTGTTAACAGATTAAAGCAATCACATGCATACAAATGCTTTATTAGTCCATATTCGCCAGGTCCTCAATAGAATTGGGGTTTGCAGGCTTGAATAGTCCCTCTAGTGTACATCCAGTATCTGGATGGGTCTCAGTCCTTTGTTTCAGAGCATCAGTTATAGCTGAATAAATCCAGAGGTAGGTGATGGCTGAAGGCTGTAGACTAAAAGACAAGATGGAAGTAGTGCACCTGCCTTTTATGTCCCTTGGCCTTTTCCTTGCTGCTCGTGGAAATTTACAGGAATAAGATGGACTCCAGAGACACATGAGCAAGTCCTGGTGACTCATCAGGTCTCTCCCTTGGCCTATCATACCTGAAAGTTTTTCTAATGGGCCATTAAGCAGTCTATTGCTGCAGCCATCCAGGCTGAGGTGTTGCCCAGAAACACAGAACAAGTTAAAATACAGATACATCAACCATATCCATAACTTCCAATACAAATATGACTCATGCACATAAGCAATATCATCATACTTAGGAAATTGTAATCTTTCTATCAGTACCTGACATGTCAGATCTCATATATATTATTTTAATTTTGAAATATTGATATTAACTAATATCATAAATGGTCCCCCTAAATTCAATAGCTACTCACTAAAAACAGGGGCTGCATTATCAATTTCATGTCCCATGTCTCTATAGACACAGTTATAATATACAGGAATCTGTGTCATACAATCCAGTCTAAGTATAGAAACATTCAGGATCAATGGTTGAATGCCAAAACAAATTAAATCATGCTGACTGTCACACTCCCAAAGCCTTTTATGCCACTTTGAAAGATGTATGTGTGTCTACACATACCACTACTATGCCTTTCAAGAGTGTGGGTGACCTAACATTCATCAATGACCAAGGAGAAATCCTTCAGAGGTGGTGACATCTTTTCAGTGGTCTTTTGAACAGGTAGTGCAACATCAGAGATGAAGCACTACTAAGAGTAGGGGATCAGTCAACATGACAACATGGACACAGCCCCTTCCATTGACAAAGTCAGCACAGCACTTAGTACCGTGAAGAACTGCAGGGCTACTGAGTCTGATGACATTCCTTTGGAAATATTCAAGCACAGAGGTGAAATCCTGCTGAGGTGACTGCCTGAACTATTTCTTAATATTTCGAGTACTGAAGATATATCACAAGACTTCAAAGACAACATACAGAAAGAAAACGTCACCATACAGAAAGAAAATGTTGAAAGTCTGACTGTGGTAATGATTAAGGTATCTAGTTATTCTCCATCACTGAAAAGGTTCTGACTAGAGTACTCTTCAATCATCTGCTACACAACTCATAGACTCGTAGACTTTAAGGTCAGAAGGGACCAGTACGATCATCTAGTCTGACTTCCTGCAAAATGCAGGCCTCAAGACCTCACCCACTCACTCCAGCAATAGGCCACCAACCTATGACTGAGTTATTTACCTCCTTAAATCATGATTTAAGGACTTTAAGATACAGAGAATTCACCGGTAGGTGAACCATGCCCTGTGCTACAGAGGAAGGCGAAAACCCCCCAGAGCCCAGGCCAATCAGCCCTGGGAGAAAATTCCTTCCCGACCCCAAATATGGCAATCAGTTAAACCCTGAGCACGTGGGCAAGTCTCAAAGCCAGTTACCCAAGAAACAATTCTCTGTAATAACTCAGAACCCACCCCATGTACTCTCCCCTCTTAGGCCACTTGTATATCCACCACCCGTAGCCAAATATTAGTCAGTTTCCAAAATAGGGTAATCATACCATCCCCTCCATAAATTTATCAAGCTCAGTTTTGAAAGCAGTTATGGTTTTTGCCCCCACAACTCCCCTTGGAAGGCCATTCCAGAACTTTACTCCTCTAATGGTTAGAAACCTGCGTCTAATTTCAAGCCTAAATTTCTTGATGGATAGTTTATAACCATTTGTTCTGGTGTCCACACTGGTGCTGTACTCAAATAATTCCTCTCCCTCCCTGATATTAATCCCTCTGATATATTTATAGAGAGCAATCATATGTCCCCTCAACCTTCTTTTGGTTAGGCTAAACAAGCCAAGCTTCTTGAGTCTCCATCATCATTAATCACATCCCAGTGGAGTTACAGTGTAGTTTTAGGTCAATCCAAAGCATGGCAGACAGAATATTTTTAGCTGCTCAGATGCTAAGAACAGCAGCAAGACCATTACATTGTCTTCATTGTCTTTTGTTTGAGGCTTTCAGAAGAACTGGCTGAACTATCCCATAATAGACTAGTTCTGTTAGCTATGGCAAGCTAGGTAGGACACAGAATACATAACAGCTCCTGCCTTAATGAAAAACGTCTGTTTAACAGAACAATAACTAAACAAGGGAATGAGGGTAAACTGCCTTATGTCTCAGCTAAACCCCAGGGATAATTGTGCCCCATAAACATGGGTTTGCCCTAGTTAAAGATTCAATTGCTGAGGACGACTTCTCTCTCTCAGGCTATGTACACACTACCATTTTTAACGCGCAATAATCCTCTTCCGCATTAATTCTCCCGTGGCTGTTGTTGCGCGAGATCGCGTACACACTATGCTTGCTCTAACGGAACAAAGCCCCCCCCCTTCTGAGCGCAGTCCTCCAGGAAAGCGAAGGGGATTGTGGGTACGTATCCCAGAGTCCCCAGTATCATCTCCCGTGGTGCATTCCGCTACTGATGCTACCCAGCGGTTGCCAATAGCAACGAGCGCGAATTTCAAATTGAAGCAACCTTCTTCTCGGCACTGCCTTTTCAGAATCGACATGGATTCAGCTGTGATCTTGAATGCTGCCTTCAGCATTGTGAACACAGCCCAGATTCTGTTGCGGTTTGCCTTTGGCTATGATTCGGAGCATGACACGGATGACTCGGTCTCGGATGATGACAGCATTGAAAACAAAACGGACATTCTGATCAGTTTCGCGGACCAGCAACACAGCCTGAACCGCCGTGTTTGGTCCCGGCAGACGAGCACAGACTGGTGGGAACGAATCGTCCTTCAGCTGTGGGATGATGATCAGTGGCAACAGAACTTTAGAATGCGGAAAGCCACATTTATGGAGCTATGCCAGGAGCTTGCCCCTGCCCTTCGATGCAAGGACACGAGGATGAGACCCGCCATGACCGTGGAGAAGCGTGTGGCTATCGCACTTTGGAAACTGGCGACTCCAGACTGCTACCGCTCGGTCGCAAACCAGTTTGGGGTTGGACGCTCGACCGTTGGAGTGGCACTGTCACAAGTATGCAGAGCCATCAACCGTATTCTGCTCAGGAGGATGGTGACCCCGGGAAACGTGAGGGAGATCATCGCAGGATTTAATGAGTTGGGCTTCCCGAACTGTGGGGGTGCAATAGATGGGACTCACATCCCTATTCTCGCTCCCGACCACCTTGCCTCTGAATACATCAACAGGAAAGGATACTTTTCGATGGTTCTACAGGCACTGGTGGACCACCGTGGTCGCTTTATGGACATTAATGCTGGCTGGTCTGGAAAGGTGCACGATGCACGCATCTTTAGAAACTCTGGACTATTCAGAAGGCTACATGCTGGCACATTTTTTCCAGACGAGAAAATAATTGTGGGCGGTGTAGAGATGCCAGTGGTGATACTTGGGGACCCCGCCTACCCACTGATGCCATGGCTCATGAAGCCGTACACCGGGAAGTTGGATCCTGACAAGGAGCGTTTCAATTACCGGTTAAGTAGATGCAGAATGGTTGTGGAGTGTGCCTTTGGCCGTTTAAAAGCGCGCTGGAGAGCGCTGTATGGCAGGCTAGATCTCCACGAGGACAGGATCCCATTAGTTATTTCGGCTTGCTGTGTTCTTCACAATATATGTGAAAGCCGGGGGGAGAGATTCAGGAACTCTTGGACCACTGAGGCACAACGTCTGGAAAATGCCTACCAGCAACCAGACACGAGGGGTATCCGGGGGGCGCAGCTAAGGGCAGTTCGCATAAGGGATGCGTTAAAAACCCATTTTAGTACTGTTGGTTAAAATTGTACCTTTGAATATAGTTACTAACCATTTCCTATATGTTTCAACTGTTAAAAATTAAGCTTTAGAAATTTTGTGTTTTTCCCCTGTAAACATTCATTGAATCAAAAACCGTTAATGTTAAATTAATGAAACAAATAAAGAACGTCTGATTAAGTTTAACAAGGATTCAACTTTATTTAATTAACATTGATCAAAACTCGGGTTTGAGGGGAGTAGGGACTAAAGGTGGGTGTAGGTGCGGGACTCAACTACATATGTTGGGGGAGGGGTTCTGTTAGGGTTACACCATGGATGTCCATGGTGGTCTAAAAACTGTCTGGGGGGGGAATGTGGCGTGGATGCACTGAAAGGCATATGAGGCTGATGATGGGGGGTGCGAGCCTGTAGCAGACCGACCATGGTCTTGAGGAGGTTGGTCTGCTCCTGCATGATGCCTATCAGGGCATCCTTCTGCTGCTCTCTCCTCGCACTGCTCTGTCTCCTGTCCTGCCTGCACTGCCTCCTCCATTGCCTTGTCTCCCTCGCAGAAGCCTCATGGAACTGCATGAGCTCCTGGAAGACGTCTTCCTTGCTCCTGCGAGGCCTCCGCCTTATCCTCCTCAGACGCTCAGCTGCAGCTGTAGACTGTCCACCGAAGGTCATTCCTGTTCAGATATGAAAAATGTAGAATGCCGCTATTGTTCTCGCCACGGTCAGGAGCAAATGATGTTGTTCTCCCCACACATTCCTTCAATACACAAGAGGGGACCTATGGGGGGGCGGTAACAGATTTCCCAAAGCTTGGTACGGGTTGCAGAGCTAGTACAACGGAGAGTTGACTATTGCCACACCAAGTTCTGATCCCGTGCCCGAGATGGCTGAAATAGAGGCAGATCTCACACTGCTTAGAGTGCCTCTGCAAGCGAGAATGCATCTCCTTCATGTTGCCGACTTCAAGCCGGGACCTTACGCTGCAGGACTGTGCGCAGCAATGTTGCCCGCAGGAGTGCTTGCGAGTCTGAAAGGAAGAGTGTCCCTGAATGGTGGAGTGCAAAGGAATGCTCTACCATGTAATTTCAAGAGAAGACTCTGGAAATATTTGGATGACGCGTTCAGTGAGTTGAAAGGGAACGACTACTTGGAAATCGAGGCATACATCGATGACCTTTTTAAGTAATGCTAGTAACACCTTTACAGTTCTGTAAGGAACAGAACTGAGGACACCGAAAACAAAAACCCCTTGCAAAAAAACCATGTCTACGCTGAGCTGTAGCACCTAGAATAGAGGACATTGCGAACGGGACTTACCAGAGCTGCCTTCTGATGATTCCTGGGTAGGCGTGGAGAAGGAATCAGTGGAGCTTGTTTCTGGCTGGGTGGAAAATAACTCCTGGCTCCCCGGGTCAGTGGCTCCGTTCTCTCCGTCCTCGTAGTCTTCTTCTTCTGATTCCTCGTCCACAATTGCCTCGTCGCCTTCTGCTTCCTTCTCTGTTTGGGGTGCAGTCTCCGAGGTGTCTACCGTGCAGTTCGGGGTGGTTGTGGGATCGCCGCCCAGGATCGCCTCCAGCTCCTTATAGTACTTGCACGTTGCTGGCGCGGAGCCAGAGCGCCGGTTAGCCTCTCTGGCTCTGTGAAATGTTATCCGCAGCTCCTTCACCTTTGCCCGGCACTGCAGGGTGTCTCGCTCGTACCCCTTTTCGGTCATGGCTTTGGATATTTGACCGAAAATGTCAAAATTCCTCCGGCTGCCACGTAACTGTGACTGCACGGCGGACTCTCCCCAGATGCCGATCAAGTCCATCACCTCTGCTGCTGTCCAGGCTGGAGCTCGTTTGCTGCGGCGCGACGACATTGCGAGCGAAGCACACAGAGGCAGCAGCACCGAACAGCGAGGCAGAAGGGAGAGTGGTGAATTCAAAAATTCGCGGGACAGAAGAGGAGGTCGGGAAAAATGACGTCACGACGATAGAGTACAGGCGGAAGTGCAGAAGGGATGGAATTTGAATTGTGGGCCATTTCCGTTATATTCACATTGCGCGATAAGCGTACACACACTGGCCATCGCGCAACAACTATTCCGCGTTAGCAGCAACCACGCTCGTTTAGGTGGTTTACATTTTGCGCAAAAAGAAGGGACTTAACGCGGAATAACTGTAAGTTGTGTGTGTACGCTCTGTTTGTTATTGCGCATTAAAGGGCTTTATCGCGCAATAACTTTGTAGTGTGTACAAGGCCTCAGTGGTTTACAGTGGATTTCTGGTGTTCTTTTACTGGAAAGCGTCTAACAATGGGCTCAGGACTCATAGATTGAACAGGTGAGGGTATTGTATCTGCTACAGAGATGAATGGAGGAGGGGAATCAGGAACGGGTGATTTGACTCAAGGCTAGCTCACCTGCAATGGTGAAGTCAGGCATGATTATGTCTGTTATTGTAGACAATATTAACATACAAAATATTTTATCTTGCATTTTTCAAAATCAACACTATCTCTGTCCACTATAGTGGCCCACCAACCACCTGGCAAAGATACACTTATATCAGAGCAACTACAACCCTAAATATTTTGTGAACTACATGTGACGAGATTTTGTACAAATGTACTGTATGAAAGATGTAATATAACTGAAAGCATAATTTGGCTCTTTGAACCAGATTTTTAAAACCCACCCACTCCTTTTTTTAATCATGCAACTGATGCCAATTATTCATTCAAATGCTTTACAGCATGACAAAATCAAGTAGAGATTGGGATAACATCAACTTTTCTGCCTGTAATAGGAAGTATTTGCAAAAAGGGGGACTACATTGATGACCTATCCAAAATGAGGCCCTTCATATCTTGTTCCCATTGTTGTCACCAGTCTGTGTTGAGAACTCCCATTCAAGCAAACAGTATTTCTGTGCTTGGGTAGCTGCAGTATTGGACCATTAATTTACATTTTCTTTATTTTGTTGCAAATATTAAGACTGCCCTGTAATAATGGATGTGCTCTAACTTTAAGTCAGTGGTTCCTAATATGTAAATTAAATTCTGTATTCTCTTCCTCCTCTTAACAAAATGTGTGGGAATGACTTTCAGTTGAACAGCAATCATGACCACTCATCATAATACAGCTGACTATTACCTGATACACGTAGCTTCTCTCTCTACTTCACTGCTACATTTTTCTCATGGTAAATAAGTACATATAACAAATATATTAAAAATACTTCTGGTTTTGGTGGGGAGGGACAGTAAATTACATTAGTGCCCACTGCTTTTACTATCTAGCTCTTCCTTTAGATTTCTCTCTGCTTATTACGTTTCTGTAAAATACCTCTTTTCCCCATTGCTTCACAGATGCATATGCACCATCAAAAACATTTTGGGCACATTTCCAGGCAGAAAATTTTCAAGAAACTCGTGGGTGTCAAGAGCACAGACAAAATCCAGGTTCACATTCACAGCCATTTGGTAATTTAGCCTGAAGTGATGCATGACCCAAAATCTGTCATAATCTATTTTTAGCACTTTAGTAAAATGGCATTTTTTTTTTTGCGATGTGACTACCTCTCTGGAGTAGACAGTGGACAATGACTATAAGTGTCTGAATAGCTATCTGTTAACATCAGTCACTATGGTCAGAGTCTAGTAATTGATAAATGAATTATTAGAACTGGGCTAGGCGTAACAATTTTGCTTTTTAGTTTCATACAAATATTTTATGCTTGGCTTGATTATGTTCCTGAGTCACAACGCTGGGCGTATTCTGGGTCAGTCCACTACAGAATGAAAGATCTAGGTCATAAAACTCCAATCTTCAGCTACATACTGATGGAAAATTCCTTGAAGTTAAGGGGATGATTTGGAATTAGATTCAGTGACACATAGTATATGTATGTAGTCTCTTCACATTGCAGCAGGAAACCAACTGGAAGAGAAGGGGGAGAGTTCTAAGCACAAAGTTCTGCAGTAAAACAGAGAAGTTTTAGGAATAAAATTGGTTTCCACCTTCTAATAAGATTCTTTGTTCAGTATTAGAAGACAATAAGTAAATAGGAAAAGTAATTCTATTTGAGATTATCTAGTAGAGTTGGCTGGAATATTTCACTGCAAATGGAACATATATGAGAAAAATCAGAAACAAAGTTTTGTGAAAATGTCCATGATATTTCCCCTATTTGTCCATCCACTCTATTCTTTGTCATTATTGCTTGATAAAGCCTATCTCATGTTTCATTTCCCTCTGGCTTCTACACTCATTACATAAAATGTAAGAAATTGCAAATTTAATCTAGTTTTGCATCAAAATGGGGAATGTCATTCTCTGTACTTAACTTTGATAGGATAACAGAAACCCGTGAGTTTATAACAAAACCTCACAAGGTTTCTGCCTTCATAGTGAGTATTTTGTACAGCTTCCCTTGTGATCTAAAGATGAAAGGGTCTTCTGTTTGGATTATTCTGCCCCCCATTCTCCCACCTTCAGAAACCATACACACAAGAAAATCTTTTACAAGAAAGTGCTGGGGGGAAAAATCACCAGCAGGATCCTTCTGTGAGATACCTTTACCTTCTCCCACTAGAGGTTGGATCTGTTCACAAACGTGGTGAATTTATGAGAAACCTTGTCCTTCTGCACTAGCTTTGGACCAAGGTTCTTCTCCAGTGTGAAGCTTCATTGGAGTCACGTTAGCATAGAAACATCCTGACTATGGAGCTCTATGGTGCCTGGCTGAATTCTCTTTTCTGCTTAACTTTCTACAGAATTTTTTTGCGGGGAGGAAGTGAGGGAGTTGTCTGTGTCCCTAATGACATTACCTTTGGTCTGCCTACTCCCCTCCATGCCTTCAACCCAGACTCATGGAGAAGGCTCTTCAGAATCTAAAAAAGGGCAGGACACTGCCTCTAATCCTGCATCTTTACTAGAAATGTGAGGGGGAAATATATGCATTGAAGGGATATATCCCCAATAATAATCAGTTCTACAAAATTTTGACTTTCTGGTTCAGTTTTTGCCAAATTTCAATAGCCCATAAACTTTTAACAAAATGCTGTATCAACTTTATTTGAAATTAGCATAGCTTTAATGAATTTGACCCTTTTATTCTCAACACCAAGAAAAACAAAAATGGTGTAATGAACTGACACATTGTTTAGCATACATTCTTTTTAATCTCATTTAATTTTATTGCACATTTTTTGTCTTAAATCCTTAAAAGTTTATTGAGCAATTAAACTATGTTCTCTGTCAGGGAAAAAATGCCCATAAAAAAGCAATAAGCTAAGCAGTAATTTCTAGATAGAAGTCACATTTTTATTTCTTCCTGTCCAAGTATGAATGAGTATTTGCTCTGTAAAATAAGAAGCAGAGCCTGCTGTAAATGACAATTGATTTTTTTTTTAAAGTGAGATAAAGTTTAGGACTCTTGGAGTAACAGACTGTTTCTGCTACACTGGCTTCATCAGATCAATCAATAGAACGAAATAAGCAATAGTTGATGGGATCCTTTTCTGCAACCTATTTGCTGACTTATTGCTACTTTATAGCACTGCACATTGAATTTGTTTCCAGAAAGCACTCCTGCTTTAACATGAAGTTTTTATTGGAAACCTTGTTCCCTCTAAAAAAAACAAAACAAAAAAAACCCCTAATGAAATCCTGTACCAGTCAAAAAAAATTGATCTGCTGCTCAAAGAAAAAAAGACAGAAAAGACATCTTAATGATGTTGCTGTGATTACTAAAGGGCTGTGAAGAGGATGCTTAAAATGTATCATGCTATTTATGATACATAAACATGATCTCAGGTGTAGCAACTTTGATAAGAATAATTTTCATAGGTAAGAACTTTATGGACATTTAAAATACATATTTAAAATATTATTAGTCAAGATGAATGTATTTTATTAAGGGTCAAATTCTTCCATTTTTGTTCACAATCAGCAATACCTTTCTTCATGAATTGCTCCTTCAGGTTTGATCAGATGAGTCATGGAATAAGATACTATTCAACATGAATAGGGATAGAGAAACCTAATCCTAAAAATAAGAGAAAAATACTATGAACTAGTAAAAGTGAAGAAATATTAACCTTGTGAAAAATGAAACACTTAACTCCCGCAGCATCCTGAGTTAATCTAACACAGAGTACATTATTTTCTTCTGTCAACTTCTGAAATATAATTGAGAAAGTAGACAAAAGATAATTATGTTTCCCAGAAAATGTTTGTTAAAACAGCTGGAAAATACACAGAAATATACATAGGTAATCACTTATTAACTGAACTCTTTCTATGAGTAAATATGAAAAGTGATAAAAAGTTACTGGCAGTGAATGACAACCTTGAAAGGGATAACACACACAGTTTGATCTTCCTATATGCATAGAAATGTAGGGCTGAAAGAGATTCAAGAGGTCCCTAGACCATCCCTGACAGGTGTTTGCTTAACCTGTTCTTAAAAGCCACCAATGACTCTATAATTGTCCAGGGAAGCCCTTCTAGAATATAATCCTTGTAGTTAGAAAGTTTTTCCTAATATCTATCCTACATCTCCCTCGCTACAGATTAAGCCAATAACTTACTATCTACTCTCAGCGACCGAGACCAATTGTTCACAGTCCTCTTTGTAAAAGTCCTTAATATAGTAAAAAGCTGTCAGCCCCCCTCAGTCTTCTTTTCTTAAGACTGAACATGCTTCAGTTTTTTTATGCTTTCTCAGGACTTTCTCAAGGTTGCTCATTACTTTCCTAAACTGTTGAGCTCAGATGGGACACAGTACTCCAGCTGAGGTCTCGTCAATGCCAAGTAGAGTGGTACAATTACCTATTGTGTTTAAGACCGTGTCTACACTAGGATGCTTTGTCAATAAAAGTCAGCTTTTGTCAGCAAAACACTCCTAGTGTACGTATTGCACTCTCGTCGCTGCCGACAAAACTGCCCTTTTGCTGACAAAATAATACCACCAAAACGAGTGGCGTAGGGCTTTCGTCTGCAAAGTTAATGCATCAGAGTGTCAGTGTGTACACTCTGCCTCATTATACTGGTGGAGAGCTGTCATACTTGTCAATTTCACTGCTCTGCTAGTGAAGTGAAATTTCATAATGTTAGAATTTCCCACAGACCCAAAGTTTTGAATTTCAACCAACTATTTGTAATCCTGTTTGCTTTCATTTCTTTTACTGTGGACTAAACAGTATGGAATGGGAAACAGCACTTATAATCCTGAAATGTAATAGTTGTTAAATCAATAAAGTCATTGTGACATGCTGCACTCCCAGTGAAAGGAAAATTGAGCTGGCAATTGACATCTTGCATCTGCCAATTCCTTACACACAGGGACACTATTATTTAGCTCTGTTGAAGGCAATATTCTAATATAACCAAAGGTCAGTATTGAGTAATAAATCTGAAATTGGGGTCTGTTTTATCATAATATTAGAGTCCAAATGTCACAATGCCTAGATAAAGGTCATTTTAGCAAGGTCTGTGTAAGTGGTTTTCCTTTGAGGTAAAGCAAAACAATTTTAACACTATTCTGGAAATAAATATCTCAAAGTCTACTAGTTCCAAAGGGGTAGCTGTGTTAGTCTAGTTCAGCAAAACAAACAAGGAGCCCCGTGGCACTTTTAGGCTATGTCTAGATTTGCAAGTTAGGTCAACTTAAGGAGGCTTAAATCGACCTAACTTAGTCCCTGTCCACACCAGGCTTTCATTAAGTCGACTTAAGGAATTTCTTAAGTTGACTTAATAAGAACCATCGGTTAGGTCGACCTAACCCTTAAGTCGACTCCTTAGGTCGACCTAACCACAGTGTGGATGCTTAAGTCTACTTTCTTAGGTCAACCTAAGGGCAGTTAGGTCAACTTACTAAGTCCCCGTTCAGTGGAAGCACTTTGTTAAGTCGACCTAATAAGGTCGACTTTAGTTTGACTTAAAGTCGACCTTATTTGTAGTGTAGACATAGCCTTAAAGACTAACACATTTATTTATCGCATGAATTTTCGTGCAAGAAAATCCCACTTCGTCAGATGCTGTGAAGTCTACTGACCACTAAACAGCAAATTACAGAGTATCTTTTGTAGTATTAATCCAAATGATGACATGCTCAATGCATTTATTTCCAAATGTTTCTTCTTTCCACAGAACTGCAAAATCTGTCTAATATAGTCTTTTAATCTTTCAGCACACCCAGTTAACCTTCTAACATAATGCTCATCAGCTGATAAATATAAAGCTCATTATACTACAGATATAAATAACCTTTCAAAGTTATATTACTCTTCATATTATACTTGAGGCACTTGGGGTTTACAAAGTCTTTGAGGTTAAACATGGTTTATTAGAAAGCTGATGGAAACAAAACAACGCAAAGAGTTCTATGGATTGGGTTACTTTACTGTAGTTCTTTTTCCAAAGTTTAAACTGAGATATGCTGTCACACACCTGTCAACACACAGGAGACTAAAGTTAGGAAGTACCATATTAATAGGTTAGCTGAAAATACTAATACCCTTTTCATAAGAACAATGCATTTGAGCTGAATGTCTGCTTCACAAATCAAGCGGCCTGAGGGGCGGGGGGGTGGGGCAAGAGGAGTGGGGAAGGGGCACGGTGGGGTGAGAGGAGTGGGAAAGGGGTGGAGGAGGGCTGAGAGGAGGAGGAAAGGGGCCCGGGGAATAGCAGAGGAGAAAGGCGGGACCTGGGAAGGCCGCTGGGGCCGATGGTTGTGTAGGGTCCTGTTCCACACACCTCCACCCCCGCAACCGATCCTGCCAGTGTACCGGCCACCTTTTTTTTTTTTTAAATAGAAAAAAAGCACTGGATATAACAAAAAGTAGCATGATACAACCATACATTATGCAAAGCAATACAATCAGAACTTTCAGGTCAAGTTCAGAAGACAGATAAGGCTTGACATTTGTGGGTAATTCATGACTAAGACACTGGTGGGAGACCTTTTTTTTTTTTAATACTTATAAGTCAAGGGTGATAATCAATATCCATTTTATCCATTTAAAATGATTTAATGTTTCCAGGCAGAAAATAAAATACTATATATGGCTTTCTGGTAGACTGATGGCTCTTCCCCGAAGGAACACGCAAAGTAGGTATGTATGTGAAATCTTTTGAATGATCCTTGTCACTTACATTTTCAGTGAAAGTTCTCTAGCGATTTTCAGTTTGTGTAGATATGTATATTGTGTTCAACACCATGAAAGCCACCATGCAAAAGAGGCTAGCAAAACATTTTTGGGTGGTATAAGCTTTTGTGGGCTGGAACCCACTTTGCCAGAGGCATCCAGCTGATGGAAGCTTATGCCCCACCCCGCCAATTTTTTTATTGCTCTCTAAGGTGACACAGGACTTGGTATTTGCTGAAAACAGACTAATATGGCTACCCCCCTGAAAATTGTTTTTATGAAAGTCACCCAAACATTGCTGTATGTCCATGTTCTCTTTCCTCACCTGTTTCTTCCTATAATATTCAAAGGATATATATATATAACCTGGACACTACAGAATAAAGTTTAAACTTCTGGAGATCTTACCCCTTTAATCAAATATGTTAACATGTTTCCTTAACTGCATGCACCATGCAGCATATTTTCCCTAATCCATGGCATGATTCTCATACCGAGCAATGAGAGCTGAGCTCAGAGGGACAGAGGACAGTATATGGTTCTATCATAAGTAGCACCACTATCAGATTCTGCACTTTGACTTTCACTGATCTACTTGTGGTAATGATTTTTCTGTCCACTGGGCAGCAAACTGAAACTAAAGTCTATAGAAAGATCCTGTATTCTGCATTATTCTGGTGCATAGATTAAATATTTCATGAAAATTTCACTTACATTAATAAAATTACTGTCCCTCATGAAGATTTTAGTATTGATGTTACATAACTGCACCATAAATGTTGCCAGGGGAGAATAAGATAGAGCATGGAGAAATCTGGAAGCTGAAAGCTGGAGTCTTTGGCAGTCATGTAGGGAATAGTTAGCACTTTTGCCCCAGGAAAAGGTATAGGACCTGTTTTGAAACTGTAGGATCGGTATATGTTAGATAGTTCCATTAAAAGAAAGTCAATGTACATCGATGTTTATGTTGATGTCACTGGGTTTCAGAGAAAACACCTAGTTGAAATGAATAGAACAGTTCACATCTCTCAGCACTAGAGCTGTTTTAAGATGCTTGTAGATTCAGGAAGCCAACAAGACATCATTCTACCCACTGTTTATATTTTCAAGGTTACTTTTTCATCTATGAGGATTAGGAACATTGTTTTCTCAATGCCAGCTTAGGGTCTGGAGAACAGTTTCTCTGGCAGAGACGGATTCCTTTATAATTTTGCAATAAGCTCTATCGTGGAATGCAAATATTTTTTAATCCATTAAAGCCAGTGTGTGCTACGGATATTTGTCATATGGAAGTATCTGGCCTCATATATACATGTTACCTAATGGTAACAACAATTAAAAAAAAAAAAAAAAA
>ML685769.1:3731926-3754272 GCA_007922175.1 Pelusios castaneus | reverse complement strand
GGGGGGGCGTGTGTGTGTGTGGGTACTAGATATTAGCTATTAACATAATTGTGGTTTTTATTGCCTTGTCCCCCTGAATAAGATCCTGCTAGTTTTTTAATTTTCTAAGTACAACACCTGAAGTCAATATTTGTAGGATCCATGGCAAAGTAGGTATTAGTAAGCATGCCATTAAAAATTATGTGAGAGATGCTACGTGGTACCAAGTGATGATGCTAGCAGTGTGATGATAGATACAGCCTTCTAGATACTATAAAATTAAATAACATTCTCTGTTCTCCTGTTTGGCATAATATCATGGTTTTCAATAAGCTCAAGAAATGACTGTTCACTTTTGGCAAGAAAAAGGAATATATTATATGTAAGATTTGTTTTATAACACTAGTTATTACTTTTGCACAACTGTAAAAAATTTGATATGGCTCTTGGAAATATATTTCAATATATACAAAGAAAAGTGCTTAAACTCTATTTTGAGATCTGATACACCAATGAGTGATTTAAATCAGTTACAAAATGTCTTTTGAGGCATAATATTGCTGATGTTTATCAATTGCTTTAGGAACAAAGAAAAACTGATAAAATTCTTTCCATTTGCCTTGGGACACAGTGTTATATACCCATAATTCTTCTAAAGATATTGGACCCAATGCTATTCATATACTTATATCATGCTCATCACAATGGTGTCTGAGCACATTCTAGCAGTGCATTAAGGTATCTGATTAGCATTCATCACATATAGTTATTTCCTTCTTTTTATTTTTTCGGCAAAATCCTAAGGTACTGAGTTCCCTCACCGATATCAGTGAACGCTACAGCTTTATATACCTTACGCTTGGCCCAGGAGGAAGAGTTTTCCTCTGACTAGATTTCTTTTTATTATATCCAAGTATTGCTTATTAATTAATATTTTAATTGACATGCACTTTGAATGCACAATTTGTACTATATTTTGCAAAATAAAAATAAATGGTATCAAATTGATCTCCTGAAAAATTTAAAGGAAGGAAGAACTATTACTTATAATTCTTGATGTTCACTCCAAAAAATGTGGTTAACTTCTTAATTAAGAAAACACAGTCTTTATTTACATATTTCTGGTATTGTAAAGCTAGTTATGAGTGTGTTATCAAAAATGTATGCTCTAAGACTAAGACTTTATACCCCGTTATTTAATCATAAAACTTTTCATTTAGATTGGTTCTCATGTTTTTAAAAAGGCTTCCCACAGTTTAAGGGTGAAAAAAGCTCAAACAACTTGAAAATAACTCGATACTGGATTACATCGCATAGAGCAGAATATCTGTGTCATAAGCATGGAATACTCAACAGGTTGGCAACCTTTGTCAGGAGCCCCACGCGCCACAGTTTGTTTTCCCAGCTGGCCATGCTCCCTGGTTTGAGGGCAGGGCCAGCAGGGGACAGGAGCCCCACGCTCTGTGGCTTCTTTTCCCAGCTGGCCACGCTCCCCAGTGGGGCGGGAAAGGGGAGGGCGAGCAGGGCCAGTAGGGAACAGGAGCCATGGTGCGCGTTCGTCTCTTGTGGCCCCAGGCCTCACGGGGGGCGGGGGGCAGCAAGGGGATCCTGAGTGGCACTGTGTGCCACTGAGAGTGGATGCATGTGCCAAGTTTGGCACGTGTGCTGGGGGTTGCTGACCCCGGGAATATTCAATGTGAAGTTCTTTGTATATGTGGATAACAAGCTAACTGCTAGGTCACGGTCATGGGGCTCTGGTTCTGCAGGACCAGTGGCACTTATGACAAGCCAAAGGAAGAATGACCATTTTATATAATGTATTCCTACAGCTGAGTGCAGTTATTCCAGTGAATGCTTATACATAGTATCAGTCTGAATGTGGCAGCAAGATTTGGCAGACATCAAAACATGTCATAATCCTTAGTTTGTGAAACCTTATTGGTTGCTATGGAAATGGTTAAAAGTCATAATTAGATGAACATCAGCTGTAGTCATAATCTGTCCTAAGTGCAGACTCCCACGTTCACGATCTGGCCAATTGTAAATACACAAGCACTTCCTGTAAATTCATATGCAGTGAAAGTATTGCTGAATTGGGCTCATGATTCCCTCCCTCAGATGGCTGTTAGACTGAAAATGAGCATAGAGAAGCTGAAGAAAGTAACATTATCTGGTGGCAACAGCAGTGTACTACAATGACAGAGAATAAACTCTTTTCGGTATTTAGCCATAAAAGAGAAGTTACGTAATCTTACTTTTGCACTGCACAGATACCCAACCTTCTTGAGAAAGCACGCAAGAGGTTTTGTAGTATTTTGGATTCTATGATACTTTACTGCAGTTGTCCTGTCTACTTTACAGCAATTAAGGGGACTAAATTCACTCTGAAATTTAGTAACCTTTGCACACATATGCACTCTATCCAGGGTTCTAACTGTAACAAATTCAACGGCATTTCCTGCTTTACCTGCATTCTCGCAGATTTTCAGATAATTGCAACTAAGTTTCCTGAAACCGACCAAGTTTCTTTTTAAAATATACCTGGATGAAAGATTATGACAATATTTAAATGAGGAATACTGCTGGAACTGGTTCTTCCTCTCAAACTGGAAGAAACATTGAAGTACATTCTCTACATAAAGAGCCAACTGAAATCAATGAACATCTCACACCTTCCATTTATGCCACATATCAAGTTGAAAGGTACAGCTGTTTCCAAACTATCCATCAAATAAAATCACTAAGCCAATTTTTAACCAGTTTTCAATCTTGTGAGCTGATGTATTAGTGCAACAGCATTCTCTCTGGCCAGGAGGAGCACTGTGCCTTAGTTAACTCAGTCTGGCAGAGCTATCAGTCACTGAATGTTGCCCAGACAGTCCGAAACCCCTTCTGTTTTGAAGTCCTTCAGGGGGGTTGGTAGAGGAACCTAGACCCACCTACTCCATTGGGTTCCTGTTCAGGGCCTTGAAGCTAGATAAGCTGAATCAGGATTTGATGACTCCCTGTGCCCTGAAAACCTTCCGACATATCCCCCTGGTTTCTGTAGGCTCTTCTGGTCATCCCCACCTATGCTGCTGTTTCTGAACAGCTTGCTGGTATGAGTCCCCTTCTCCAGTCTCCTCACTCCTCTGGTAGCTACCCATCCCACTGTTTCACAGTCGTGTTATCCTCCCAGCTGCTGATAAACTGTCAACCAGCATTGGCCTGCAGTGCCTGCATTAACATATTGGTTCTGAGCCAGCATGAGGTACAAATCCCGCCCCCCATGACAAATTTACTCTAATTTAAACAGAGGATGGTATTTTATTAAACTTCTCAAATAAAATCCATCCTCTGAGAGAGACAAAGCCTTGAAAATATGAGTCCCACAATGAAAATTTCAAAAAGTAAAACAGAAGATTATAATAGAAAATGTTTTGCATCAGTAACTATGCAGCTTGCATTTGCAATATATTTATATCTAGATAGATAATTGGAGAAAAATATAAAAGGAAGAATTTTGAGAAGCTCTCGGCACTGGTCTAACTTTACTCCCATTAAAGAAGTTTAACCATTGATATCACCTGGAGCAAAGTTAGGTCAATGTTGAGTGCCTTTTGAAAATCTTACCCTTTATAAATATGTATGTGTATGTGTTCATACCAGTGAGTCTGAAATAATACTAGTGCTTTAAGTCCTAAGCATGTAATTTAGCTGACCTGTTACCTACCAAAACAGAGTTGGATTTTTGGTACCCAAGCTAATTACCTCCATCACAACTTTTAAAGTACCTCTCATTAGCACCAATACTACTTGCCTTATAAAAAGGAGGGGAAAGGAGCAATTTGAGAAGAGGAAGGTATAAAATCATAATAGCAAAGAGAGGATAACAAACTATATTATTACCATATTTATAAGCTTTCTTCTCCACATGCCAAAGCTTAGAGGATGGCATCACTACAGAATGTTGGAAAAGAAGTAAATTTTTTTATTGTCACTGATTCACAGTGTTATTTCCTGCTTGCTAGAGACAATATGCAACACAGTCAGAGACCACCAAATGAAATATCAAGCCCAGATGTCTTAAGACTGAGATACTATTTCTGTTAATTGCTCTGGATTAGTTAATGTGGTTTTCCTTTATATTCATAGGCTCCCTCTCCCCAGCAGCTCTCTAACTCATGCCTAAGAAAAATAAAAACAAATATCTCTAGCTCTCATCACATGACAAGAAAAATAAAAACAAATATCTCTAGCTCTCATCACATGACAAGAAAAATAAAAACAAATAGCTCTAGCTCTCATCGCATGCCATTCCACCAAAACCCTTAAATTAGGAGTTCCCAAACTTTTTTTTGCTGGGAATCCTTTTGAAAATATTTTAGGCTGTGACGAACCCACTCTCTCAAATCAATAACCAGCCCCTCTAACCACACTTATGAGAATGCAAAGGGACTGACAACTTGCAACCTCCCATAATAACTGCCTCTATGTATACACTTACTAAAATTAGTTCGAATTAGTTAGTTTGAACTAATTCAAACTAATTTTAGTTAGTTCGAATTAGCTTAATTCGAACTAGAAAAAGTTAGCTCAAATTAGCGATCCCCATTCATTTCAATGGCCGGTTAGTTCGAACTAAGAAATTAGTTCAAATTAACATGGCCACATTGGCTAATTCGAACTAGTTAGTTTGAATTAAAGCTTACTTCTGAAGCCCTATTCGAACTTATTAGTTCAAATTAAGGAAGCCCTTAATTTGAACTAACTAAAGCCTAGTGTAGCCATGGCTTTAATTAGTTCAAATTAAGCCTCCTTAATTCGAACTAACTTGCCAGTGTAGACATAGGCTGCCTGACCCCCTGTGGGTCATGAACCCTAGTTTGAGAGCACCTGTCTTAAATATACTTCTAGATTACAGTGGTTTGGTTGTGTTGTTTTTAATGGGCGTTTTTGGTGAGCTGTACTTGTTTTGATGAAAAGTTGGTCAGGTCCCAATGAAACACCTGTGGTAATGTCCATCAGTTCTACTGTGAAAAGTAACTGCAAAATTGTCAGTTAGGTTTGCTGCATATTGTCATTGTGACAGTCTGTATCCATTTTTACAAGACTATGATAAATTTTGTTCAACATATGCCTTGTCAGGTATCTTTTGAACACTCATAATTAGCTGAGCATGATTGTCTTGGTAAAATATGTGTGGCAACATTGTATGTAAAGTCAGGAAATGGGGATCTCTATTTCTGATCTTAGTCCTGCAATTGCAAGTAATGTTATACAGTCACACTGATAATTCTAACTAATCAACTTACTGTTGGCAAGTCCGTGGTAAAACAGAGAGAATAAACTCTCTGCTATACCTGTGGGCCTCCACACATTAACCGTGGCCTCGCTGTGCTAATTATAACAAAGAATTATTTTACTTTATATAGTATGAATAATAACAATTAGTTTTTTTTTTCTATTAGGCTGAAAAATTGAGCTTGAAATTGTATACATTGTGATAAATCCTAAAGCAATTGAAGAGATAGGCACTGATCTCATGGGAGTTATTAAGGGTATACTTTATTCCAATAATCTTCCTCTGCCTTAGAGCAATTGACCAACAGTGTGAAGGGAATTGCAGATAAAGGATGTGGTACTACCACTGCTTTTCAGATGATGGATTACTTAGGCTTGAAAACTGACAATGACTCATGAATTTGCAGTGTAAAACGAACAGCTGTATATCTTCACAAGCTGGAAGACAAGTTTTAAAACCAAACTACAAGAACTTCTTAGTTGGGTCACCAACTAACATTCCATGATATTTCTTAAAGGGAAAATGAGAAAAATTAAGTCAGCGACAAAAACATAAGATGTGCAAAATCTCTCTTGAGAGAAATGGATACCCTAACTGGGTCTTTTTCAGACTCTGCAATGTTTTGAAGCAAAAATGTTCGAGAGATTGATTTTAGCTACCATATTTTTGACTGCCTGTGACTTTTTGGGCACTAAAACATAGGGGGAACTTATCTGAATGAATCTTAGATAGTTATTATAGAGAATGACCCCATGTCAGGTCAGTGAAAATAAGGAAAAGCATAGCTGGTCTTAACCTAGAAAGCTATAAAATATGTCAAATGGCTGTCTCTCAATTGTGTGATAAAAGTGCATCTTCACTGCCTCTGGCAATATTGTATCTGACCTCAGAGCATTAGTGAAGAGAGACCATACTGAATGCTTTCATTTCCCCATAAAATGCTGATCATAATAGTTCAGACATGCCAGATGGCAGTAATAGTGATAAATGGTGTTGATGCCTCAGGAGAAATGAGCTAGTAAAGTTATATTATATTCAATTGGGATTTAAAACATGTAATATAGTTAAAAGTGTTAGTCTCCAGCAAAATCTTACAGCTCATATTTCAGCAATGTGTCATATATGGAGAAAAAATGATCATCCTCTTGTGCCAAGCAAGATGGGTTTTACTCTTTCCATGTTGCAACAGAACAACGTGTGCCTGCAATGTTACACACATAAAAATGAGTTATCTATGTAGGAAAATTCAACCATGTTATCTCTCTTCTACCTGCTGTGAAGAGGGGTCAATTTTTTTTTTCTGCATGAGTAACTATGACAACTGTGAAATAAGGACATTTTTAGATCAAGTGACACTTTTGCCACAACATACATGTGTGAGATGTCCTTCCCCACTTTCTGAATTGGTTAGGATTTCTGAGGTTAACTTAAATTAGAGAGAGGCATTCAGAAAAGTAACACATCCAGGCCCAGACTGTGCCCTGTCAAGGCAAGGAAAACTCTATAAAGTTCCCCTTACGGAATTCCTGCCAAATTTCTGCAGGGTAAGGTTGTTCCTGCCTTCCTGTAGAAGAATGGGTCTGGCCCCCCAAACCCTGCAGATTCTCTAACATTGGAGGAAGTCATCCACAAAAAAGTCTATCTACTGTGCATTTGAGACTCTAGCTTTCCTCAGCTCCCTGTTAACATGGCTCCATTAAAGTCTTGTTCCTTGTGTATTTTACATATTGGCTGTCACTTTGACCCACCCATGAAAGTGGTTCAACCATACAGAGGAGAGACTGGAAGAAGGTTATATAAAGAGTTCTGAGCTATGGTCCCTGTTCCCTCAGCTTCCCCTGTCTTCGTGTACTATAGCCCCAATGTGCTCTATAGGTCAGGGATCAGACAGTGCCATGATAGTGCCTGACCCACTTTTCCCATGTGAGAAGGATGTGATTTGCTCATGGATAGAGCCTTTCTCAACAAGATATATAGGGAATGCTCTCAAAGCCTTTATTTTAGTAATCAAAGTGTTTGCTGCAGTCAAAAAACCTAGTTGGTGTCTAATAATGTCATTCAATAAAATACATAGTTTAGCTTATTGGCAACAGCCAGAGAAAAATAAAAAGCCCCACCCAAACCAGTCAATCTATCCACATCTGACAGTCACAATGAGCATAACGATCATTTTATCTATATGCCATGTAACAATACATAATAATCATAAACCTGAATTAACCTTGATTCTGGTTTGGGCAATTGGACTTACTTAGCACAATTAAAAATAGCAGGTTAATGAAAAATCAATGCAGTATGAAATTAAAAATGAGCATGAATAGTAAGGATCTATCACTTGAAAGTTAGAAAAGTCAGAATGAAGTCAAACTTCACCCACTTCTGAGCTTAACAAGATTTATTAGCCCTTTAACATGACATGCAGAAATGGTACTTTTTTTGCACACGATGGGAAAAAATTATACAATAGCAGTGCACTTGAAAAGTACCAGTTATTAAGTGATGTAAAATCAGGAGTATGCACAGTGGAATTGAAGGCATATATGAGATGTTAACATTTGTACATGGGCAACAACTCAAGTGAGGGGACACATCAGGGTACAACAGAAATGAGAAATGACTGTCACAGAAGGAGTACTGTAGAAAAGGATCCTCAGGCATATGGATCACAAGCTAAATATGAGTCAACAGTGTAGCACTATTGGAAAGAAAAGAGCAAACATTCTGCGATGTATTAACATGAATGCTGTAAGCGAGACACAAGAAGTAATTCTTCCACTCTAGTGTGTACTGATCAGGCCTCAGCTGGAATATCATATCTAGTTCTGGTTGCCACAATTCAGGAAAGATATGGACAAACTGGAGACAGTCCAGAGAAGAGCAACAAAAATGATTAAAGGTCTAGAAAACCTGTCTTATGAGGGCAGAATGAAAAAAAACAGGGTTGTTCAGTCTAGAGGAAAGACGACTGAGAGGAGACAGAACAGTTTTCAAGTACATAGAAAGTTATTACAAGGATGAGGGAGAAAAATTGTTCTCGTGAACCTCTGAGGAGAGGACAGAAGCAACTGACTTACATTGCAGCAACGGTGCTTCAGGAAGAACTTTCTAACTGTCAGGGTAGTTAAGCACTTGAATAAACTACCTAGAGAGGTTGTGGAATCTTCATCACTGGAGATTTTTAAAAGCAGGATAGACGGGGTGGTCTAGATAATGCTTGGTACTATCATAAGTGCAAGGCACTGGACTAGATGATCTCTTGAGGTCTCTTCCAGTTCCTATGATTCTGAGATAACTCAGGTGCTGTCACAAGAGAAGAAAATATTGCACTTTTCTGTCCATTTCTTGGCTTACATGGCACGGATGACACTTACACCAAGCTGTTTTAATCCTGTCTTTATTTCAAGCCCAAGGTTTACAACATTTTCACAGATCTGCTGTCAGAGTTGCCCCCAGTTACAAGGCTGCAATTCCCAGTGATAAGATGCTGATCTTAGCTATATCAGTATAAATTTGGAGTAACGCTATTAACTTCTAGGACCCCTCACTGTAATATTTACATTGGCCCATATTAAACAGATCACTACGCAAAGATACCCAGAGCTACCGTCTTTCTTTCCTGCTTTCTTGTTTGCTTGCTTATGGCAAGATAGACTCAGAGAAAGGAACACTAGTTCTTCATACACTCCTTTACCTGTTTTTCCTTGTCTTGTCCTTGTCATGTTTTAGATTATAAAATATTTAGGGAAGGAATACGTCTTACTCTGTTTGCGCAATGCTGTATCAATCCATTTCACCACATGTGATTACTATTATTGAACATGATGATAAAAACAACACTTCTCATTTCTTTGAAAGGGACAATCCAACTTTGGGCCAGCCTGGGCAATTTACAGCCTGGTCTGCACTGAGAGTGGTGTAGAGCTGCATTACCCCTGGGGCCATTCCAGGAAAGATCATGCTCAAAAGGCACAATCCCTCCCCCAGGTCTGTCCTCCATGTGCGGTTTACTAAAACATCACTTTGTGCTTCTAGCCTATTCTGTCTGATTATGAAGAGGGCAGATCTATCTTCTCCTCGGTACCACCTCCCCAGCACACAAATAGCTCCTTCAGTGGGATTTGTGCTTCTACATTCACTACAAGGATTGCTATTGTTCCTGATCCTTCTTGGTATCCATCTCCTGTGTGGCTTCTCTTCCTTATGAACCCAGGCTATGGCCATATGTTTCCCTTTATTTGCTAATGCATTCATTGGCATTTCTAGAACATTGCATATTATTAGGTATACCTGAAGTATGGTATGGCTTGAGTGTATTCAGGAGAAGTTATACTTCTTACCATAGTCAGACCCTCACACTATGATGGTGCAATGGGAGTCTTTACTCTGAATTTTCATACTTTTGAGGATTTGAGTCAATGCTTTACTATTTTATAATGAGAGATTGAGTTTCTTTTGCCTTTGTTTTCTTAATTATTTTAGTACCTATTCAAAAGTATTAACCTTTCTTTTAATGCTCTTTTTTCATATTAAATTTATGTACATATTAATGATTCAAAATCTTTATGCCATTAGCAAAGTGTGTTTGAATTCTAAAGCCCACACCATTGGTTCTTAGCCTGTGTGTCATTTGTATTGTGGAATTTTATATGATTGAGTGTTGGACTGCATATAACTATTTGCACCATCTTCAGATCTGTGGGATTCCATGTGTCCAGGGAAAGGACCTCCTGTAACTACTAAAAGTGTCTGCAGCCGTAATATACAAAACCATTTGATTGATAAGGGATATTCGTTATGGCAGATGTTTTCTATAGTGGACCTGCTGATCGATAAGCAATAATTGATATTACAGTTGGATACTATAATGGATGAAACAAAAACTCACTGAAAAATGTTTTAAACTCAATAAAAACTGCCAGTTTCCACAGCTGTTGCTAAAAATGACCAGAAAAGAAATTTCTTTTTTCTTATCAGTCAGGTAAACTGAGTTCATAAAACATATCCCACCAATAATTAGGAAAACTGAACACATAATCAATTTAACCATGGGAAGTATTTTTCCCTCCAAAAAGGTGTTTTTCTCATACACTATAAAAAGACAGAGGTGTTGAAAGTCAGACTGGGGAGTGCAAACTGCTAGCATCCTACCAGTTATAGAGGACAGACACATAGAGCTCAGCTTTTTACCTCACACTAAAGGTGGTAATGGATCTACTCTTTCTGTATTTTTTATAGTACTATACTAATCTCTCATTAACTAATTACATTTGAGCCAGTTATTTGACAATCTAAAATTGTTATTACATTCAAACATGCAAAAAATTTTACTAATCAGAAGAAAGCTGAATTTAGAATAAATACATCAGAGAAGTATATAAGAATTGAAACAGTAGATGAGTCTATCACGTAAAGATTAATTTAGACAATTTAAAAAAGTATATTACAGCATTATATTATGTTATAGCAGACAAGTGATCCTGGGCAGATGGTCGTTACAATTTATCACAGCAGGAAGCTGTTAAAATGTCAATATGGGTATGTGTAAAATATGATGAAAAAATGTACAGGAGATCATTTTCAAATGTTAATAACTTGTCCTTTTTAAATTAAAAATATCAGCAGAATAGCTTATCCCAAAAGTCAATTTTAATTTTAAAAGTGGTAATGGATAAGTTAGATGAACCCAGAAATACCATCTAAAACTGGCCGAGTTTTTTAATTTTATATTTTAAAATTACAGTTCAATATAAGTGGAATTTTTTAAAAAAGAGTTTTTTCTCATTTGTTTTCAGTGTGTTTATTTTAAACACAAAAGGAGTTAGGTGCCCAAATTCTACCGTGTCCAATGGAAATTCAACTAATTCCTATGAAGGCCTTTGAAAAATCTCCCCTGCATATTTCTTTTCCCATTGTATGGTTTATAAATAGCAGCCACAGCTATTCTTCTGCGGTTCAAAAGAAATGTTCTGAGGTATTGATCAGATATAGAGAATGGGCAGGGCAGAGTTATAAACTTCTCAATACCAGGGTTTATAACAGAATTGCTTAGAGTCCTCTAATTCTTGTAGTGCCAGCGAGCACACTAGACAAAAAGCTGAATGGATTCTCATTATAAACTAAAGAAAGGATTTTGAAATTTTCTCCTTATTCCTGCCAACAGCCAGTTGTTGCCTCTTGGCAACAGCAGCCTGGAAGACATTATGGATGTTTGTTTCATTTATGCAGATATAGCAATGTAAAAGGTCTTTGAATTGAATGGGAAATTTTTGTTTTAAAGATCTGTTGGAGGCAGCTAAAACTTTAATTTTTCATATAGTCACATATTTGTATTAGGGTGTTTTGTGTTTGTAGTTGAGTGGCAGGACGTAGACTGACACTGTTTGGTACAGTCAAGAGAGTATCTCTGTGACTGTGGAAAGCTTCAGGGATGATGGCAGGAGAGAAGAGTATAGGGATTCTGAGGCTAGGGAAATGTTCCAGGGAGCACAACAGGAGATTGGCAACATTTTGATGCCAGGATCTTCCTTTTGCTCTGTATCTGTACTGTGCCTGGCACAATGAGACTGAAGTCTGTAGGCTTTACCATAATATAGACAAACTAACAAAGCGCTCATCAACACTAGGAAGTTAGGTCAACTTAACTACATTGCTCAGGACTATGAAAAATGTAATTAAGCCAACTTATGTCCCAGTGTAGTCATAATTAAGTTGACAAACAAATTCTTCAGTTGGCCTAGCAGAATCCCTTCAGAATCACTACAGAATCCCTGCCACTACTGTAGTACGTGTTTACATTACAGCAGCACAAATGCAATACTGAAGCTGTGGCTCTGTGGCATTTCTAGTATAGATATACGCAAAAAAGGGGACCATTGTGGGAAAGGAAAGCTTCAAGAGGAGGATAGATTGGGAATCTCTAGGGCAGGGGAAAGGTCATGGAAGACAGGCTCAACAGTGGATGGGAACAGAACGGGGAGCAGACCATATTTAAAATGGGCACTGCCATGGCAGCCATTTAAAATATTTATTTGGACATTTATATTCACCAAAATCATATAAAAATAGACCCAATTCACAGGAAGTTTATGTCCCTCATGCTCAAAGTAAAATTCAGTACAGAAGACCTTTGCAAACTTCTCCTATGCTTTACTTAAATTTCACGATAAGGACTTAAATGGGGCTTTTATCATCAGTGGGACCAGGATTTCACCACCTTTATTCTGAAGCCAGTGGTTTCTCAAAGAAGCCAGGATTTCATTCTCGATGTGAAATATGAACCACCTCCACGAAGGCCAAGCCACTTTCCATGAAACCATTACATGAGGTTTAAGTGGTGCTTAGAGTCTTATACCAACTCTTTGAACAGAGTGTAAATGTGGTTCTACAGTGAATTTTACTCATTGTTTTAAAAAACTCTGTGTATGATTTAGGACAGTGAAATACATGAAGAGTGTAAAACTATTTAAAAATTATTTTTAATTGTTGAGCAAAAAAAATTAGCACTCTTTCTCCCCATACATTTTCTTTTACTTTACTGTTTGGGCAAAAACAGCTTACAATAAACATTTTGTGTTAACTGAGTCCCTTAAACATATTTTAAAAAGAGAGCATCATTTAAAAAAATTTCCGCTGCTTGTTTGCGTAGTATAAGTACATAAAGTATAAAATGCAATTTGAAGATAAGTTATACTCCAGTAAGTGGTTACCAGAAAATATTTTTTTAAAAACACCCAAATGTAATTTTCTAATTATAATTAATTAAAAATATTATTACTGTTCAATTACATTCATTTTGACTACATGAATTTAAATGTTATTTATAACTATATAGTCATGTAGCCATATAGAAGTTCTTGTCTTATTTCAACATGTTTTGAGTAATAGGGTTTTTTACTGATTACTAAACAATGTGGTCATGTTATGAAGACACTGACAATCATAGATAATTAGTCCAGCAGCAGGAGATACCTGGGTGCATATTCATGAACATTATTTAAATAATATTGGAATTGGATCCCAGTACTTTATTCATATTGACTGCTGGTATTTAAAGCTGTTTTTAAGAACACTATTGTCTGAGAAAAATGATTAAGTGTTTTTTTATGTCCAGAATATTCATGCATGACATTCACATCCATATGTATAAGCGTAATACATTTTCTCCTGTCATTTTCATACATTATTCAATTGAACAAAACTCAAAACACAGTACACTTTTTGACATCAACTATGCTTTGTACCAGTTTTCTTTGCTAATTGATTGCACAGTATTTTATTTGAACAGGCCACAAAATTTAAAGAGATACTATCAATTTGAAAATTATATGTATCTGAAAATTCTGTCCCACAATCACCTAATGGCCTCTGAATCATACCTGGACAGTTCCATCTACTCAGGGCTTTTGCACTGCAGCACCATCCCCTCCCCACCCAAATCCCTTTCTCTCGCAGACACTACTGAAAGTACTCTATATGTTTAGGGTCCATACAGGGAGGACAGGACTGACTAGGTGGGCCAGTGAGATGAGTAGTGGGGACAAAAGGAGACACACATCATTCCTCGCTGGTCCTGAAGACCTGAGGTGATCTCAGGCTGTATTATCTTTTTTCAGGGTACTCATCATAAGCGGGGTGAGTCACAAATAGGGGAGCCTCTCTCAGAACAACTCTATGCTGCCAAGGCCGGAAAGGAACAAGTTCATTGTGGGGGCACAAAGCCTCTTTATAGATGCTCCAGGCTCTCATAGATCTATTTCTTTAATTCGGCAGCATGAAGTCAGACAGCAAAGCACTGGGGAACTTTCTAGGCAGAAGCTTTGCAGTGAAGCAGAGAGAGAAAATAGCTTTAGGGATAATATTGTTTTCCTTATTCTAATAAAGCTGTCTGTTCAGTAGAGCTGATTAAAATCTTTTGAATGGAAAGATTTTTAATAGAAGAATTGCCTCTATCAAAAGCAATTTCCATGAAAACCTGAAGTCTTCTGTGTCCTCCCCCCCTCCACCGGATTGCCGTTTTTATCATTTAGTTTTTAAAACATTATTGAAATTGTTGTGGAAATGTTTCTGTTTATCCAAAACTGTAGAGGTGGGAAATGAAACTTTTTTTAAAAAAGGCTTTTTTAAAAAAAAGTTTGATATTGTTTTTAAACAAATATTTTGCATAACAAATTTCAAGCAGCATAGAAGAGTTAATGGACCATAAAATATTTTGGGTCTTGTTTATTCACAGTGTGAAACAACTTTGATTACAGATTGTTGTTTTAGAGAGCAAATAGTGCCAAAAACAATTCAACTTTGTGATCATACATTGTATTCTCTACTGGCAAAAATCTCCAATTGATCTTTGCATTATGAGGGTGCAAACATTTTTGCTGGAGATTATTTTTTATTTAAGGGTTTTACTCGTTAATTAACACTTTTCCCCATTGCCTTTTGTGCTGAAGAGATTTGCTGGCAAAGATTGCTTAGAGGTTTTAATGCTTTCAGTTCAACAAGGGGGGTGGGGGGAATGTGGCTCTGAACTCCCCTGCAAGTATTTAAATGCCTAGTCATAACATTTTCCAGTGACTGTTAATCAACAGGCTCTAATTTTTACCTGCCCTGATCTAGTATTCTGCATTACTTAGTTACTTCATTCCTTGGAGAAATGACCCTAACATTGTAATTTCCAGTTGGAAGCTTATAAAATTGGTTCTGAATTGAAGTATCCTTGTGGGGCACACTCGTTTATTGCTGTATTATATAAAGGACACTAATTATTTTGAATGAATTAAGACTCATTTCTCTTATTTAATAAACTTGCATTAATTACTGAATATATTCCAAAAAACCCCTAAATATTTACTACTACTGTCTTGCATTTATATAGCAGTTTACTTTCCTAGTTCTCCCAAATATTTTTATAAATGGAAATATATTCTGTATTTTACGTCTATCTTAATATAAACATAGACATCATTTGGCCCATCACTAAAATGCACCCATTTCTGGGGTGAAGCACATTTGCTCTTTAACCAACTCTGTTTAGGATAGGAAAAGAACTTCTCTTTCTGAAACTGTAAGAAGAATTTAAGAAAGCAAAATGTTACAAGCTGTTTTTTCTTAAGTGCCAACAGCATAGGAGGCACTAAGAAAGTCCTTGTTCTAAAGAATTTAAATCTAACTTGATGAAATTTTAACACTTTTGTTAACAACAGAATGTTTCTAATTTGGAGTATTTTTAGAAAGTCTCTTTTGTTTCATAATTGGCTTGTGACAGAATTTTACTGACCTGCGTTAGTGTTCATAGGCTTTACAGAAGTAAGTTTTAAGGAGGAGTCTAGAAGACCAGAGGTGTGAGAAATAAAAGAAGAGTTGTAGGCAGGATCAACAGTTTGTAGACCAGAAATTCATTCAGAAACTGAGCTGAAATTTGGATAGCTATGCTGCATCTTGGACACAATAACTACTCTTACAGAAAGCGTCACAAATCTTTAGGGGCAATAAATGATCAGGAGCTTGGTCTGATACCCCATGTGAAAGATGATAGTCTTGTTAAAAGTTACTAAGTCCAATAAATCCCTTTGATAGCACATTTCCAGAGCTTCATGAGCAGTTTCTTTGGTACCAGAAAAAGTTAAAATGTTGTTGATTACAAGTAATGACAGAGTCTACTTAAAACAACATCACAATAGCAAAACAGCTTGGAGGCCAGGCCAAAAGATGTCCCAATCTCGATAGAGAGGACCACTGGCACTCCCACAATAATATAGTAGAGACAAACAGCCTGGAACACTGGGCCTAGTGCAAGATCTGAGACCTGAACCAGAGTCGGTGAATCAAAGTCAGGCCATATATTAAAGTAGATGCTTACAAATTCACTTTCCAGCACATGAATTTGGCAAAGTTGTTGCTAGTGTACTAGGCACTAGATATTTACGTAAATATATACCAGCTAGATTCATCACAATCTAGAGCAAAATAAGATGGCTTAGCAAAAGAATGATTAGGGATGTTTTAACCAAAATATCAGAAAGAAGGGGCAGTGTCGCGGGCCGCTCTTGCGCACCAGGTGGTGGGTCGGCTGTGCGCCTGCAACAGAGCGTGGCCCGCACGTTCAGCCTTGTAAGTTCCTATGGCTATATTTTCTCTGGGCGGTGGGGGTATAGGCGAGGCTGCCAGGGCCGAGGGACTCCCTCCCTCCATGCCAGGAGTGTACCCTAATTGTTGAAGACAGTGGTGCAGGACCCCCTTTACTTCCGGGGCAGTAAGGCCTAGTGGCCAGAGTCTTTGTAGCAGTTCTCCTACTTAGGGGTAGTATGGCTGGAGTTCTTGTCGGATTCCCCCTGCTCAGGGGTAGTAAGGCCTACTGGTTGGAGTCTTCGTAGCAGATCCCCTGCTTAGGTGTAACATGGCCTGTGGGCCCGAGTGCTTATGAGAGTTCCCTGGTTCAGGGTAGTAGGGCCTACTGGCCGGGGTCCTTGTAGCAGCTCCCCTGTTCTGGGGTAGTAAGGTCTAACAGCCAGGGCCTTGCTGGGTGGTTGGGTGAGTGAGTGTCCACCTGAAGAGCAATGGCAGTGTGCTTCCTCTCACGTCGGCCATCAACCCCTGACTGAGCTGGGTGGCTGGCTTTTATATCTTGAGCATGCCCAGCAGATGTGGTGGGGCGGGGCCTCTTCAGCCTGGTAGGTTTCTTTAACCCTCACCTCACTGGTGCGGGGCCAATATGCCCCGTCACAGGCAGTAATAGAGGTCACAAAATGCGTAAGGTGGTACAGATGTTATTTATCCCAGTTGTTTGTCTCAGTATATAAATGACAGGGTAACTTCCCTAAACTCTTTGTCCAGCATAGGGGGAAGCAGAAAGTCCCACTGCTAACTGAAGTTAGTGCTTGCCACTGGGTATTCATGTGTTAGTATATCTATAGACACTGATCTGGGACGCTAGCACTATGTCTGGAAGACAATAAACCTAGCCAAATGTCTCCACCACTGAAGACCTTAGCAAGGTCTTCCGAGTTGGCCATCTGTGACGAGTCAGGTTTAGCACACAGAGAGAACATACACATGCATGCCAAGTAGTAAGTATTACTACTCCTACCAACAAACCAACATCAATGTAAAGGTTTGGGACACTAAAAGATTTTAAACAAAACCTGTGAAAGAATCCTAAAACATTTATGATTTGTGATTGATATCTCAGATGTCACTGTACTGGACACACTAGTATTCAGAGTATACTAGTGTGATCTGAAAATTTTGGGGGTCAGCGAAGACCTGATTTTTTTAGTCTCCCAGAAAACATCAAATTACTCTGAATGAATATTTTCTGTCTTCACAGAATCTTGATCATAGCCCTAAAATCCCAGTCTTCTCATTACTTCTTCCCCTCACTTCCTTAGGAAGACTTGCAGCTGACCACCATTCTCCTGATTGAGGAAGGCTGGATCTGATTCACTTCAGAATCCAGGAACAACTATTCATCATTCACCAGTGCTGCTTCTTGTGGGAATTTTTGCTGCCAACAAATATCTTCATTTTTCACTCTGTTGCACTGGACTCCTGGTTTTCAGATTGCAGCTGCTTGATCCATCCTATAGGGTCTATACAGTAAAAATGCCACAGAAGCTCCTGATAAAAGCTTACTACTAGATAGGTTCTCAATGAAGAATTCTCATCAAAGGGAACACCCAAATGATTAAGATGTCTTTAACCAACGAAGAAGGGTCTTTTCCCGGTAGAATTTGAATTGGAAGCTTTTGCAGCTCTCTTTTCTTCCTCTTCTCCTCTTCCTTCCTTCATCTTTATATATATATATACAGAAGAAATGCCTGTGTATCATCTATTTCCATCAGAGAGCAGGGTTAGGAAATTAGAATTCCAGTGCACAGCATGCAAAAGGATTCTTAAAAACTCAGAAGTGACTCCAGCATAAATTGGAGCATTTGTCATCTCCATTCTGGTGATATCATAATCTGTGCATAAAATGATAAAACCTTCCTTAAAGACACCTGACTGCAGTAATCTCTTATAGCATTAAATACTGTTCAAACACAGATTATACTTTCTCTGTGGTCTGAATGCCTGTTTGATTTTTTATTTCTCTTCACTTCCTCAATTATATTTCTGTATATTAAAAAAACACAAGAAATTCATATTTTTCACTAAGAATCACATCCTTCTCTGTCAACAGAGCAAACTGAAATCAAAGCATTAAGGTCATAGGGATTCCTTGTTTATTGTGGATACAAAGCCAAGGTGAAATATTTGTTTTAGGATTTTTCCCTGGCTGTTTCTTCATATGAATGTTTATACCTTGTTATAAGGGATAGATAGATAGATAGATAGATAGATAGATTTTTGCTAGGAAAATGGATCATACTTGAGCTCTACAAAATAGTCTTCATTGGTTTTAAACTATTTTTTCAGAAACACTATTGAAATTTAATAAGCTTTAAGAATGTGCTGCCCAATTTTTTAAAATAAATATATTATACAATTGAATATAAGCTCTTCTTTGGGAACCCAAATTGTCCTGAATAGTATTTGGAAAACAACCCCAGGTCCCTGAGCATTCCCTCCCCATTTCCAAGGTCTGCACCATCACATCTCCTTTATAGCTCTCAGGTTTTATCAGGGTCATATTAATCATCAATTAGAATTTAGAACACAGCAATTATGGGGTCCCATTTTGGAGAGGAAAACATTGTGGCAAGAGTGAGACGAGTGTGTGAGGACAGGAGAGGGGATGGTAGGAGTGGGGATTGTATGAATAAGGAAATCCCTAGTGTGTGTCTGACCATCCAGCATGCATTTGGAACCTGTTCATATACTGGGCCTGAAGAAAAACTATAGGCATGTGCCTGACCATACAAAATATGACAGCAATAAAACTGATGAGGCAGTCTGGGGCTGGGGAATAAGAGAGGAGTCAGGGAAGGAGCTGTAAAGTCAGTTGAGCAACGAGTTCTGTACAACTCAGCTCTTGAGTAGTTAATTCTGGGAGCATTGCTACCCTTTGATCTCTGAGCCAGGGCACCTGGAATAAAATGGTTTTGCATATGCAGAGAGCTGCACAAAGTTTTTATCTCAACAGGCAATCACTGGGTTGTTCAAACTCTGGAACTATGTCATTGCAGAGAGCTCAGAGGTCTTAAATGCCCCTTCTAGCTCCTCTGTGACATTCACTGCATTCTCTTTAGCATGGGTGGCTGCGGCCCCAGTAGCTGTTTCAGGGGCTGCTTGCTGTAGACACTTCTTTGCCAAATTTAAAAACAGAGAGGAAGCAGAGTCTGTAATCTATCAGACAGGCAATTATCTAGGTTTACTGAGATACTCAATTACTGACTTCCTGGGGCAGAATATGTCCCATGTTCTTTTGTGGCAGCTGATAACCAGGCAACTCTTTGGTTTAATTAATGCCAATTAAATCTGCATGACTGCCTGTATGTTAGGGTATCAAAAATATAGTATAAGGTTAACAATTAAAATAATGCAAGTTAATTACTTATTAACTAAAAGTCAATAAAGTGAGTCAAAATTATCTTTCCAAGAAATTCATAATTTATTTCCATCACTAATAATTTTGAGTCACCCATCTGCCAGAATGTGTGTGTAGAGTTCCCCATCTGTACAGAGTAGTTTGAGGTAACTATTCATTTATACATATTAATACTGGTTTCCTCCTACTGACATTTAAACAAGGATTAGTCAATTCATATGTGCATTTTTTACAATCACTTGAGTTGTTACTTATAATTGCTTTTCATTTCCTTTTACTCTATTTGAGTAGGTCTGATACATTAGTAACTTTTGGTTACCATCCTGTGTTTTACTAACTGACAGTTTAAAGCCCCCATCTTTAGTTCAGTTTTAACAGAAATGCCCTGTGAAATTATGTGAATTGCCAATATGTACAGTCAAGAGAATAGTAAGTGGCTTCTCTGCTCAATGATGCATAGTCTGAAACCAATGTTTGGAGTACCAGGCATTTCCTGATTCTAATGGGCCAAGTTGTACCAATGAGGACATAGTGTGCAATGAGGGCAATGCAGAGCTGCCTCCTTTTCCGCAGATCTCAGGCAGGGATTGTTGTTACGTACCATCCTTCCTCAGGCACCTTGATGCACACTGAGGGGTACACAGACTGCATCATCCTTTATGAGCCCCAGATTCAGATTTTAAGGCCAGAAGGGGCCACTAGTATCATCCAGTCTGATCTCCTGCATATGGCAAGCATTCAAATTCACTCAGTTACCTCCATATTGGGCCCAATATCTTGTTTATCTAAAGACTATCCTCCAGAAAGGCATTTACTAATGATTTAAATACATCAAGAAATGAAGACTCCACCATTTCCCTTGGTAGTTTGTTCCAACGGTTAATCACCCTCACTGTTAAAAATGTGCGCCTTATTTCTAGTTTAAATTTGTCTGGCTTCACCTTCCAGCCACCAGTTAGGCCTCTCTCTGCTACATTACAGAGCCCTGTACTACCTGGTACATTTTCCCCAGTGAAAGCAGAGGAGCAGGGTACAAAGACATTACTCTGGATGAGGCTCAATATCAAACATATTGTTTTATGGGAGACCATCCTGTAGCAGAGTGGAAGGCCAGTGGCAGCCAGAAGACGCAGTACTCTAGATGGCAGCAACTAAGGGCATTTTGCTGAAAGGCAGTCAGCTGCACACACAAGAGGTAGTTATTTTATAGGATTCTTAACTTTCTGTAATTCTGTTAGCAAGGTTTCACTAATTATTAATAGGACTTAAATTTATCTGTGGCCAGAGTAAACATTTCCCTCTTTGAACTCATTGGTACTTAATTAGTTTACTGCATGTGTTCACTTTACTTTTAATTTACTGTGTAATAAATCATGTTGAAATTTGTTCACATCAGCACATTTCTGTGCTAATCTGTTATTTATAATAATTCTGAATTATGACTTTGGTTTTGCTCTTTCCATTCAAGTTGTGAACTCTATACAAAAATTAATCTTGCAGTCATTTCAATTTTTGGTCTAATTTCTGGTACAAATCCAAAGTAACAATTTATAAATCACACTAAATCATTTACATATTTTGAGCTTAGATAAATAAAACAAAGGAAATACAATTATCTACACTAAGTGTCCATTTGTTCACAATACAGACACCATTATGCCATTTGTCACTACTGGAAAGATCTCTTCATGAGCTCATTGAAATCATTGGGTGTTTTGCCTTAGATTTCAATGAGTGCAGAATCAGGTCTTTTTGTGAAGCAAAGGATTGAGATAAGAGTGGTGCTGAAAGTCAGGACTGAAGAACATCAGCACAGCCGTGTAAGCAGGACTGATTCAATAGGTGAATTTCGGACCCTCTTCAAAACCACTTGAATGGAACTCCTGGACTGCAAAGCATAAGGTTCAGTGTGTGACACTCTCTTCTCACCACAACTTCCACAAAATGTTTTATGACATCAGCTTAGGATAGGAAAAGTTAGTCCCATGGGGCACATCTGCAGCTGGGGCGTGTGGATGTTCTGGCAGTGATTTAGGCTGTCTCAGTAGCGGCAGATGACAGAACAAGGAGCAAGGTCTCAAGTTGAAGAGAGGGAGGTCTAGGTTGGATATCAGGAAAAACCTTTTCACTAGGAAGGTGGTTTTGAAGCGTTGCAATGGATTAACTAGGAAGGTGGTGGAATCTCCATTCTGAGATGTTTTTAAGGCCTAGCTTGACAAAGCATGGCTGAAATGATTTAGTTGGGGTTGGTCCTCCTGTAAGCAGACGGTTGGACTATATGACCTCCTGAGGTCCCTTCCAACCTATGACTCTATGTTTCATGTTAAACAGGAAGAAAGAATCTGGTGAGGGAAAGGAGAAAGCTTATTGGCTCTGATGGAGTCAGAGTTTCACTCAGTTTTATTCCACATGGCATTCATGCTGTCACACCCCAGAACTTAGTCATCACGAAGCAGCCTATACTCAGGGTTGGCCCAACCATAGAGGCAGTCACCTAGGGCGCCAGGCTTTAAGGGATATCAAATTAGATAAAATTGAATTTTTCTTTCTTTCTTTCTTTCTTTCTTTCTTTCTTTCTTTCTTTCTTTCTTTCTTTCTTTCTTT
>ML685769.1:3618827-3731916 GCA_007922175.1 Pelusios castaneus | reverse complement strand
TTTCTTTCTTTCTTTCTTTCTTTCTTTCTTTCTTTCTTTCTTTCTTTGTGGAGCAGGTTACTACTTTGGGCACTCAGTTTTCCCTCACTAATTATTCAGTTTAATAAGCCATTTAACAACTGTGCCTCTCTGACCTGCAAATCAGCCCTGGGGTTGCTGCTGGTCAGGGGCAGTGGCTTTCAGATGCTAATAAGAAGGGCAGGCCACACCTCTTGCCTTGTTAGCAAAAACAGCAAAAAGAACCCTTCCCTTTGTCCCTGCTCCCATGGAGGGGTAGCATAGGCTATCAACACACCAGGCCAGGTGAGTAAGTTCCTGCCAATTCCCAGTGGGCCAGTTACAAAGCTTGGGGGTGGGATATTCAGTAATGGTGGTGACCTGGCTGGCAAGGCAGAAGTGCTGGGCAGAGAGGGAGCCCCTGGCTACATAGAAGTTGGAAATCCAGGTGGGGCCAAAAATCCTAACAGAGTGGGGAAAGCAGGGGGATGATACTCAACCTAACTTGACCATCCATCCAACCTGGCCCCAGCTGAAGCTAGGCGCATAGGGATCAAAAAGTCCCACCACTGCTACCTCCTGGGGGGGGCGGGGGGAATGCTGCCAGATAACTGGCTCCTGCCCTGGCTCTGGCAGTAGCTGAAAGAAGGGACATAAATCTTCCATCACTTCTGGGGAAACCATGCAAAAAGGGGGATGCTTGATACAATGGTTGTATTCCTTATGTCCTTAATGGCTCATCAGGTTACTCCCTGGGCCCATTGTAGCTGGCACATTCCTTAACATTAAGGACACAATGGTTTAACACAGCCGCCTGTCTCAGGCATTTCAATAAAATCACATAAGTTAAAGTATAGATAGAACACCAAATTCCTAACTAAACTAACTTCTAATCCAAATACAATTCCTAGACATAAACTATATAATCATTCCCAGCAAATTACTACCTTTCTATTGATACCAAACATGACATAGTTCCTATGGATTATAGCATTTATGATATATGAATAGAAAATAATATCATAAATGCTTCCCTAAATCCAGACAGCATCACACCCTGCCCACATGCCCTGCCAGGGTCCCTGTCCCCCTTTGCCCCATTGCACACAAGGGGTTCCCTCCCCCCCCACCACCATGGACCTGCCCAAGGTCTCCCTAGCTCATAGAAGTCGACCTAGGCATCCAGTGTGGATATTCTGTAAGCTTGTAAGTTTCCCCTTAAGTCGACTTTAATTTTAAGTGTAGATACACTAAGTCGACTTAACTAAACTTAACTTAGTTAAAGTCAACTTAAAATTACAAGTGGAGACATAGCCAATGAGTGGGGCCTTCTGCATCTGCAGGCTTGGCACACTGGCCCTGAGTATGAAGACTCTTCCACTGACCCAGCTGAAATTACATCTGACAGAAACCCAGGCTCCTGGGTTTGATCCAAAGCTTACAGAATAAATGGAAAGACTGCAACTGACTATTGGGCTTAGATCAGGCCCGCACACTGTCACTAGCATGATCATTAAAAGGGACATTCAAAATGTTAAATAAAGAAAAGGAATTTTGTAGACAAAATCAATATAGCCATGAGGTTTGCCTAAAATCCTTTAGCTTCTTTGACTTTACTTGAGTCTACATGTCTGCACACTGTAAGCAAAGGATGAATGGAGGATAACTGCTATTGGTAGTTAATTCTACATTTACAAAAACCTTTTGTGTTTTATATTATAAATGGAGCTAGTGATTCAGAGAGCTTTTGTGCAGGAGCGACTGGTTCATTTTGTCATTCTAGATAGTATTTTTACATTGAAAGAAGATCATTTGGATTTATAAATGTCAAAATCTCTTAGTTCTGAATGGGCTTGGATTTGTAATTGCCAGATGTTTTCCTCCTCCATTGGCTAGTGAAGAGAGTTATGCTATTTTTTGATTCTGAACAATGCATCACACTCATATTTAGAACAGACCTGACATTTTGGGGGAGTACAATACTTTGATTGACACATTAATAGATAGCTCTACATGTTGGCTCTGTTGGCCTCTTCTAAGGCACAATTTTAAACAAGGCAACTCACACTGCAATTTTCTTTGTTTACAGTTTGTTCAAAAAGAACAAGATATGTATGAATGCCAAAAGATTTTTTCAGTGAGGTTTAAATTTCTAAGATGTACAATTAGATATTTGTTTTTATTTGAGTAAACTTTTTCTAAAATATGATAATCAATATTCAAAGGCATGATGAAAAGCAAGCAGAGTTTCTGTTAGTGGCTACTTGAAGCAGACATAAACAAACTTTTCATTTTTTTTATGCTATAATTTGGCAGAACATGAAAAAAATACTTGGTTTCAATCTGATCTAGAGTTCGATGTGCTATCCTTATCTGGGGCAAATCTAGAGTCCTGTCTTGGACTAGTGTAACAGAACAGGTTCCTTTCCTGTGCTGAGATCATTCTCAGTCCTAGACACCTTTGATTTGTTATTACTTCAGGTGTTTTTTTAAAAATTACTTTCACCAAACCATTCTCACAATCCTGCATGGCTGGTCTATTTACAGCTTTCCCTAACCCTCAGCCCTTTCTCCAGGGAGAAAAAAGAAAACAAATCTCAGACCTTTCGTCTTCTGGGCTCTACTACTGCTCCCCTTTTGCACTTCCTTCCCATGCTTTTAACTAGCCTTCCCAGCTGGCGGAATAATTAGCTCCTTAGTTCATCAACCCCCTGCTTAGAGACTTAATAAGTCTCTTCCTCTATCAAGCCTTTCCTTGTGGAGTTACTTAATAAAGTGATCAGAATGCTGGGTCAGTTGCTGGATCTCAGCATTGTCACAACTGAACTGATGCACAAGAGTTAAGAGAAAACAATCCTCTTCCTTAGACCTGGATGTCAGTGAAGCCATTCCACCGAGGTTGCTGATGCCCAATGGATTGAAAGGCCTCCATAGGTATTTATATGGTTGCCACCTTGGGAAGAAGGAAGAAGCATTTGCATAGCTTATCCTACAATTCCACCACAAGTCTTCTCATGTCCCTCCCATGCCCACACCCTGCATTCTGGTTTGCCATGAAGATAATGCATACCATCCCTTGAGCATCCAAAGGCACATTCTCCCATTCTCCCAGGGCCCCTTTGTAACCACTGAGGCATAGGCAGCATTTTGCTCTTAGAGGTTTTTTAGATAGTTGTATTCTAATCTATATTATACACTAAAGATTCAAATTCTCTGCTTAGTTACCTTCAGTTGAATGGACATCACACATAAATTAGAGCAGGCCTTAGTCTTAGCAACACAGAGAATGTGACTCACAACACAGATGGACAAGTCCCATAGAAGATAATACATCCTAGAGTTTGCCAGTTAAGATATAGATTATTGTGTACATGGCATTAATTTTTGCTGTCCCAGAAGCAACCTCAGTCATACTATATGAATCTTGCCAATGAATTGTACCATGATTGATTGATGTGTTTAAAAAAAAAAAGAGTACAAAGGCAATCTACCAATCCAGATGAAACCAAACCAAAAGCTAAAGCCAAGAGCTATAGGATGCTAGAACATGGGACGTAGAAAGCAGAATTATGATTGCATGACAGCTGTTAAATCACTAGAGGAACAATCAACAGACAAGGACATGCATATACTTAGAAGTGAGCCAGGAAGTCCTACCAGAATTCAGAAAAGCAAGGGACTAACCCTCCCTCCCTTCAAAACCAGCTGCAGAGGAACAAGCTGGAACCACAAGAAGTGGTTGAAGAATTAGATGAAGGAGTTTAAGTGGCTAAGAAGGCAAGAATTAGAGAGAAAACCTGAGTCTAATAAATAACTCAGCCAAAAATGGGAAGGATCATTCTACCTGTTCCATGAGCAGAAGGCCAGAAAATGTTCCAAATCTATAATTTGGAAAAAGAAAAAAAAAGTGAGTGGTGGAGAGATAGCAGATAAAAATACCTTCCAAGTGTTTCAGCAGGTGGGGAACTTGGTGGGATCACTAGTGAAAGGGGGACAGTCTCAGTAACCAGGAAAGGAGACACTTTCTAAGGGACAACAGATAGTGTAGGAGAAAGTAAAAGGTTAAAATGGAAAGACAAGTAGAAGCACCTAGGTGCTGGCCCAGGGCCTAACAAAGTAATCCAAAGCAATGTACTGTAGTGCACCTTCCAAAGAATGTACTGCAGACCTGAAATGAAGGTACTGACAAGAGACAGGTTGTGAAAATCCGACTTCACTAAAATTGAAAAGAAACAAGCTGAAATTGCAATAATAATTACAAGAATCAGAATGTTGGGTTGGTCTAACACCAAAGAGATAAGAAAGGATATTTTGCATGGTTTAACCCATGCAAAGGTAAGGTTCAGCCAAACCATGACACCTTGATGGATGGATGGAGATGCCCAGTAATGCGTGGACCAATCAATATGTGAATCAATTAGAATATGGATCAATCAATGTAAGGTCAGATAAGGGTATAAAAGTAGGAGCCCTGGAGCTCAGACCCCGTGCAACCGAAAGGGGTGATGGGGAGTCCTACCATCAACTGAGCTGTTCCATTGCATTGAGAGTACATATGCTGCCAGCAGATCTGTTGATATACATCGCTTGCCATTGTGCTATGTTGCAATAAAGCCTAGCCTGGCACCTTTGTTTCTACCAAGATCCGGGGCCGTGTTGGTTTCTTCAATTGTGAGTGCTGCCTCAGTTTACCTCTTGCACACAGGGTACGCCTGGGCTCCAAATCATTGAGCTAACTAAGTTCTCACTAAAGATTTGAGCCAAAGGTAACCCAGAGTGTTCACCAAAGGAGCACCTTGGCTTAGGATCATCAGGCTAACTCAGTCCCTGCTTCAGATCCAAGCCAGGCTCTAGATCACTGGGCTAATGGAGTCCCCACTTATAGGGTATGTCTACACTTGAAAAGTTAGGTCGACTTTATGAAGTCGACTTAATAAGGTTGACTTTAAGTTGACTTAAAGTGGACCTTATTAAATCGATTTAACGAAAGTCGACTTAACTTTTCAAGTGTAGATGTGGCCCCTTTATGGCCTTATTAAGTCAACTTAGCGCTTTAAGTCTACTTAAAAAGGTCCAACTAAGCACTACTCCGCATCTCCACTGGCTTAAGTCAATTTAATAAAATCAACTTAAGTGCTAATTCGAATTAAAACGAGGTGTTATTAATTCGAACTAACTTTTCCTTAATTCGACTTAAGGAGCACCTTAAGTCGAATTAAGGAAAGCCCAGTGTAGACGTGGATTAAATTAAGTCGACTTAAACCTCCTTAAGTCGACTTAATTTCTAAGTGTAGACGCACCCATAGATCTGAGCCATGGGTAATCCTGAGGGAGCACACCTTAAGAGCTTCACGCATGCATTCACGCATGCAGCCAAGCTGATATCAGCACCAGAGACAGAACAACACTGATAAGAACATCTCTCGCCTGACGGGCCTGAACCACACAGCCCATAACATGCCGTAACCACAGATAGCTCGTCCCTCTGGGAGTCTCTGACTCCCATTGGTCAAAAGGGAGAAAGGGGAGCTGATTGGCCAGCATTCCCTACCTCCCAAGATTTAGCCCAGCACAAGAGCCTACTGGAGCCTTTTGTCTCTGTTCCAGCATTCCATCCTATCCACCTGAACTAGGAATTGGAACGGAGTCATACAAATGCTGCAGGTCTAACCAATTGCCTGTTTCAGGGTCAGGAAAGATATTTTCGTCCTATGGCCCAATTGGCAGAGGACCAAGGAGGTTTTTTTGCCTTTCTCGAAGCACTTTCAAGCCATAGTGCATTGAGTAGAAATGAACCCGAGTATTTGAAGTACTAAGGCAGTTGTTTGTTGCAACTTGTGGCCAGTTTCCACTGTGATTAAGATAATAAAATGAACAGTTCACAGAGGTAAAAGACCTGGGATTTTGGCAATGAGTTTTAGGGTCATGTGACAAGGTGAACTAGTGGCCTTTGCACACCAAGGTCTCCACTCTGCTTCACCTTGGCTATGTCTACACTTGGCCAAATAAGCTGACTTTGTTAAGTCGACTTAGCATGTCTACACTCAAAAATTAAGTCAACTTTAAGGGGACCCTGCCAAATTGACTTAGAGTGTCCACACTGGATGCCTAAGTCGACTTCTAGGGGCTAGGTGGACCGGGGACTGGTCCACTGTGGCAGGGGAGGCACCTGGGTACAATGGGGGCTGAGCAGGACAGGGACACTGGCAGGGCATAGGAGCAGGGTGGGCAGGGCTCTGTTGTGCCCTGTGGGGGTGCATGCCAGGCTCTGCCTGTGCCAGACACCCTGGCAGGGAGGGCAGTAGGGGAGCCCTGAAGCCCTTAAAGTCGACTTAGGGTTAATCTGCGTCTACACTGGCTAAATTGACTTAATAAAGTCGATTTAGCCAGTAAAGTTGACTTTATACTAGGTTTTATAAAGTTGACTTTAATTTTCCTGAAGTCGACTTAAGCTGCTACTTAAGTCGATTTAAGGAAATTGTAGTGTAGACGCAGATTAAATTAAGTCGATGTAAGCAATCTTAAATCAACTTAATTTGTAAGTGTAGATGTACCCCTTCTGATCACCTTGCAGGGGGAAGGATGTTAGGACTTAGGGAGAGATGAGATCTGGGGGGTAGGCTGAGGACATGTTATGGGCTATATGATAAGGTGCCCTGTAATACCTGCACTGGAACCAATTAAATACCTCTTATAGGAAAATATGGGTGAGGAATGTATAGTGCCTTTCCCATGCTAAAGTTTAATAAAAGTTGCAGCCTGCCATTTAATTCCATACATCTGTCCTCATTTTGCCAGTATTTACCTCAATCCTTCTTGTCTCATAAAAGTTCTACATTGTGCTCAAAATCTTTTAAACAATCTTAAATTAAACCATAGTTTTTTGTGAGACAGTATCATAACTATAATTCTAGTCTACAGTTAAGAGAATTTGTGAAAAAGTATTTAACAAATTAATTTGAAGGAAAATGAATTAATTCGAAGGAAAACTATATACAAACCATAGGTCATGAGAAGACGTGTTTAAAGGATACATGTACACTAAGTTTCATTATGTTTTTAAGGTAAATTAAGGTCTGTGGCAAATAACTGCTATTCCTCAGACTGTAGTACACAGAGGAGGCAACACTGGAAAGAAATCATCATGTACTTTTATATACTTTGATTTTCACATCCTATTCAACTCAAAAGGAACGCAGTATTCTAATGAGAATGTGATTGTGAGTCGTAACTTTGAAATGATAATGCTGTAATAAAAATTGTTTCAAGGAACTTTCTGAAAAGAGAAAATTAGGAGTTTTAAAAGGCAAGAAAGAGGTTTGTTTACTGCATAAGTGTTTTCTTTTCAACAAATTCTTACTCTGTATACTCAGATCATGAGATTGATGAAATCTGATAACCATTCAAAAGGGCATGCAAAGGAATAAAAAATTGTCCTCTTTCAGAGGGGCACAGTTGGTGCCCCTCCATGTCCCAGGGGCCAGCTGTCCTCCCACAGCCCTGGATACTGGAGAAGCTATTATGTCCCTGTCCCAGTCCCAAAGGAGTTCCATGCCCCTGTTGAGCAGGGGTGGGGGTGGGGAAGAGGTTGGAGTGGGTAGGGAGGCTATGACCCAGCTCGCTCCCCATTGTGCACACTTGGACCATTCAGAAACATCTGGAGGCTGTGAACACCACAAAAGAGAGAAATGGTTAAGGAGAATTCCAAAGGAATAATATGATGAATAGATTAAGACACTTTTGGTTATCAGGATAAATTGCCTAAAGGTGAAACTCACCAGATTTTGAAAAGGCCTTTTGGTGGGGTGGCAGCACTGCCTGTCGGATGGGTACCTCCTGGGGATGTTATCAGGGAATTTTTCAAGTGGCTCTTCCTATCTGCAGCTGGTGCTCTATCTTTCTGACTGGCTGCTCAATCTTCTGGCTGGGCACCTGTCCATATATCCCCCGCTTCCAGGGCAGGTTTCATTGTCCAGCCCTGTCCACTATCCAGTCCATGACCACCATTAGTCCACTGCCACTCCACTGGCGGTCCAGGGGCGGCAGGGAAGGACCCAGGCTACCCATTTCTCTGGGCCCTGGGCCCTTTCTCAGAGACTCTGTGCGCAGTGACCTCTGGACCAGTGCTTCCCTCCAGTCCTCCTATTCCCTGGGCCACTTCCCCACAGCCGCAGTTAGTACACTGACTGTTTCCTCAGGGCAGCTTCTCTCTAGTCCATCCCTGGGTCACTTCCCTGTAGCCTCAGTGCTTGGTCAGCGCTGACCTCAGGGCCCCGGCTTCCAGTGTCCCCTTGCAATAGACCATGTTGCCAACTTTGCCCTCATATCTACACTGAAGACACCATGACAGGACCAAATCAAGCCACCTACTCCATCAAGGGCTCATTCACCTGCTCATCCACCAATGTGATTTATGCCATCATGTGCCAGAAATGCCCCTCTACCTTATATATTGGACAAACAGGACAGTCTCTGCGCCAAAAAATAAATGTACACAAATCTGACAGAAATTGCAACACTAATAGGGGAACACTTCAATCTCTCTGCTCACTCCATTGACGACTTGCTAATAGCTGCGCTGAAACAGATGAATAACAAATCACAGCTTCAAAGAGAAACTGCAGAACTCAAATTTATATGCAAATGTGACTCAGTTGCCTTGGGGTTAAATAGGGACTATGGATTTTTCTCTCGTTACGACAGGTGATTTGGCCTCACCTTCCTCTGTGTGCTGTTCCCCAGTGTTTGAATCCTAACACCTATTTTGATTTGCTGTTAGAGCCTGACCTGATCCTATGTCATACACTCCCCTGCATTTAATTTCCTCCCATTCTGTAAATTTCCCATCTTCAAAGCGTCTGACAAAGTGGGATTTTCTCCGACGAAAGCTCATGCGATAAATAAATCTGTCAGTCTTTAAAAGTGCCACACGACTCTGTTGTGTCCCTGTAGTCAGCCGCTGAACTGTCCAGGGTGCTGACTACTCCAGCCAGCCGGGTTAGCCAACCTTCTTGCTCAAACCTCTAGCACAGACTGCTGCTCTGCCTTGACAGTTCCCTTATATGCAGAGCTTCTGGCCCTGATTGGCTCCCTGCTGCACCTGTCCATTGGCTGTAGCTCCTATGCCCTTTGGAACTCCTTATTAGCCAATACAGGGCAGCTGGCCCATTATAGGCCTCCTGTGAGAAATTGTATTTGTATATGGAAGTTATTTATAACTGAAATGGATAATGCACCAACACTAACTCTATGAGGAAAACTAGCAGAGGGATGACCTTTATGACTAAATGATCTCTTCTGTCTACTTTCTTGTCTTATATAATCTGTGGAGATTTTAAAGATAAAAGAGAAGGAAAAGACAAGAGTCTTATAGATCTAATTTAGCAAAACTCTTAGGCACATACTTCTTTGTAAGAACACACATAACGTCCATTGACTTCAGTTAATTAGTTATTCACAACTCAGCTTCCTGACAAAACTTCTCTAAGTGCTGGCTCCCACACAATTCCTTAAGTTAGGGGACACGAGGAAGAAGGCAAGAAACAATGGGAGTTTACAACAGAGGTAAGGCATAACTGGTCTGGAATTCACAGAGGGTTAAAGAGAGAAGAATGTGGTGATGACAGTAGACATGGTGGAAGGGTGTTTGAAGCTATAAACATGTTGGATCACAGGCACCCTCTAAAGTCCCTTAGGATTACATGCAACATTCAACAAGATATAACATTTCCACATTTCAACCATTTGTTACAATTTTGATTGCTTCTGTTACACATTGGAAAAGTTAAAGATTGAGACGTATGTCCTCAAGTATACTTGCACCCAAATGTTTAGAAATAAAAGGGGTTGCAAGCATCAGTGAAATTAACTGATGCATTTTAAATGCAAGAGTATTTCCAAATGCCTTGTTTTATTTGCCTTGCACTATTGCAATAAAATTTCATTTCCTATATCACTAAAAGTATCTCCAATTTTCTGGAATAAAAAAAATTCAATACTCCAAAATATTTGAGTATTTAAACTATACTACTTGCATTTCACTCAGCTTGCATAGTGACAATGAGATAATTTTCACTTTTGTTCACAGTTGTTTTCACTACAAGGTTCCCAGTGGTGCATTGATTTGGGTTGTAAATACTGCCAGGAAATTATTTGCCAACAACAAATTTTACCAGTGGAAAAGAAAAAAGAAAAAATCATGGTAACATTTCTATCTGAAGCAATACTTTGTTTTGATATGCTCTGCATGCTATAGATAATGTTGAATATGCATACTAATGAAACAGGTTGATATTTACACTTGAGACTGTAATATTATATATGCTTGCAGTCATTTGAGTTCAGTCCCTCAGGACTAAAATAGCTCTTTTCCTCTGAATATTTTTCAGCCTGAATATTTTATTACATTTCTTAATTTAAACTACAAAACTTCTATCAAAAATAACTATTTCTAATTAAGCTCTGGAAGAAATTGAGTTTATCTACTAGAGTGTTATGGATATTTCACATGGTTCTTGGGTTCCTTTGGGCTATGACTTTATATAAATGGATTCAATTTCTTTTCCAAGTGATCATTGCTAACTGCTGTTCCTGCACCATAATGATGTATGCTTCTAACGGTACAATTTCAAAGGCTATCCTCTGCAAAATATAAATATGGCCATTAGAAACTGTGCAAATTAATGCAAATCACAACTAAAACATTCTTACTTTCAGCTTCTTCTTTTTAAACATTTTTGTTCATTAAGGATTTAGTTTCCTAATACAAAGTCCTCTTGAACAATATGTTTTTCTTTAGGTAAACAAACAATACATTTTCCGAGATTCATTATAGCCAATGGCACTGCATTACTGTACTTAAAACCTCTTTCCCTGATAAACAATGAAAAGATTTGTTTACCTGTCCTGGATTGCTTCCCTTTTAACATTATCACAGTCTAATTTATCTACAGTATTTTAAGGTTGGTCTCAGTGTAATAGTTGAGTGATGCGATGTGGCATTGACTAGGTTTACTACAACTGAAAAAGAGTTTCAGGGGAAATTGCAAAGCCTGCCGTTCCACAGGGTTTTAAATGGGCACACTTTTGCAAATACTTCTATGACATTTTAAATTTCTTAAGTCAATATAATCTTTTGTTGAGATCATGTTTGAAAAACATCTGCATTTACCAATAATCATGGTCAAATTTGTAATTGCTTTGGACAGAACTTTGATTTTAAAAGTTACTAAAATATTTGAGCAATTTAAAAAAAAATGTTGAAAAGGGATACGGAAAATACCTAACTGCAACATTTTTTGACCATCTCTAGTGTTTCTATTTTTATCATTGTAATATTCATACATTATAAGTTCATAAGTGACCACCATGATTATCAAGTCTGATGATTTGTATTAACATGCAATACATTTCAAAAAAATATTAAAAAACCCACCAAAAATAATGCATTTTGTCACTAGATTGCAAAGAAACATGTCTATCTGTAACATCATTAAGTAAGGAATTTAAAATAGAAAATCAAAACTTACTGCTTGTTTTCAATTATTAATGATTCATAAGGGCCCTATGTGACATCCTGAGGGTAGTCAATGTTGTCACAAAGCTGATGATAATTTTAGTATTAGCCAAGTAAATTCACTTATCTGTCTATTGGGGAAGGAAAAACAAACAAACAAACAAACAAACAAACAAAACCCCAACCAACCAACCAACCAATCATGTCTATGATCCAGAAGTAAGAGTTTACGAGATTAGTCTACTATGTGCATACAACACAATGTGCACACAACATAATGTGCGCAATGCAGATATGTAATTACAAGGGCATTATAGCCTTGCTATGTACATGGATCCAAATGAATGTTTTTCTGTCTGAAGTTGGGGGAGACAAAGGAAGATATGGATATTCACATACAGATATCCCACTTACAATGGGATTTTCAAAAGCTTTGAACACTGGCCTAACAGTGTCACTCAAGTTGACGGAACTATATATCCTATATCCACTCACTTCCCTACTGCTAATGTCATCTGCTCAATTCTGCTAATACTATCCACTCTTATAGTAACAAGTATAGCATGTAGCCTCACCCTTATACTAGGTGCTACTCACATTATCAGGTTACATGGATTTGGTGGGAGATTTCTCTGTCTCTCTGGTAATTAAAACATTTTTTCCTTACCCTACTTCCTTTTTTTTTTCCATTCCAGACAGCAAGATCTAGCCCAGAGAAAAGATAAAGTGTATGCTCACTCAAAGGCCTGAAACCCGTGCTACAATAGTTCAGTAACAAGTGTGATATCTCCTGAATCACCAGTACCCTATCCTGCAGCACCTGACTTTTACTGAGAACTCTATTTCTTAGTACTGATTTGGCCCAAACCTGCTTAATTTGTGAGCGTGAACAAGAGTACAATAACTGCAGAACATCCTCCTTTAACTTTGTCTCATGCCTATTTCAATTAAGGTGAAGATCAAACTTGCCACTGTTTTGTTTTTCTGTCTTATTGTGAATTTGCTTTCCTAAAGCATGAATGGATGTTTTTGTTTGTTAGCTTGCTACCAACCCAAGAATTAAAACAAATATATAGAAACAGTGCTTTTGGGAACAAGGAACAGGAAGCCCACAAATGTGAAGTTTAAGACTTTTTAAATGTCACCAAAAAATCCACATAAAGTAACTGATGTAAAAATATCCTAGTGAGAGTGACATGAATATATTTTAAAATGTGGCTCACACTAAAATGATGAATGACAAAATATGACAAATTATCTTTCCTACAGTGTATAATGCATTTCACAATGCAGTAAATTTCAATTAATTGAAACATATCTATATCCGCTCTTTTCTTCAGTTTGTCTGAAATGCTATATTATTTTATTGTAGTGTAATTTTTTCTAAGTTGCTCCAGATAAATTACTGAATTTACATCCATATGCTGTAAATAAAGTAAAGAAGCAAAATATATCCCTGATTATGTTGTGTAGGAAAATAATTCTTGTGTGCCTTTAAAAAAAACAAACAAAAAAAATCTCACAAAACCCTAGAAAAATCAGTATGCAATACAGTTTTCATGCTGGCAAACCAAATTCAGGTAAGAACACCACACTATATCCTAGTTATGATTGTTTTCAGTGCAGTGTTGGCGTGACAGATAAAATTGCTCCCAAACTTTGCGCAATTATTTTTTAGTGTAGCTAAATATAAACAAATTCAAGCAATATAATTTAAATTACACCTTTCATCAGGAAACTGAGGATTTGAAGCAAACCTCAAACTCCTTCAATACTCTGATAAAGTAATAGGATTTTATATTTATAGTAAACTCAGTAGTCTTTATTCAGTGTTTGTACATCACATGTCAAAATGAGGGGTCCAATTCTGACTGAGTCCTCTAAGTGCTATTAGACTAGAAATAATAGTAATAATCACATTAATTTTCACTTTACTAATCCATGAACACGTTAATTCTCACCAAGACTGCTGGTGTTTTACTTCACTTCTCAGCAAAATATTTATGGCGGACTGATGTAATGAAAGTCTCATGATATTAAGACAACAGTATATTTAAATTTGATCATACTTATGCTGTCACATGAAATATTTAATAAATAATTACAATTTAACAATGCCCCCCAAAAAATCAACAAACAAATGGCCTTTTGTGATGCTGATCCTGAGTTTATTAAGGAGCTGAAATCATGGCTAGGCAAGAATCAACATAATAAAGGATACCCTTGTTATATTCATTTCTTCCAGTCATGCATCAACTCCAGTGGCAGAGACAGAGATGCTGCATCACTGGAGCACCCTTTACTCACTGGATTGAGTCTCTTGGAGTCATCAGAGATGCTGGCTCTGTCACCAGATCATGCTTATTTTTGGAGAAGAGGTGCATTGCAGAACCACAACACTGTCATCTCACTGACTGAATCTGCAGCTTGCCCTCAGAAATTTTGGCCGAACAGCAAAACTTTTGTAATAAAAAAACATGCCTGCCATTTAAAATGCTAAGTTGCTAACTCTGTGGGCCAGACTGGGCCATCAGGGCTCATGTTGGAAAAAAATCTGAACACATGGGTGGGCCGCGATCTGGAATTGACAGAACATAACTTCCTTAAACCACCTCCAAAGCGAAGAAACTGAATAATCTTGTGAATGAATTTATAGCTACCATCACACAAATGTAGAACATATGAGGCTAAGGTCATATGAAAGAAAGTGGAGTTCAATAAATTTGCAGTGGTCAAAACTTTTAATTGTTCTTTCTCTAAGTTAATTTCACATTACAGAGAGCTCCAGGGGATGTCAGCCATTTACTGATGATTAGGCTTGGAAGAACTAGATTTCTATTGGTAAATGTTGATTTCAGTGTACACACACGCACGCACACACTGAAAAAATATTTCTATAGATAAAAACTGAAATGTACAGAGAGGCAAAAGAACAAAAATGCCATTTGAGAACTTGTTAGCATTTGATTGAAGGATATTTACTTTGTATTTTTTGGCATGTCATGTTGATAATTTGTGATTTAACCACACAGCAGATTGCTACAGGTCATTGAGGATGATTTGGAGTGGGAAATCCACTGTGAGGGTTGCTGTTATGCAAATGTTCAATCCTAACAATCCCATCTTACTATGAAAGCCTTCCAGCACCTGCACACTAAATTTGACAACTGAAATTAGCCCAAAGTGATATAACCCATAGGAGATTAGACTATTATATACTACTGCCAGAGAACAGGAAGGACCGAGAGACACCAGTATCAGAGGCCTTAATAACGGCAGGGAAATGATTAAGTGAGGTATACCCAGATAATTATGGCAAATAATCTGCATCCACTCACTGCAGAAGAAGGCAACCATCCCTCCCCACCCTTCGGTCACTGTCAATATGACCTGGGAGAAAATTGCTTCCCAACTGCATGTATGATTAACAGTTATACCCTGAAACTGTGAACAAGAGCCAGCCAGCCAAGCACCTGAGACCTTGAATGCTGGGTGCCACCTTAGTGTCCTACCCTGCCTAATCCAATGTCCCAACTCCAGCTATGGTCATCCCTGATGGTTTAGAGGAGGGAAATAGCAATAATAAACCAACAGAACTCATGTGGGACGGGGAGGGGGAGCGGAAGGGGGATCTCTCCATAACTCGTGCAAATGGCTGGCCAAATCCTGTAGCATAAACCGTAAGCAGAAGTGAGTCCCAGGATTGCTGAGCCCTCCCCTCTATTATCAAAAGTAACTATCATATAATTGCACTCTTTTCAACAGTTATTAAATCTAATCCCTTGACTGTGTTTTAGGCCGTATCTACACTTAAAAATTAAGTTGACCTAAGTTTAGGTCGATGTACAGCGACTGCAGTAATTAAATTGCTTTTTCATGTTCACTATGCTCCTTGTATCAGTGATATACATCCTTAATAGCAGCACTTCCAGCGATGCAGAGAGCTGTTCATTGTGGGTAGCTATCCCACCGTGCAACTCATCATCTTCTGGTGGAGGGTGGTTTGGGAAGGATTTGCAATCCCACATGGGGGCAAACGAATCACACAACGGTGACTGTGAACATGGGTTCAGAATCCCATGATGCAGTTTTCACCATTCCATCATTCCATGGGCATCCAACTACGTTTTGTGCCTCTTTTCCAAAGTCTTGCAAACTCATCCATCTGCCATCACTGCAAGAAGCATGAATCCTGCAGTGCCCTTCAATATTGTGAGGAATGTTATGAACACAATATGCATGATCCTGCAGTGTTTCCAGAATTGCGAGACAGAATGATGGTGCCCTGCAGGCTGCCTTCTGTGTGCCATGAAAAGAAGCAATTCAAGGATGTTGTTGGCATTCGTGGAAGAGCTGTACACAGTAGATCACTGTTTCTTGGCTAGAGAAACCAGCACTTATTGGTGGGACCATAACATTGTACAAGTATGGGATGATGAGCAGTGACTGCAGAACTTTCAAAACTGCATTCATGGGCTGTGTGTGATGCTCACCCCAGCCCTTCAGTGCAGTGATAGCATAATGAGAGTAGCACTCGCTGTTGAAAAGAGAATGGCAATTTCTGTGTGACAATTGCTGTAGCCAGAATGCTACAGATCATTGGGAGTTGGGAAATCTACTTTGAGGGTTGCTGTTATGCAAATGTACAATGCCATTAATCCCATCTTGCTATGAAAGATTGTGACTCATCAATGTACGGGACGTAGTAGATGGTTTTATGACAATGGGATTCCTGAACTGCAATGGGGCAATTGATGGACATGCATATCCTATTTTGGCACCAGGACACCTTGCTACAGACAACATCGAGAGAAAGGGCTATTTTTTTTAATGTACTGCAAGCACTGGTGGATCACCAGGGTCATTTCACCAACATCAGTGCTGGCTGGTCAGAGAAAATGCATGACAGATGCCTCTTTCAGAAGATAGGCCTTTAGAGAAAGTTGCAAGTAGGGACTTTTCAGACCAGTGGATTACCACTGGGGATGTTGAAGTGTCCACAGTGATCCTGAGAAACCCAACCTACCCCTTACTCCCATGAGTCATGAAGCCATGAACCTGCCACCTCAACAGACGCATAATCCACCTCCATGTCCCAGATCTGAAGAGATGTCTCTCCCTTTGCTTCACAGCTAGTACGAAGTGCACAGCAGGCTGCTATGACTTTGGGATATTTTCTTCACTGATTTTGAGCAGCCAAATACCATGGCAATAAGAAGAGCTCACCAGGGAGCATTGAGGCTCAGGAAGGCTTTGAAGGATCATTTCATAGTAATGTGTGTTGCTGTAATGTGCTGTGCCTGGAATTGTTTGCGGGATTTTTGTGGCACCCTGGAATGAACCTTGTGATGAGTATTGTATGTGGTAATAGAATATAGCAAATGTACTTATTGCTATTATCTGTGAATGATGAGAGTCCCAGCCAGACTATGTCAGGGACTAATAAAGATTAATTAAGTTCCCATAAATGGACTTTTATTCTCAACTTATGCCAACATACTTTATTTAAAAGTGAATGGAACTTTATAAATACAGGGAAAGTACTGCTGAAGGGGAAAGAACAGTCATTTCCATTTCACAAACACATACACCAATTAAGTCTCTCACAGGACAACTGTATATGCAGCTGTGAGTGGGTGTATTCTTCCAGGGTGGTGTGGTAGTAGCTGCTTCCTTGGATACCATAAGGAAGATGGGTTTGGATGTGGTGTACAGAGGCCTGGACTACAGGTTTCTATGGAGTTCATCTGGAAGCGAGCATGGATCTATTCAGCCTGAAGATCAGTCAGAGATTGCAGCATGTTTGCTTGCACCTTAAGTATTTCTTTCATTTCTTGCTGCCTGCTTCTCTTGTTCTCACTATCCATCTGCATTCTGCTCTTGAGAGTGATCCTCCAAGCTCTGTGCTTGGAATCCGATGCACTAGAAGCTTTCAGGATCTCCTGGAACATGTTTTCCCTTGTTCTCTTCCTTCTCCTTATCTGTTCAAGCTGCTTTGCTGATGTGGCTGGAGAGCCCCTGCAGACCTCCTTTGTAGTTGCTAAAGAAACAATGTCCAGAAGTATTCTTGTCTGTGTATTCATGTCTCTGTTGTAGCCCTTCTCTCCCATGCCTTGTGTGATCTGGCTGCAGATGTCAATGTTTCTGGCTGGAGCAGACCTGTGCCTACACAGCCTCCTCTTCCCACAAACCATAGGAGATCCACCACCTCCTGTGAACTCCAGACAGAAGCATGTTTATTGCATACAGTTAGCCTGGTCAGCTGGACAGTAGCTATGAGAGCTCTCCATGCCAACCCATCAGGAAACAATTTCAAATTTGCAAGGCCATGGAGGGCCATGTTCCTGTGTACCTGGCATTAGGCAGCAGAGTTCAAAATGGTGGCCAGAGCAGTCATGGTGGAACATTGTGGGACACCTCCTGGGACATAAGTAAAACAGTGTCTACACTGACACTACATTGACCTAACAATATCAGATTAACCACTATGCATCATGTGGAGGGGGAGTTAAGCTGGTATGATGGATGAGTTACATTGGTGGGAGGACAACAGAGTCCTGTGGCACTTTTAAAGACTAACAGATTTATTTATCGCATGAGCTTTCGTGGGAGAAAATCCCACTTCGTCAGATGCTTTGAAGATAAATAAATCTGTTAGTCTTTAAAAGTGCCACAGGACTCTTGTCTTTCTACAATAGACTAACCCGGCTACCCCTTTGGAATTGGTGGGAGGAACATTGCAATATAAATGCCTGCGCAGTTAGGTTGATAGAAGCTGTCTTGTGGCAACCTAACTCTAATGTAAACCCATGCATTAGTTAACTTTCTCCTTAATCCAGGTTGAAGTCTGGAGGAGGTTTTCTTTTTGAGTCTTCTCTGTTCTTAGCTGTCTGTAGTAATTTGCTCATAGAGATGAAGAGTATGAATTGTGGACTCCCTGATGTTTAAATATGGCAATTGAGCTGCATGTGGGAATGGTACTCATCTCAAAGTTTTGATGCTCTTCTCCTTCCTATTTCAATGGAGTTTTAGGAAAACACACCTCTTTCAGGCTTGTTTTTATTCAAGTTTTGTTTCTGTCATCCTTTTATTGGCTCAGTACCTTCATTGGTTATCTCTTAGAATCCTTTTCACATATGAAAATGCAGTTTATTAATGCATATATGCCATAGGGCTGTAATTCTCTATTGAGAAATATAATTCTTTCTTTATCTTTGTGGCAGAAGATTTCCAGGAGATCTTTACATTGATGGTTTTAACTTGCTTTTTATTCAGTCCATTTTTGAGATTTTTCTTTAATTTCATTAGAGTTTAACAGCCCAAACTGAAATTCTGCTTCTGAAAAGTCCAACCATTCCATTTCTTTATATGAAGCGTTTTTTAGTTCTTAAAACAATCTTTAAATAATGCTTAGAGTTTTTACATTAAAGTTATTAAAGAAGTTGTTGATTTTCTAATGATTATTGGAGGGATGATTCTTCTTGGCTTCCTGAGTTAGATGAGGGAGTTGCTTGGACACTATTAAAAATTAATTAACTCAACAATAATACAAGTATTTTATACATAAATAGCTTTTTTCATCAGTAATTAATTAAGTAAGATCATTAGATTACATCCTGGTACAGAAAGCATTTTAATATTTATATAGCAATGATATTAGGAAATTATATTAAACATTTTGTATTTACTTACAAATAAACCATTCAAAACAATGTGCTATTTTATCATTTAAAAAATAAAAGGTTTCTACAAAACATTTCCCCACAATACATGTTTTCTGTAAAGCCTTTAAAGATATAAGCATAGATTTTCTTGCAAATGGGTAGGGGATGATAGATGTCCACTTTCTCCCTTGATTTTATAAGGTTTGATAAGGATCTTCAGTATTACTTCTCTTTGAAGTCTTTTTGACCAAATTATGTTTACTGGTTGCAATTTTTACAATTAAAACTTCTATCAAATATTCTACATAAAGCACCAATCACAACCACAACAGGATTACATCTGTTTTTCCAAAGCCTAGTATAAAAGAAATTGACACAGAAATTTAAAGCAAGATAGGGTTATAAAATGCAGCTTAGGAGCAAGAAACATGATTTTATGGCTAAGAAGTTGTTATCTTTCAGACATTTGCTTGCCTCGGAAAGCAGAAGCCTCCTGGAATTCCTTTGATTAGCTTGAATATTTCATGTTAATAAACAAATATATGCATGTAAGATACTTTTGTTCCAAGCACCAGAAGTATGAAAGTAATGATGAATATATCCTAAACTTCAGTAAAGGCATAGGCCAATATAATAACCTAACAGTAAAAAAGTTATAATTTTTATTACTTTTGCATTAATATTGAGGTCTCTCGCCTACAAGTATGTTGATTTAAATAAGTACATACTACCTAGTTTAGATTAAACTCTATGATCTCTTCAGTCAGGCTTAAGAGACAGCCTGTAGAGAAGAACCTGGCATATATCGGAGCCCTGAAGACACCAGTACACATGTTACCTCTTAAACACAGCTTGTATTTGTGAAGATAATCCTAGAGTATTATCATGTGGTATTATCTTTCCTTGGTCTCAGAGGCACCAGTGGATGCCATGTCTGGCTTGAAGTGCTGCAGCACCTATCCTGGTTGCTCCATAGAGATCAGTTAACATATAACCATTGCTACTAAACAGATAAAAATATTAAATACAATGCACAATTGGAGTTGGGAACAATTTCAATTTGCTCTAATTAGCAAAGATCCTTGCAAATAATATAATTCAGGATTATAATTCAGGTGAGAGTATCTCACCTCCAAAGCCTTAAAATCCAGTGGTGAGCAGAACGCTTCCAGAACATTATTTTGTCAAAACTCATCTTTAATTTCTTTTTAATCTCCTTTCCTTTTGATTGTTTCCTCCCAGCTCTTTATAAATTGGATCCAGCTGTTAGCAATATTCACTAACTTCCCCTGAAGAACCTCTGAATTTGGCGGATTGAAATAAATATTGGGCTTTGAACAGCTTTTATTTTAAATCAAAATATGAATATCAAATGTCTCGCTTTTAAATCTCTTTTGAAAGACTTATTTTTTTAAAAAATGCTGCTTATTTTTGTACACTATGTAGAACTTCAATAACTTGTATGATTATTAATGCAATAAACAACAGAGTCAGTTTTGTTGCTTTCTCATGAGAATTTGGATTGGGAAAAAAACAAAACAAAACAAAACAGGAAGGGCCAGATCCTTAGAGGCATTTACGCACCTAACTCCAACTTAAATCAATAGGAGTTAGGCATCTAAGCACCACTGAGGTACAGACGAAAATGCATAACCTAGCATTTCTCATAGGAATCTTAAGTAAATGCTGAGTACAAAATTTCAGTCCTGCTATGAGCAAAACTCCTAAGTTACCTCAATATCTTCCTATGAATCCCTCTTTAAAGCTCTCCTTTGCCATGATGCCTGTCAAAAAACCCCAAACTTAATTAGGCTGCTGGTGTGCTAAGACCTCCGCCTATTATGGCTGACCAATATTGCTTCCTTGTACTTGCCGATTGGTCTGTCTGTATCGATCTGTTGACTTATACTTACTGTAAGCTCTCTTTTTTTCTGTTTGTATAGCATCCAGCAGTAAGGCCCTCGTCTGTGATGAGGGCTCCGACATGCCATAGGATTATAAATAATAATACTGTGGATGCTAGTGAACAGGGGACTGCAAACAGGGGAGTTTGAGATGAGGCGAAAGAGAAGCCTTGAGAAGGACACAAAGGAGATCCCCTTGCTAAAGGAATGAGCAAGGTAGAGAGTGAATGAACTGCTTGACTGTGTGTTTGTGTCTTTCAGGTGATTTCAGTTACTGTGTGAATTGGGCTTGTGTGTCTGGGGGCTCTTTGTGCCATTTTTCCCTGCTTACCCTTGATCAGCCTCAATCAGCCTTGTGATCACCCTTCCCCTGTGTGCTTAACAAGGGGGCAAGGGCTGACCTAGGAGAAGAAGGCCTTAAAAGCCAGAGGCTAAGTGACCAGGGGACTGCAAACAAGGGAGTTTGAGAGGAGGAGTTTGTAGAGGGTTTTGTGAGGCTACTATGCTAAAGAAGAGCCCCGTCGCTTGTACCAGCACGGCTTCTGTCTCCTCCACCAGCACCTGTATCCAGACAGACATTCTGACCATGCATATATCTACCCAGATCCTGGTGCGGGTTTGCAGAGATTGTGACCTGCAGGTGGGGTGAGGGGTATCATCCATGTGAAAGGTGCCGTCTGGTGGAATCTCTCAGGAGGCAGGTGGAAGTCCTACAGGAGGAGGTGGCTAGGGTTAGGAACCTCCGTGCCCATGAGTAATTCCTCAAGAGCATTCATGAAGAGACACTGAAGGCCAAGGAAGGTAGCCAGTTACAGAGGACTGCTGCTGTCATATCATCGGGGGAGAAGGAGATGGTTCTGTCACAGGGAGGACACTTGCAGGTGGTTGCTTCTGGCAGCAGGCAGTGCTCCAACCCTGCTCCCCCTTCATAGTGATGAAGAACTGTTATGCAGCCATAGCAATGAGAGCTGAAGTGGAAGAGGAGGAGCCATGCACCCCCAAGGCTGGGAGAATCGCAACCACCACACCCAGGAGGAAATGTAGGGTAGTGATGGTTGGGGACTCTCTTTTGAGGGGGATGGAGGCACCCATCTGTCACCCTGACTTGGCATCCCAGGAGGTATGCTGCCTGCCAGGGGCCCATATCTGAGATGTTACAGAGAGGTTGTCGAGAAACATCAGGCCCTCTGACTACTACCCCATGCTACTCATCCATGTGGGCACTAATGATACTGTGAACATACCAGAAGTGACTATAGGGATCTGGGAGCATGGGTGAAGGAGTTTCGTACACAGGTGGTCTTCTCTTCTATCTTTCTGGTCAAGGGTAGGGGCCTGGGACAGATGCATCCTGGACATGAATGCCTGGCTGCAAAGAGAGTTTTAGCAGGGGGGCTTTGACTTCCTCAACCATGGAATCCTGTTCCAGGAAGAAGGACTGCTAGATAGAGATGAAGTTCACCTTTTGAGGAAGGGGAAGAGCATATCTGGACATAGACTGGCTAACCTAGTGAGGAGGGCTTTAAACTACGTTTGAAGGGGGAAGGTGACCAAAGCCCACAGGTAACCAGGGAGACCTGGGGGAAGGGTTGGAATTTGGGGGTTAACCTGGGCTGTAACACCAGGGATAAAAGATAGACTAGTCAGAACTGGGGAGGGAACTCAAATCAGTATCTTAAGTGTCTGTATACTAATGCGAGAAGTATGGGGAATAACCAGGGAGAACTTGAAATACTAGGAGCTAAACCCAACTATGACGTAGTTGGCATCACAGAGATTTGGTGGGATAATAATACTTGACTGGAATATTAATATAGCAGAGTACAGCTTGCTTAGGAAGGATAGGCAAGGGAAAAAGGGAGGTGGTGTTGCTTTGTAAATTTAAAAATGTGTTTACTGGACTGAGGTGGAGATGGAAATAGGAGACAGACATATTGAAAGTCTCTGGGTGAAAATAAAAGGAGTAAAAACCAAGGGTGATGTCATGGTAGGGGTCTACTACAGGCCACCTAACCAGGAAGAGGAGGTGGATGAGGCTTTTTTTTTTCCTCCCAACAATTAACAAAATCATCTAAAGCACAGCACTTAGTGTTGCTGAGGGACTTCAACTACCCAGACATCTGCTGGGAAAATAACACTGCAAGGCACAGATTATCCAACAAGTTCTTGGAATGTCTTCAAGAAATTTTTTTTTTTATTTCAAAAGGTGGAGAAAGCTACTAGGGGAGAGGCCATTCTTAACTTGATTTTGAGAAACAGAGAGGAACTGTCTGAGAATTTGAAAGTGAAGGTAGTTTAGATGAAAGTGATCATGAAATGGTAGAGTTCATGATTCTTAGGAATGGTAGGAGAGAGAACACCAAAATAAAGATGATGGATTTCAAGAAGGCAGACTTCAGCACACTCACAGAATTGGTAGGAAGGATCCCATGGGAAGCATGTCTAAGAGGAAAAATAAGTGAAGACAGTTGGCAGTTTTTCAAAGAAACATTATTAAGGGCACAAGAGAAAACTATTCCACTGCATAGGAAAGATAGGAAGAGCGGCAAGAGACCACTCTGGCTTAACCAGGAGATTTTCAATAATTTAAAAATAAAGAAAGAATCCTACAAAAAGTGGAAACTAGGTCAAATCACAAAGGATGACTATAAACAAATACCAGTTGTGCAGGGGAAAAAATCAGAAAGGCACAAACTGAGATCAAACTAGCTGAAGGCATAAAGGGTAACAAAAAACATTTTTAAAATACATTAGAAACAAAAGGAAGACCAAGGACAGCGTAGGATTGTTACTCAACAAAGAGGGAAAAACAATAACAGAAAACGTAGAAATGGCAGAGGAACTAAATTATTTCTTTGTTTCCATCTTCACCGAGAAGGTTGGTGGTGACTGAATGCTGGATGTAGGGGAGGGCAATAAAAATGGGATAGGATCAGAAGCTAAAATAGGGAAAGAACAAGTTAAAAATTACTTAAAGGAGTTAGATGTCTTCAAGTCACCAGGGCCTGATGATATGCACCCTAGAATACTCAAGGAGCTGACTCAGGAGATATCTGAGCCATTGGTTATTATTTTTGAAAAATCATGGAAGACTGAGGACTGGAAAAGAGCACATATAGTGCCCATCTATAAAAAGGGAAATAAGGACAACCCAGGGAATTATAGACCAGTCAGTTTAACCTCTGTACCAGGAAAAATAATGGAGCAAATAATTAAGGAATCGATTAGCAAACATCTAGAAGAGAATAAGGTGTTAAGTGATAGTCAGCATGGATTTCTGAAGAACAAATCCTGACAGATCTACCTGATAGCTTTCCATGATGGGGTAACAAGCCTTGTGGATAGAGGAGAAGTGGTAGATGTGGTATATCTAGACTTTAGTAAGGCTTTTGATATGGTCTTGCATCAACTTCTCATTAACAAAGTATGGAAGAATAACCTGGATGGAGCTACTATAAAATGGGTGCAAAACTGGTTGGATAACCATTCCCAGCGAGTAGTTATCAATGGTTCACAGTCATCCTGGAAGGGCATAACGAGCCAGGTACCACAGGGATCAGTTGTGGGTCTATCTCTGTTCAATATTTTCATCATTGATTTGGAGGATGGCATACAGAGTACACTTATAAAATTTGTCAATGATACCAAGCTGGGAGGGGTTGCAAGGATCACAATTCAAAATGATTTGGACAAACTGGTTAAATGGTCTGAAGTAAATAGAATAAAATTCAATAAAGACAAGTGCAAAGTACTCCACTTACGAAAGAGCAATACATTGCACACATACAAAATGGGCAATGACTATCTAGGAAGGAGTATGTCAGAAAGGGACCTGGCTGTCATAGTGGACCACAAGCTAAATATGAGTCAACAGTATAATACTGTTGCAAAAAATGCAAACACCATTCTGGGATTTATTAACAGGAATATTGTAAGAAAGACACGAGATGTAATTCTTCCACTCTACTCCGCCCTAATTAGACCACAACTGGAGTAGTGTGTCCAGTTCTGGGTACCTCATTTCAGGAAAGATGTGGACAAATTGGAGAAAGTCCAGAGAAGAACAACAAGAATGATTAAAGGTCTGGAACACTTGACTTATGAGGGAAGATTGAAAGAACTGGGTTTGTTAGTCTGGAAAAGAGGAGACTAAGGGGGGACATGATAACAATTTTCAAGTACTAAAAGGTTGTCACGAGGAGAAGGGAGAAAAATTGTTCTCCTTAACCGCCAATGATAGGACAAGAAGCAATGGGCTTAAATTATGGCAAGGGAAGTTTAGGTTGGGCATTAGGAAAAGATTCCTAACTGTCAGGGTGATTAACCAATGGAATAAGTTGCCTAGGCAGGTTGTGAAATCTCCATCATTGGAGGTTTTTAAGAGCAGGTTAGACAAGCACCTGTCAGGGATGGTTTAAAAGGGTACTTGGTCCTTGCCATGAGTGCAAGCGACTGGACTCAATGACCTCTCTTGGTCCCTTCGAGTTTCTATGATTGTTGAAAACCTTAGCTTTTACCTTTCATTGCTTTTTGCAGCTCTGAGCATTAAGTCCTGTGAAAGTTGGTATTTTGAAAACTTTTGCCACTTAACTGGTAGTAGGACAAAGTTTAATCACTCTCTAAAAGGCAGGATGTTAAGGTAACTGAATTTTTGGACACACTAGGGAGTTTTAACATTAGCGATATTGAAAATGACCAGAGGGAGAGTAAAGAAGCCATTGGGTAAACACTAGTTCTGGTCTTCAAAGTTTTACTCACATCAGTAATTTGTAGTCAGGTAGCTATTCTCTTTGAAGCTATTTGGACTAGACATAAGTTTTTTTTTGCAGAATTGGGCCCACTGTTTTATTCCATTGAATTGTATAACCCATTTCATTCGTTGCATCAGCCATAACTGAATATTAACCTTTGTTTTTAGTTGACCTTATCTAGCTAGGACTCGGTTTTTTATGGCTTAAAAGAGAATCAGCTGATGAAGTCATTGAAAAGTCCTCTTTTTTGTGTATGTGTGGCCATTTTTTATTATTATTTTTTAAAAAGGACAGATTTTATCATAGAAATTGTCTTCACATGACTGAATGGCAACTACTCCTGTTTTCACCAGAGAGAGAAACTGACTACTAATGTTCTGTAAACCTTGCTTTATGATTATTAATTTTATACAGCACTCCTCTGAGTTCTATTCCAATTCAAAACTTTTACTATGGAAGTTTGTGCCCAGTGAAGTAAGGAGCATTGTTAATTTTAGGTATTTATAGCCTACCCATGGAGAACTATATTGGTTAGATTTAGTCATATGATAATATATTTTCTCCAGGAGATTACCCTGTTTTGCATTTTAAGGAGGTTTAATAAAAATTAGGCTAAACCATTCATACAAGGAGTATTGAATGTCATAGCATCACTGATTAAACATTTAAGGTGACATGTTAAATTCTTGGCTGAGGCTAGAATCACTCCATTTTTCCAATAAAGATAGGCATACACTTAATGTAATCATTTATCACAAAGATGCTGAACAGCATTTTTAACAGGAAAGGTCTTTTACTATGGTCATTCTACAGTGTATACACTATTTAAATAGAGAATAACTTAAAACATGTACCTTAAATTGACTAGTTGAGAAATGAATAAGTTCCAGTGTCCTTGTTAGCATTTAATACAATCTTGTAATTCTATATAAATCAAATATTCAGATATGTAAAGATAGTTCACCATTTATAGAGCCAAGAAGTAATGACAGAAAGGCCTTCTACCCAGTTATGACTACATTTGGTCATATCTGAGGAGGTAGTGACAGCTATGGTAGAGATGACATGATTATTTTCCATTTTAACCCTTTAAGTCATTAATAGTGTCTTAAAATTCTCAGCTATTGGGCTGAAATTTTCCAGCTGTAGTTCCTGCTCATTAATGATTATTTATTTTTTGAACCAAAACTGTGGAATGGTTTTGGAAAATGAAGCACTCACCTATACTTTTTTGTTGGGTTTTTTTGGTGTTTTTTTAAGCAGCATTAGCAGGGAAGTGACTGGAGTTAGAAAGCCGAGGTTTGTCAATGAAAAAGCCATCATCGCTAAGTAAATACACCTCTAAATGTTCTGTTTATATTTGAGATTTCTCACAATTTCTACCTATTGGAAGTCTAGCTCTGACTTTCTATCACTCTTTCTATTGTTCCAGATGACAAAAGTTGGCTTTATTGCATATGTATGAGATATGAACATAGGTGGACAGTGAACATGTGAGTGATACTGACAGACCAAATGGAAGCTCATGCCAAAACCCCAGGCCAATTCATTTCTGTATTAGTATAGTTCAAAGTGATTGTTAAATGTATAAGAAATTATTTAATGTCTAAACTTCATGAAAACTAATGGGATGTTACATATGCATGTTTTTACTTATCTGTAACCAGTTATAATGTAATAGCAAACATTTACATTGGATATACTCTTGTAACTAAAGAACCCATCAAATGGGGAAAAAAGCCTTTTTTAATGTAAATGAGAAATTTAGCAGAATCACTCTAATTTTTGTGCATTTGAAGGCAGTCATTTTGTGTGATGATTAGCGATCAAATACTCTAAATATGCGCCCCTCTGTCTCAACCAACAAAAGAAAGAGCCCATGTGGGTGGTGACCCTGTCATCTTATTTTTTGTGAGAAGAAGCTATAAATATGTATTCAGGGAGAGATCCTGCATCTCTGGATGGTCTGAATTCTAAGAGGGCAGAATAACTGAACATGAACACATAGATCCTCAAAGTTATTCTGATAGCCCAGAGAGACTTTTGTGAAACTGAGAATTTACTACATCTTTGCTACAATTTGGTAGATTGTGACACACCCATATATATATTTTACCTCTCAATAACTTTCCTTCCTTCTTTATAGTTAATACACTTTTAGTTAGATTACTGTAGAATTGGCTATCAATATTGTCTTTGGTATGAGATCCAGGATGCAAGTCAACCTGGGTCAGTGACTAGTCTCTTGGGAGTAAGTTGCAATATTTGTAATTTTTGGTGTAAGTGACCACTTGTCTCATGAACCCACTTGCCTGGGTGGCAAGATAGACTGGAGTGTCTTAGTGGATTTTCTATGACTTCATTATAAGACTAATGTAGTACTTTGGGAGTTCACTTTTGGTATAGGGTTAGTGAAGTTTAATTATAGAACATACCACCAGTGTGGGATTTTCTGCCCTGTTTTTTAGAATCTGCCCTCAGGTAGGCACTCATGGTCATAAGCCATTCCAGACAGCATGACAAAGTGTATCACCTGAATGGATTTTACTGGGGGTCACACGTTTGGTGGGCTTCCCTTAATTCCTATTTATAGAATCATAGAATCATAGAATAATAGGGTTGGAAGGGACCTCACGAGGTCATCTAGTCCAACCCCCTGCTAAAAAGCAGGACCACTCCCCCTAAATTATCCCAGCCAGAGTTTTGTCTAACCGAGCCTTAAAAATCTCCAAAGATGAAGATTCTACCACCTCCCTAGATAGCCCATTCCAATGCTTCACCACCCTCCTCGTGAGAAAGTTTTTCCTAATATCCAACCTTGACCTCCCCAGCTGTAATTTGAAACCATTGCTCCTTGTTCTGTCCTCTGTTACCCTCGAGAACAGCCTAGCTCCCTCCTCTTTGGAGCACCCCTTCAAGTAGTTGAAGGTTGCTATCAAATCTCCCCTCAGTCTTCTCTTCTCTAGACTAAATAAGCCTAGTTCCTTCAGTCTCTCCTCATAAGTCATGTGCCCCAGCCCCCTAATCATTTTTGTTGCCCTCCGCTGGACTCTTTCTAATTTGTCCACATCCTTTCTGTAGTGGGGAGCCCAAAACTGGACACAGTACTCCAGATGCGGCCTGACCAGTGTCGAATAGAGGGGAATTATCACATCCCTCGATCTGCTGGCAATACTCCTACTGATGCAGCCTAATATGCCATTGGCCTTTTTGGCAACAAGGGCACACTGTTGGCTCATATTCATCTTCCCGTCCACCATAACTCCCAGGTCCTTTTCTACAGCACTGCTACTTAGCTGATCGGTCCCCAGCCTGTAGCAGTGCATGGGATTTTTCCGTCCTAAGTGCAGGACTTTGCACTTGTCTTTGTTGAACCTCATGAGGTTTCTTTCGGCCCACTGTTCCAATTAGTCCAAGTCTCTCTGGATCCTGTCCCTGCCCTCCAGAGTATCTACCATTCCCCCCAACTTGGTGTCATCCGCAAACTTACTAAGCACGCAGTCTATTCCATCATCAAGATCATTAATGAAGATGTTGAATAGAACCGGCCCCAGGACCGACCCCTGGGGCACTTCACTCGTTACCGGTTGCCAACCAGACATCGAGCCATTGATTCCTACCCGCTGAGCCCGTTGATCTAACCAGTTTTCGATCCACCTTACGGTCCACTCATCCAACCCATACTTCCTTAACTTGCCAACGAGAATGTTGTGGGAAACTGTATCAAAAGCCTTGCTAAAATCAAGGTATATCACGTCAACGGCTCTTCCCGCATCCACAAATCCAGTCATCTCATCATAGAAGGAAATCAGGTTGGTCAGGCACGATTTGCCCTTGGTGAATCCATGTTGACTGTTCCTGATCACTCTATTTTCCTCCAAGTGTTTCAGGATGGATTCCTTGAGGACCTGCTCCATGATTTTCCCAGGGATTGAGGTGAGGCTGACCGGTCTGTAGTTCCCCGGATCCTCCTTTTTCCCTTTCTTAAAGATAGGTACTATATTTGCCTTTTTCCAATCCTCCGGGACCACCCCCGTTCGCCACGAGTTCTCAAAGATAATGGCCAGCGGCTCTGCAATCACTTCCCCCAACTCCCTCAGCACCCTCGGATGCAGTTCATCCGGCCCCATGGACTTGTGCACTTCCAATTTCATTTAGGTCCATTATAAAACCACAACCATTTGTAAACTCCATTCAAGTGAGGCATAACATTGGAACAGCAGGTATTGCCTGCAGTGTGCACAATGTAAGCCATCACTGTCATAAACTCTGACTTCAATTACTAATTATTATTTGCCATTTTTGTGAATAATTCACTTTTTATATATGTAAAAATGAGTATACAGTGTAGCCTCAAATTAAGCACCAAAAAACGAATACCTGGTTCTCTTCCATGGTACAGCAGATATTTTAAAATCAACGGTACTAGGCCCATGTAATATACCAGACACTTGTCTTAAATGTGTTCTGCTGCAATGTCAAAAGTTGTGTTCAAATTTCACTATGAATGAACACTTCTGTGAGATGCACGCACACCCAAGAACAGAGATGGACTTCAAATGCATTGACCATTTTGTTTAGGATTATGCAAAACACACACACAAGCAAGTGATAATAGTTCCCTGATTTCCAAAGTTTATATGAACCATATTGTTTGTCTATCTTCAAATTATAGGCCCACATTTATGGTTGCAAAATGGTATCCATTCCATACTAATTCAATACTGTGATAATTCTTTTCAAAAAATATTTGTACACATTTTAACTGTGTAGTCACACTATTTTAATCTGTTTTAGTTTCCTCATGTGGGTATCATGAATCTATGTGAATTATCCCTTTTATATAGAGTTTTCGTTCTCATTTTTGATGTAATTGCTTTGGAAGCATTTAGGGCCAGATTATTGGACATGTGGGGAAGGGTACAGAGATCCAGACACTATTGCAGCTTCCACTGCAACCTGCAACATTAGTTCTTTGGATATTATATTGAAAGTTACTGACTTTAAATATAGTTCAGTTATTTTGGTGGTTTTGATAAGTAATAAGGACATCACAATAGAGCTAGCCATAGGAAATAACTTTGGATCAGGTGATCATAAATTGATTCACCTTAGGTTATATGGAAGGATAATCAAAACCAGGTCAATTATAGTTCTGATTTCAAAAATGGCAGTCTTGGAGAAACAAAGGGAATTAATGAAAGAAGTCAGTTTCACTGAAGAGCTTAAGGACTTAAATGTGGAGCAGGCTTGGAATTTCTTTAAATTAAGTATACAAAAATGACCTGTAATTTGCATCCCATGCAAAGAGGAAAAAACATGTTGGGAAAGATTCTAATCATGATTGGATGAATAACTACCTGTCAATGGGGGCTGCCATTGCTCCCTCACTCTAACCATACACTGCCATGTCCAGTCTCAGTTATGAATGCTTATTTGTCTTAAAACAAAATACCTGGACCCCAGGCTTCACTCAGTACCTGGACCCCAGGCTTCAGGGCCACTCCTGTCAGAGGTCTATGGCATTTCAGCTCCCAATAGCTTTCTTGCCTCTGGCCCCCTTATTCCCAGAACCCATCACTGCTGTTAATTCTACTTCACTACAGCATGGCATGGCTTCCAAGGGCTCAACCTGTCTCAATTTTCCTTCTCCACAGCTGCCTACTAGCAGGCCTTTATATAGTCCAGTCCTCTTTAATTAGTTGGATTGGGCCCACCTGCTCCAGTCTAGGGTAGCTTGGCTCAGTCTATCCCCAAAGACCTTATGACACCAGTGCAAGAAGATAATTAAGAGTATGCAAAAAGCCTATGTGTAATGGAAAACGGGATTGATCAGTAAAGAAAGCTACATCTTGGAGGTCAGTACTGAAGGCCCAGTGCAATTTCAGGTGCTTGACCGTGGTTTTAAGGCCTAGTATAGTTTGGGTTGCTTGCTTGACTATTCCGGCTTCTGCATCTTGACATCTTCCAAAAACAAATTAAATCACTAAATAACCTTGTAAATGTCTCGGTTTCTGCATACCATGGCTCATAATAAAACAAAATACATAAAATGTGTGCTAGCAGCTGCACATAAATTATGACAATGGGAATGACAACTTTTCCTTATATATTTGTGGGTACACTTTTCCACTGCTGAGGGGCATATTATTTTACCACCTCTCCCGTTCCCAAATATTGTTTTAACAACCCCAATCATCATCATAAAAATAAAATAGTATCAAAAATAAAAACCCAGATAAAATATATGAATTTAAAATAATTATATAAAACTACATATAAAAATATATAATCCATTACTTAAATAAATGGGCATGCTCTATCAATCTCTGATTCTGCAAAAAGTGCTGCCAGTCAAACCAAAGGATCCATTAACTCCCTGGTGGGGCCCCTATAAAAAGGTGTTCCTGTATACAGCCTAAGTAACTGCTTAGCTCTCCATACTTAATAAATATATTGTAGCTAATTTTAAGCTTTGCATTAAAGCAATATATTTACCACATCTGAAATTAAGGAGTTTAATGTGCTCAAGTTAGGTGGATCAGATCATTTCCATCCCAGAATACTGAAAGATTTGGAGTATGAGATTGCTAGTTCAGTAGTAAAGATTCATTATAAATGTATTTAAAGAATTTGCAGTAACTATGTCAGCGGGAAAAATTCTTGCACCGATACAGTGCTATGCACAATGCTACTTATGTCCGTGTAATTTATGTCACTCAGGAGTGACTTGGGTGGCTTAGGGTGTGAATAAAAATCATGTTTCCACATCCTATTCTTAATGGGAATTATTCAGATTAATTTTCTTTGCATCAACTGAAAAATGTACTCAACTGTTTAAATGCTGTTCTACTACTACTCCCTAAGCAAGCTAAATTCCCATTATTAAAGCTAAAGATTTCTATCAGCTATTTCATTCTGATTATAAATTGTCCTCCCCACTATGTCCCCCACCTGCACTATTCCTATTATTGAAGAACTAGACCCTCTGGTGTAATATACTGAACCCTCCACACACCCCCAAAAACAAAACAAAAAACCTGCAATTCATTTGTTCTAGCAGGAAAATGTTTCCAATGATTTATCCACCAAGATTAGGAAGCATCTTTACTTATATTACCGTAGAGCTGCCATATGAATATTTTATATATCCTGGATGATTCCAATGTAGTGTGTATTTCGGTGATGGCCTAGTAAAATGTAATATTTTAAAAAGGGTAAGTCATTTGTAATACAAAGTTAGTGAATTTTCATACTTTCCCTTCTTACTAAAATACTAATTTGCCTTATAATGGAAAAATCCATGCTAGGAAAATTGAAGATCTTACTATTCAATTTCACACTTGCATTGTGAATAATGGAGTTGTACAGGCTATACAGCTATATTTAAATTTAACAGTTTCAAACTTGGAGGGAAGGAATTGTATTCATTAGATCACTACAGTTCCCCTTTATACCTCTCTTGGAAAGAAAAGAGGTTACTTATTGTTCAGGCATTGTTCCACTTTTAGAGCTTTTTGCCCGTCTTTTCACTAGCGATGAGAATCTAATCTATCCAATTGCATATTCATTCAATATACTATAGAATAACTCATGCATGGAGGAGTGAAGCACAAGGAGAAAAACTGCTAAAAAAGAAAGCTGTTAGTTGTTTCTTTCTGGTTTTGGCATCTGAAATGCTAATGTTTCAGAAATCAGAAACAAAAGAGCTGAAGTCATAAAATTAATGTAGCAGGTTAAGAAAACAATTCAAACTGTGTTATAGAGTTCAAATGTGTAATCAGTTTATTCAACGTGGTTTTATCTCACCAAGCATTGGATTCACTTTCCTTGTTTATCATGCTAATTTATTATAGCATAACTGGAAATTACCTTGAGAGATTACATACTCCAGTTCACTGCACTGAGACAGGACCAAGTGCACCTAGACGATCCCTGACAGTTGTTTGTCTCTGTTTTTAAAACCTTCCAGTGATTGGGTATTCCACAAGTTCTTGAGAACCTGTTCCAGTACCAAATAATCCTTATAGCTATTTTTTTTCTAATATGCAACCTAAGTCTCTCTTAGATTAAGCTGATTTGCTTCTTGTCCTACCTATAGTGAAAATGGATAACAATTGATTACTATCCTCTTTATAACATATTTGAAAACTTATGTCTTCCCTTAGTTTTCTTTTCTATTAATACTGCAAATAATAAATAGAATTTACATCGCACACACGTTTACAATAAGCTTTGCAAATAAGGTACACTGCAAGATCCTTGGGCAGAAATCACGTCTAAGGGCTCAATTTTGTAGGTTGCTAATGAGGTTTGTGTGGCAGAAGTGCTGAGGTTACCACGTGGTAATTCATAGTTCAGTAAGGTGAAATGACTTGAGGGGATGATAACGTAGGCTGGTAGGCTGAGTAAAACGCTGTGCCCACTATGAGTCATGAAGTATCAAAAAAGATAAATGTGAAAGTATTTTTTTCTTTTTTTAGTCTTTGGCTCCTAGTTGCCTTTCTTCTAAGATCAATTTTTAACCATATTCACAAATTGCTCTACTGCTGGCTGACAGAAGGGATAACAGAAAAGCCTAAACACTGCTACTGTGTGTTCTGGACCAAAGTCTCTGTTGGCATAACTATTGATATCAGTGGAGTTATGCCAGCAAAGACTATTTATGACCATTTACACACCTATCTCTTGGCCTCATCCTGTCTCCAAGACCCAAAAGGCTTGCTATAAACCAGTGCTCTGTTCAGAACAGGAACAAAGGTTTATTCCTATTGTTAATCATTGTGTGCATTTCTCTACAGCATGCAGATTCTAGTCTGCATAGATCAGGAGCATTAGAATTTTGGCTCACAAGCTTCTTTTGGCAATGCTCCTCAGTCTGGGGACTGATCGGCTAAGTAGCAGCACCGTAGAAAAGGACCTGGGGGTTATGGTGGACGGGAAGATGGATATGAGCCAACAGTGTGCTCTTGTTGCCAAAAAGGCCAATGGCATATTGGGCTACAACAGTAGGAGCGTTGCCAGCAGATCGAGGGATGTGACTATTCCCCTCTACTCGGCACTGGTGAGGCTGCATCTGGAATACTGTGTCCAGTTTTGGGCTCCCCACTACAGAAAGGATGTAGACAAATTAGAAAGAGTTCAGCAGAGGGCGACAAAAATGATTAGGAGGCTGGGGCTCATGACGTATGAGGCAAGACCGAAGGAACTAGGCTTATTTAGTCTTCAGAAGAGAAGAGGGGGGATTTGATAGCAACCTTCAACTACTTGAAGGAGTGCTCCAAAGAGGAAGGAGCTAGGATGTTCTCAGTAGTAAGAGAGAATAGAACAAGGAGCAATGGTTTCAAGTTGCAGGTGGGGAGGTATTGGGTGGATATTAGGAAAAACTTTCTCACTAGGAGGGTGGGGAAGCATTGGAATGGGTTACCTAGGGAGGTGGTAGAATCTCCGTCTCTGGAGATATTTAAGGTCCAGTTAGACAATACTCTGGCTGGGATGATTTAGTGGGAATGGTCCTGCTTTTAGCAGGGGGTTGGACTACCTGACCTCATGAAGTCCCTTCCAATGCTATGATTCTAAGCCCCAATTTAGACAAGAATCACACACATCACAAGATATGTGCAGGGAAAATTGTGGAGAAGGTTGTGCAAAGTATTCCTGGAGAAACTTTCTTTGGCAAGGATTTGACAAAGAGACATGGGAGGCTGTTTCAATCACTGAGAACAGTATGGTGTGAAACTATGTGAAAAAAATTTGTCACAGTTCAGGATAAATGCACCTGTATTACCCCTCTAAGGTCCAGCAAGGGCAACTTGGCTCACCAGCCATTACCTCTCTTTGGTGGAGATATGCATCTCTTTCCCTTCTGACAGGGATATATCCTGGCTGCACAATCCCTGGAGCCTGTGCCCTGCAACCTCAAGTCAGGTGAGCTGAGGCCCTTGGGTGTTTTTATCCCTCTGTAGACATAGCCTGAGCTGCTCATTTATCCAGCTTGGTCTTTTAAGAGGTTAGCAATATGTAAACAGCCAGCCAATGTTTTTTTTTTTTTTTTGCTTGAGGAACAGCCTCAAAAGGACAGATTCGAAAGTGGTGCATTTGCATTCCCTTCATCTCAACTATATTTTAGGAAATCCATTTCATATATATTCATATCACCAAAAGTTCCTAAAACTTCCCAGAAATTGCATTAATTCTGTCTTCCTCCTAAAGAAGTATGCACAGGTCACCATCAGTATATCAACATTTACATTTTGAATACAACTCACTCCTGAAATACTTAACCTTAATTCCAAAAGGTTTGTCTAGGTGTGGTGGAAGGAACTGGAATAGTGAATCAGGACCCAGAGCACAGTATGATAGGGAGCTGCCAAGAAGAACAGGGGACATCACTCCCAGAAATGTAGGGCTAGCAGCCCAACAAATGGAAGGAGGTCAGTACCTGGGAGAGAGCACTGGCTGACTGCTCGAGCTCAGCAGAGCAGATGCTCTGACATAAGGGTGGAAGAGGTACTGGGGCTGTAGGGAAGTGGTCTCAGAAAGTCTGTTGAGAAACTGCTGGGAGGCAGTGAAAACTGGCTGCACATAGGGTCCCTGGACCAGGACCCATCGTAGGCTCATGTCCCATCCCACCACTCCCAGATCATCACTGGAGTGGTGGTAGACTGCAGCAGCCACTGAAGTGTGTGGCGGAACCAGGACCACAGAATCCTCCAGAAATGGGGGGAGGACATAGATTATGGTTTGGACAGAGGGCTGGGTCAGGAAAAAGATGTGGTAAGCCCTGATGGCAAGTGAGAAGGTCTACCAGGAACCCTAAGGAAATGTGACAGAGCACATGGATGTGGGTGTCTGCTTAAGCTATTCCCCAGATCACCAGCAACAGGCACCAGTCCAGCAGTGAGTGCTGTGAGTCCATCACACTAGGGTACTTCAGGATATTGTCATATCTGCCAAGAAGTGGGAGACTGGGACAACAGTGGGGGAAAGGGAAAAAGGAGGATCAGGGGAACTACAGACCGGTCAGCCTCACCTCAATCCCTGGGAAAATCATGGAGCAGGTCCTCAAAGAATCCATCCTGAAACACTTGGAGGAAAATAGAGTGATCAAGAGCAGTCGACATGGATTCACCAAGGGCAAATCGTGCCTGACCAACCTGATTTCCTTCTATGATGAGATGACTGGATTTGTGGATGCGGGAAGTGCCATTGACCTAGTATACCTCGACTTTAGCAAGGCTTTTGATACGGTTTCCCACAGCATTCTCGTCAGCAAGTTAAGGAAGTATGGGTTGGGCGAGTGGACCATAAGGTGGATAGAAAACTGGCTAGATCAACAGGCTTAGCGGGTAGGAATCAATGGCTCGATGTCTAGTTGGCAACCGGTAACGAGTGGAGTACCTCAGGGGTCGGTCCTGGTGCCGGTTCTGTTCAACATCTTTGTTAATGATCTTGATGATGGGATAGACTGCGTGATTAGTAAGTTCATGGATGACACTAAGCTGGGGGGAATAGTAGATACTCTGGAGGGCAGGGACAGGATCCAGGGAGACTTGGACAAATTGGAACACTGGGCCAAAAGAAACCTCATGAGGTTCAACAAAGACAAGTGCAAAGTCCTACACTTAGGATGGAAAAATCCCATGCACTGCTACAGGCTGGGGACCGATCAGCTAAGTAGCAGTGCTGTAGAAAAGGACCTGGGGGTTATGGTGGACGGGATGATGAATATGAGCCAACAGTGTGCTCTTGTTGCCAAAAAGGCCAATGACATATTAGGCTGCATCAGTAGGAGTATTGCCAGCAGATCGAGGGATGTGATAATTCCCCTCTATTCGACACTGGTCAGGCCGCATCTGGAATAATGTATCCAGTTTTGGGCTCCCCACTACAGAAAGGATGTGGACAAATTAGAAAGAGTCCAGCGGAGGGCAACAAAAATGATTAGAGGGCTGTGGCACATGTCTTATGAGAAGAGACTGAAGGAACTAGGCTTATTTAGTCTACAGAAGAGAAGACTGAGGGGAGATTTGATAGCAACCTTCAACTACTTGAAGGGGTGCTCCAAAGAGGAGGGAGCTAGGCTGTTCTCAATGGTAACAGAGGACAGAACAAGGAGCAATGGTTTCAAATTACAGCTGGGGAGGTCGAGGTTGGATATTAGGAAAAACTTTCTCACTAGGAGGGTGGTGAAGCATTGATATGGGTTACCTAGGCAGTGGTAGAATCTCCATCTTTGGAGATTTTTAAGGCCTGGTTAGACAAAACCCTGGCTGGGGTGATTTAGTGGGAGTGGTCCTGCTTTTTAGCAGCAGGTTGGACTAGATGACCTCATGAGGTCCCTTCTATCCCTATTATTCTATGATTCTATGATTATTGATGGTGTTAAAAATCTATTAACAGAACAGTAAAGCAAAAGGGCCAGGAGAAATATAAGTGAACGAGCAGTAGGACATTAGGTCTGATATTAGATCAAATAAAAATGTGGTTGAGGAGCTTGAATTTGATACATAAAGAGACCGGAAGCCAATTAAGGGAGTTGTGTAGGAGGAAACATTTATGGAATAAAAGGTAAATTAAGCTGCAGCATTCTGAATAGAGGGAATAGGGAGACAGATCAGAATAAGGAAATTTCAGTGATTACAAAGAGGGATGACCAAAGTGTGAACAAGGAATTAGTAGAAGAGATAGGGAGAGGAGGGTGGATTTGGAGAAGAGAGTAGAAGATAAGACACAAGGCTTCCTGAAAAACTGTGTATCAGGGAAGAAGGAAATAAAAAGTCCAAAATGACACCTGTATTGTCAGCTCTGGGAGACAGAAGGATAGCGGGGCTCCTAATAATGATTGGGAAATGCAATAGCCACACATTTATTCCTATACTAAAAACGCATTTAATCATACAAAATCAGCAGCTTTTTTTTTTATGTCATTTTCAAATTAAGAAAAAACTAGGCTTTGTTTTATTGCATGTTCAACAAGCATGTACTGAAAGGAAGTGGTTGCTAAGAGTATCTTCGCAGTAGAATGGAGCTGAAAAATTAGTAGCTCAACTGTTTTTTTCTCCCCCAATGTCAAGTGAGGATGGATGTTTGCAATGGGATTTTTACACAATGACCTTCATCCTACTGGAATGAAAACGTTACTGAATAACATTGCAATTATTTCTCCATACTTATAGGATGTGTACCTATGAGTTTTACAACCAAACATAAATAATTCTTGATGAGTCTTGTGAATCCTCTAGTATCTCTTTTGGTGGTTCACTGTTTGTATTTGAATGCATTGTCTCAGCTCTAAACCAACACAGAATTCAAAAGACAAATGTCATCCCTTCCTAAAGGTCAAACGTCTAAGTGCAAAGAGATTGTTGTTAGAGATAGGTATTGAAAAAAACATTACTACTTTATATATCACAGGCACACTTTGTACTAAAAAATCTTTGCCAAATTTTGGAAATAGCCTCACATTTTAGATTTTGTTTGACTAATACAATCAGGCAATCGGGAATTTCTGGTATAGTATCTTGTAATATACATTTACTTGTTAGTCTATTCAGGACACGCACTGTTCTTATAGACATAACCACAATTCCTATTGAAGAAAATGTTTTGCTATAGTTTACGCTTTGTCCTTTTCCAGATTAACTGTGGTGTAAAATTAAGTATTAAGAAAGACCATAAGAATAAGTAACAGTTTCTTAACATCCAATTAGCAACATTCAAGTTGGATTAATGTGTCTCGCTACTGATAGGCAGTAAAAGGGTTCTCAGCTCCAAGCCTGTGCCCCCTGCCCATCAACACGACCTTGCCCATCCTCTCTCCCATATGGGCCCAGCATGAAGGAAACGGTTGGGTTCCCACCTGCTGTTAGGCCCCGCAGACCCATTGCTACCACTACCGACAACAGGTTCCACCACTGGGAGGGGGATCTGGGGTGAAATAAGGCCCATGCCTTACTAAAAGTTGCCGACCCCTGAGTTATACTTAGGAGATAGGGTAAGGAAGTTAGCTTTGGGAATTCATTCTAGCCTTTTCTGTGACATTTGCAGGTGTCTTTTCATTAAGTGACTGAGGTAGGCTGTTGGGGTGCATCTACACTTACAAGTTTAGGTCAACTTAAGGAGGTTTAAGTCGACCTAAACTATTCCGCGTCCACACTGGGCTTTCCTCAAGTCAACTTAATAACACCTCATTTTAGGTCAACTTAATGCTTAAGTAGACCTTATTAGGTCGACTTAAGCCAGTGTGGATGGGGATTAGCACCTAAATTGAACTCATTAAGTCAACTTAAAACATTAAGTCGACTTAATAAGGTTAAAAAGGGGCTATGTCTACACTAGAAAAATTAAGTCAACTTTTGTTAAGTCGAATTAATAAGGTTGACTTTAAGTCAACTTAAAGTCGACCTTATTAAGTCGACTTACTTTTCTAGTGTAGACATAGCCTTGGAGACTGCCATACCAGACCTTTCAATTAATTACTATGGGCACACAAGCATACACTCACACAATAGTTTGGGTCAAGTCCTGAAGTTCTTATTCAGGCAAAACTAATTGAAGTCAGTTGGAAATTTGCCCTGAATAAGCACATTAGGATTAAAAACACGCCAACCATCAATGTTCTATTAAAAATAATCCAAAATTGAACACTACAGACATTATGTTGCCATTTACTTTGCTTTTTAACACTGGTAAACACTTGCCTGAGCCTCCATTACAGTACCCCCTTCAATGACTAGAGGGGAAACTAATAATTTCTATAATTAGTTACCTAACAGTTTCCTTTAAAAGAGATTTTTGTACCTGTATATTAGGAGCTATAACTCCTCCCTTGTTACAAATAAACTATGATACAGTCTCTAATAACATGATCACACGCTATTTTTTCCTAAGGAACTCTGCCTCCTTCAATACACAGGTTGGATGTAAAAGGGGACAAAATTAATGTAACAGGGCAACCATATATCAGATGTAGGGCTCTCGTGGCCAAGATGGAGTCTGCTCTGCAGGCAGCTCTGGCCAAGGAATGGTGCACGCAGGAATGCAGCAGGGACAGTCCCATCCACCCCAGGGGCACCTGTTCCAACCCCCCCGGAGTGATCACACACACACGCTGGTACAGCACACTGAATATGGGAATGGGGAAGATTTATTACAGAGGGATCAAGGAGAGAACAACAGGGGAGATGGGGCAGCAGGAAAGCAGGCTAACAATTAGCAAAAGCCTTGCAGGCCCAGGGGTGCTGCAGGCTGAGGGCAGACAGTGAGCGAGCACAGCGTCTGCGCTCTGAGTTCAGGAGTCCCAGCACAGTTCCAGTCCGGGCTGAGTCCTGGTTGCTCCTGGTCATCTTCAGCGCCAGCAACTGTCCCCAGCAAACCCTCCGGTGCCTCTTCTGCCGCTCTCTGTGACCACAGAGCGACGCCCTCCCCACTTAACTACCTAGAGTCTCCCCCAACTCCCAGGCCTCGTACTCATGGCCCCGCAGCTCTGGGCAGCCGTGTCACTGGGTCCAGCTCCAGTCTGTCCTTGGGCAACTCCTCCCTGGCACAGTGTCCTCTGGCTCCTGTCCTGGGTGTCGCCGGTCAGCTCTCTGTCCCTCCCCAGCTTTGGGCAGGGCCTCCACGGCTTCTCTCTTCTCTGGGCCTCTGGCTGCAGCCCTTCTCCTCAAGCTTCAGCCACACCCTCTCTGTCATCCCCTTCCCCACAAACAGCACTCTCTCCTTCCAGCATAATCAGTACCTCCCCCTATAGGGCAAAGGGTTAACGGGACCACGCTCTCTTAAACCCCAAAAGGGGTTACACAGACATTTCCAAACTTTCAGATACTTTTTTGTTTAACATAGCTTTTAGATATACAAGATGCAAATATGTTAATATTTTATGCTGCAGTTGTCACCTAGTGAATCAGCAGGTGCATGACAGAGATATATTTCAGTCTTCAACTCTAATCACTGGACTCTGGGTTTTAGTTATTTCTGGTGGGTTTCAAGTTTGCATAAAGGAACATGCACTTGATGGAATGTGTGAAGTTCTGGGGTGCAATCGAGACAAGGGAAGGGTTGTATCATTACCTGCCCCACAATTTTGGGTGCCTCACAATGTTTTGCTGTTTTAGCTCCTAACCTGAGCCACTCACAAACAGCTTAATAGCATGCCGGGCTGTCTGTATCCTGAGTGTCTGTATACAGCTGCAGCCCTAGTCCTGCAGCTCTGACCTCAGCAGTCTGACAAGATTCCAGTCACTCAATGGCTACCACTAGCCTTGGTTACTGTTTTCAAGGTTACTCCAACACACTCCAAATCCTAAATTTTCACAATAACATGTTCTGTGCCGTCCCACACTCTCTTGGACAGCTCAGATATAAAAAGTCCTTTGCCATGGTACAGTCTATATTCAACAATTTACTACTTTAAACTAGAGAAACACAACACTGGGTTAGTTTAGATTAAAAATAAAACAATTTTTAGGTACAAAGAAAAAGATTTTAAGTGAGTAAAGTATAAGGGCATTAAAGTCAGAAACAGATATAAAGAGAAATAAAGATAAAACACTTTCTAGTGACCAAAACTTAACAAACTAGACTTGGTTCAAGGTAAAATCCTTACCAAATGTTCCCAGCACATGGCTGACAAAATTCTCAGGTTATGATTTTCCCCCAAAGTCAAAGGGCTGGTTCCTTTGTCTTCTTAGGGGTATGTGTGTGTATGTGTGCGTATCTGAGAGAGACAGACAGACAGACAGAACCTGGGGGTTTTTTGTACCTTACTTTTATGGTCTAGTCACCCTTTGAAATGGATTTTCCTGAGGGCTACCTGTAGACTGTGAGGAGGGAGATAGGGAATCTCACGGTGAAAGAATTTCCAAGATGTTGTTTCCTACAATGCAGATCAATCTGCTCCTGGCCTGCTTTCTTTCACAAAAATGTCCACTTGCCAGATGAGTGCCAATTAACTTTGATGATAACTAACTAGAGGCATGAGCTTGACCTTTGTCTTTGAGAAACAAGTATACCCCCTCTCCAGACTTGTCTGGTATATACATTGTAGTAATTTCAGCCTAATTTCATGACTCTAATAATGATTTTGTACATATATTACACAAGAATATTGATGATCAGTGTGGTGTTCATTTTTAAATGATCCCTCTGAAGGCATACTTTGCACAAAGATTACTACAATAATGTTTAAGGTGTGAATACAGAGGATGCTTTCAGTCACAGAATGTTGCATGACTGTGAAAATAAACAAGTACTTACTTGGGGGGTCTTAGTTCTACATTAGGACCTTTGAGAGGTGTTGCTGGGAATTCAGTTTCACATTCTGCTTTGAAAGGTGCAGCATTGATAGAATCCAGTCAGGAACCAGGAGTTGCTTCCTCCCACGTGTAATATAAGCCTTTGCAGCTCCCCAAACTATAAAGAATGTAAGTTGGAGAAGGAGAAAACATATTAGGTCATCTAGTCCATTTTCTTGACAACAAAAATTAAATGCACTAATGGTGTAATATTAAGTTCAGAAAAATTTAGGTAGAATATCCAGAAAATATTCCTCATGTTCTTATAACCCGAATCTCTATAGTTTAGCAGGAATCAAATCAATATGGTCTTATGGCAATTACTCTAGCCCTTAATATAGAATTATAACCTTCTATAAATTTATGAACCATTCTATACAATTTTATAGAACAAATTAATCTCTATTGAATTCTAGAGAAGGGTCCAAAAGCTTACAGAAAAATTACCTTTTTTCTATTTAATTCTAAAAGAGTTAGACTATATAATAGCATCCCAAAAGGAGTGGTAGAAGCTGCAAAGTATGGTTTATTTTAAATCTGAACTTGATAAGAAACTAGTGTGTGTGTCATACTACTAGGCACACCCTCTCAATACACAGTGTTATGGACACACACATTAGATCTCCCCTTAGTTTTGGCAAGCTATATGTATATAGATATACTCTTCACTTTTAATGCAAAACAACAATAGGTGAGGTTAAAGAAACCTCCGTAAGCAAGCTCTGAAACCCTTGACAGTGTCTCTAAGGGTGAAGATGACAAAGGAAGGAGAGAGGAGAGATTAAGGCAGGTTGGCAATAAGGCAGCAACTACATGATGCCAGTTGCCTTCTTGAACTTTCTGCAATAAGTGTCAAAAAAGCAAAATTTTGATTCAAGGCCATGTATCCTGATTCAAAGGGAAACAGAGAGAGTTTGATTGAACCAATCTAAGTTTCAAATAAATAAATAAGAGCTCAACCTTAGATGAAATCTTATTAAATAATCAAGTTGAAGCCTATTTGAACATTTCTGTTTAAATCAAAATAGGAATGTAATCTGCTTTAGTGATAAGGCAGAAACTTACAGCCTCTCTATCAGGGCTCAAGGCAGAAGGTATAGGTTGAAGTGTAATAAAAAATTATCTCCTGGCTTGCTGTGTGTAGTCTCCCCCCCCCCCCCCCACTGGGATGAAGAGTCAGTCAATGATCTCAGAGCTTCAGATTATCTATCAAGCTGAAAAAAAGCTGTTTTAGCTTGGACCTCTAATCGAATATTGACAGATGAGATCTTCTGAGTGATAAAGATAAATTTAAAACTTAGAGTGATATTATTTGATGTGTATTATAGCCTGCTTGTTAAAGTCATGATATAAAAGTATATTATACTGTCTAAGCCTAGGAATCAATTTATTACTTTTCCTAAATATAATAAGATAAGAGATTCTTATTTAAGACTAAGGTTAAGCCCCTACAATTTAGCTTAACCACACTGAGTTTGCATTGTTCCCCAGATTGATAAAACAACACAGAAATGAATAACAAACCACTTCAAGTTTCTACTGGTTCAAAACATTTTACTGGTTTGAAAAATACTTCTTTTGAGGAGAAATTCTGGTGGAACTGGGAAAAATCTTTCAAATCAGTACGCACCTTAAGTGTAAATATTTAGTATTTAATAGCAAGTGTGCATTTATTGTATATGCAGAAGATTATTAAGTATGTGTATTTGACACTTGTTTTTCCACAGTAAAACTAAGTAAACAAATAGTGTAAAAATACCAGCAAAGTACACAATGAACGTATCTAAAGAAACTGAAAGATTAAAAAAATAAGCATAGAAAAATCATTCTTGCAAAAAAAGAAACCATTTCATCATGAATGCAAAAAGTATGAAGACAGATTGTTCGCTACTATGGAATCTGAAGTTTATATATATTAAAAAGGTTCTTCACCATATAAATTAAAAGGAATGAACTTACTGAGTTTAAAGTATTATTTTGGTCACTCAATGCCTTGTTTCTCACCTACCACAAATGAAAGGTGGGGGTAGAAAGCTCTGTCTTTACTTGCCAATGGAGTTGTTGGCAGATTTAAGGCCAAATCCAGTAGTTGTGAAAGAAAATATTCACTACTAACTGAATTGGGCCCCCAAATGTTATGCAAAGAGATCATTTCTATATTTTTAAACTGGAACTTAATGAAGTGATATGTTCAAATACAGAGAGTAAAGTTCTATTATGTTGTGGTACTTACACTGCACCCACCCATTCTCATGGCATCTGATAGATTGAATGCTGCCCAGGAAATACCTTGAAGTACCTTTTTTATAGTTACACATGGATAGTTAGATAAAAATAATAAAATGATAGAGCCATTACTACTGCTTTAGGCCTTTCATCATGTGACATGTTTTTATGAGCAGTGGAAGTGAATTAGTTTTTAATTGATTTGTGGTTCTCACTTTGAGTTTAGTCCTATTCCTTTTGAAATCAGTAGCAATTTCCCATTGGCTTCAGTGAGAGCAAAATTAGTTCTTTATTGTAAATCCACAATAAATTCATTGAGAGCTCTAGGCTATGTCTACACTCGTGCAATTAGATCAACTTTGCTAAGTCGAATTAACAAAGTCGACTTTAAATTGACCTTGTTAATTCGACTTAGCGTGTCTACACTGTAAATTTAGGTTGACTTAAAGTCGACTTTGCTAAATCAACTTAGAGCATCTACACTAGGTGCTTAAATCGACTGGCTGGGGCTAGGTCGACCTAGGAGTGGTGCATGATGGGACATGTGGCATGTGGCACCCGAGAGATGCTCCTCTTCTCTGGCCACCCCTTTAAAAGAGGAAGGGAGCTCAGCACCTTCCCCATTGTGCCTGGCTACATGGGGACTGAGCAGGTCATGGACAGGAGCAGGGTACAGGAGCGGGGTGGGCAGGGCTGTGTATGCCAGGGTCCTGCTGTGGCAGGAACCCCAGGAGGGAGGTCAGTGGGGGAGGTCTGGAGGCCATGTAAATCAATTTAGGGCTAATCCATGTCTACACTGGCTTAATTCGACTTAATAAAGTTAAATTAAGCGTTAGTTCAAAGTAAAACGAGCTTTTACTAATTTGAACGAACTTTTCCTTAATTTGACTTAAGGAGCAGCTTAAGTCGAATTAAGGAAAGTCCAGTGTAGACGCAGAGTAAATTAAGTCGATTTAAGCCTGCTTAAGTCAACTTAATTTACAAGTGTAGACACACCCCTAGTGTTGCTGTGGATTTGCACTGGTGTAACTTGCAAGCTAATATTCCTCTTCTTAGCTGAAAAATTATTTTGCTTATGGATATTTAAGGTGATAGATTAGAACTGCCCTGTTATTATTATGACTTTCATATTCTTTGAACTTCTTCAATGTCCTAATTCATAGACTGAATCACACTGTATACAATAATATTTTTGGTAAACAAGAAGACACACAAGTTGTTAACCAAATAGCTTGTCAGCCAACCAACTGACCAACCTTACGCAACCAGCAGCAAATCATCTAACTAGCTTAGACAGATAGATAAAGTTGAAAGGAATATATATAGGGTTATACCCAGGGGTTAAAGTAAGAGGGAACGCACTGGAATGCAGTTCTGGAGCCCCCAAATTTGAGGGGGCCAGAGTTCCGGAGCCCCTAAAAATAGAAAAATCTGGCAGAACGTATGTTCCTACACCCCACCATTCTTAATCACAGTACTTATTGTGTTATGCAGTGTTTGCTAGTTTGTAACAATAATTGCTACAGACATAAATGCCATATAAAATTATAAATATTTTTATGGAGCAATAATCGATGCATGTGGTACTGAAAACCTGGGCTGGGGCCCACACATGAATGAAGGGGGTCCAGACAATACGGAAAAGGGGCCCGGAAATTAGGAGGGTTCTGGGGCCCATCAAATTATACTTTAACCACTGGACCATATTCCAACTAGCTGCTGCTACCGATAGAGGCATAAAAAGGAGGGGGGAGTAAAAGAGAGTGGGAAAAAGAGGGAAAAGTCCAACAAATTTTTTGGTCTAAGATGACTGAGCAATGTATTGGATTAGAGGTGTTTTAAATGAATATCAAGATCTACTGGCCTTAACAGAGTAATACTGATCTTGGCTTTGCTTTGTTATCAATATTGTGCAAGTCTATAGTAACCTGTTATAATCAATTAATCATGGTCCAATGAATTTTTGGCAGTAAAGGTTTTCAAAGCCTACATATTATTCTAGGAAATAAGTTAAATAAATCAGACTTTATCTCAATGAAGGTCACACTAGTTACTAGTTGAAGAAAATGTCAGATATTCTCATTTTAAACAGAACTGGGTTTTTGCACTCTCATCCCTGATGGGTTGGCTTTAAATAGATGCTTTTCAGGATTACTGTGGGGAAATAGTAGAGAAAAAAAGAACATTTTTGTACACAAAGTAACATATTCTTCTAAAATGTATATTAGGAAGAGCAAAGATATAAACACCCAAAGTTGGACGCTGTTGTAACTGAGGAACTATCAGCATTTACCAAGAAATAATACAAAGAGGCATCTTACTGTTCTTTATTCCCAGAATAAGACATATCTGGTAAATTTTAAACTCTTTAAGTGGTGACCATTCTGTCTGCTTTCTTTTGCAGAGTATAGCATATTTGTGTCCGCACCAGAGCCCATGAATGGTTTGCAAAAGAGGGTTCCCCACATACATTTCTACATTGCAGTTATTCTAGGAGAGGAATAGTCTAACGTTTATTTCTTCACATCATGCGTCTCTCACCTGTATAACTATTATTCCAATAGCATATTTAATGCAAGTTTAATTTTTAAATTGTATTTATGGTCTATATATTTCTCACATATAGAGACAAAACTACATTGTGTGTGAAGTTTCACACTGAAGAGCATTATTAGAAACAATTAAAAAACATACAGCGCTATATATTTTGAGAGGGAGAGGAGAGCTTTTGTCATACCCTCATTTTATATAAGTATAGCTATACCTTATAAAACCATCAGAGTCAAGCTTGCTTCTATTAAAACTAGGTGACATTCGTCATATGCAAGGGGTCAGCCACAAAATAGAGCTAATGAAGGATTAAGTAATATCTTAAATGGTACATAGAATGATACATAGTTAAAAAAAATCCTTCTGTGACATGATGGGATTGTATTTTTGGTGGGTTTTAAGAGCCTATTTAAGGTTTTTTTTTTACTGCAAATTTGAAGTTTGCAAGTTCTTTTAAGTTTGTGAGTTTTTTTTTTTTTTTACTGAAAGTTTTGCATTTTCAAGTGTCTGACAAAGTTCATGGGATAAATAAATGTGTTAGTCTTTAAAAGTACCATAGGACTCCTTGTTTGTTTTGCTGAACTACCCCTCTAGAACTTGTCAACATGCAAGGTGTCGCAAAGAAATTTGGCCTTTCTCGGAGCCTGGGCCCGAGGAAGGGCCTGAGCCCCCCTCCTGGACAGACCCAGAACAGGGCTCAGGCCCCAGAAGCAGAGCCATGGAGCCAGGACAGGAAGGGGAAGTACAAAAGCCTAGCCTGGCAGCTCAGTAAAGCGACTAAACAGCCCCAGGGGAAGAAGGATGTGTTTCCTCTGAGCCTGCAAGGCGGACGAGACTAGGCCCCTATCATGGAACTGTCCCTGTCCTCTCTTGGGAGGAAGCCCAACGGCCTACCCAGCCTACCCGGACCTAGTAACTGGGAGGCAGAGGTGGCCTTTGGGTATTGGGGGCCCTAGGCAAAGGCCCATTGTGGGGCCCCCTGTAGGCCTGCAGGGGCTCCCCTACCCCCGGCTCCAGCTCCAGGGTCCAGCTCTTCCTCCTGCTGCCAGCAGAGACAGACACAGCTTTTGGGGTAGGTGAAGCAGGAGATGGGGCCCCTTACTGCTCACAGCTCTAGGCGTGCGCCTGCTTCGCCTACCCCAAAAGCCACCTCTGCTGGGAAGGGATGCCAGAGACCGCAGACTGGGGGAAGACGTCCCAGGGCCCACTGGAACCCTGAAGGGTTGCCCCTCACTGGGTACGTGCCAGGATGTGGGGAAAGCTGAGGACCCTGAGGAGCAGTTGGGCTCCTACAACCTGGAGGAGCATCCCGCTGCTGATGGACCTGAGGAGTTCCCAGACTTGTTGCCCATGGATGCCTGAGGACTGGGGGCTACTGACTCTTGCGCCTGCCCCGCCCTGCCTGGGGGGCCAGAGGCTACTGACTTTTGGGACTGCCCTGCTCTGCCTGGGAGCTACTGATGCTTGTGCCTGCCCCGCCCTGGCTGGGGGCTACTGACTCTTGACACCTGTCTAGTCTCCTCTAGCAGGCAGGTGGACTCGGGACGATACTATGAACATTAATTCTGGCCTACTGGTTGCAAGAGTGGGCTTTTTCTGGGGTTAAACCAGTCAGAACTTGGGCCTTTCTCAGAGCCTGGGCCCGAGGAGGGGCCTGAATGCCCCAACCACCCTCGACTAGCCTATACAAGGTACCAATTTAGTTTAGGTTTATATCTGCCATTTACTAGATTCTCCTCAAAACATATAATGTTAATTACACTGCAAGCCCTGAACACTCAGTGTCCTAAGGCTGGGGTTCATGAATAGGACTGCCAAGAATATTGCTTTTTACAAAGCAGTTTTTCATTGGAAAACGCCTATTTCCAATTTTTTTGTGGTAATCTCAGTTTCGATGAGCAGATTACTCATTTTTCACAAAAAAATTGTAAAAGGCATCTGCTTCGTTACCATCAAGAATTGGAAATGTTTACTGAAATCTCAAACTTTCATGGGCCAGGAAGACCACCTGCTGCCCAGCTATTGTTGTGAGACACTTTGTTGCCAGAACAGCAGCTCTGGACACTTCTTCCCCTTTCCCCTGCTAGAGGGTACTGCACAAATGATGAGGGATACACTGTTGGGGTTTCTCACTTTTTACAGAAGCATCTGGTATTAACCATTGCTAGAGGTAGGATACCAGACATATAGATCAATCATCTAATATACTACTACATACACTAAAATTATAAATAGGCTTTATTTGAGTAATGGTTTCTAGCACTTGGCTTCTGAAAAGTGTGGCAAGTCACCCAAACTACTTAATCTCAGTTTCTTCTGATGATGTTGTATTATACAGAATATGACACTCTACAAAAATTATTGAACTCTCTTAAGACTGTATTTACTCTATATGAGAAAACCAGTGAGGCAATTATTTCATTAGACTATACATGGCACTAGTGAGACCTTAGCTAAAATACTGAATTCAATTCCATTTTGAGCACCAGACTTTAAAGGGCAGACAAATTGGAGACAGGTCAGAGGAGAGCAACAAAAAGTAAATGATCTGGAAAATAAGAGCTTTGAACCAAGGTTGAGAGAACTGGGCTTGTTCAGACTGGAGAAAAGAGTGAAAGGATACAAACCCTTTAATACATATAGGAGTGTTGTAAAGACATTAGTAAACAAGCACACTACAATCAGTAATGTGCTTAAATTAAAAGGAAAAATTAAATTAGTAGATTAAATATTAGAGAAAGGTTTATAGTTATTACAACAGGCAATAGAACAAGTTGCTAAGGGAAACTGTACAATTTGTCAGTGGAGATTTCTACCTCTGCCATTGATAGCACTTAGCTGTTAATACTTAGCAGACAAGGTATGAATTAATAAACACAACCTGTTCTCTTGTATATCTGTTTTCTCACATTCCAATGTTTAGGAAAAAAACTTGCATCATAAGAGATTAATCATGAGATTCTGTTCTTCTATCTGTTTCTGAATGTCTGAACAGTAAATTGTTGATGTAATATCAGTCACTAAACTTTTCCTGCAAATTTTCTAATTCACTTTATTGATAATTTGTAGATATAAAACAATGATCATGGGTTACATTTTCAGTTAAATTCTATTGCATTTCATAGTCACACATTACCTTTTCATTTTCACGCATAACTACTGAAGGAAACCTTTAGGTTATATATCTAAATACACCCTAAAAATAAGGGCAACAGGTGAGGGAATAGTTTCAGAAGTGTAGCTATTTTAGACTGTGTACAGCAAAAGCAACAGGCACCTTAGGGTATGTCTAAACTGGAGGCTCTGTTAAGTCGACTTAGAGAGTCCACATTGAAAACTCCTGTCAACTGCCTGCATCCACTCTGGCAGATGCTAGGTCGATGGAGGAGTGGTGCATTCCTGGTGGACAGGAACTCTGGGATGGGGCTTGGAGGCCACTTTGGTAGACTTAAGGGCTTTCCCCATCTACACTGGCTTAAGTCTACTTAATAAGATCGACTTAAGTGTTAAGTTGACCGTAAGAGGTGGTGTTATTAAGTCGACTTAAGGAAGTGCATAAGTCGACTTAATAAAAGCCCAATGTGGACGCAGGAGTCTGTAGGTCTACTTAACCTTCCTCAAGTTGACCTAAGGCTCCAGTGTAGACGTACCCTTAAAGACTAGCAAATTTCTTCAGGCATAAGCTTTTGTGGGCTGCAACCTAGTTTGTCAGACGCATCTGATGAAGTGGGTTGCACCCCATGAAAGCTTATGCCTGAAGAAATTCAATAGTCTTTAAGGTGCCACAGGACTCTCGTTGCTTTAGGTGAAGGAATGTTCCATCTGAAAAACTAGTAAAAGATCATTACTAAACATTTAAGAGAACATAATACTGTGGCAAATCAGTCCACTCTGTCCCTGTGGGTCCTGTGCTTTGTCTTGCTAAGGGCCCAGGCAAGACCTGTCTGCCCCTGGTTCTGGGCAGTCGTTACTCCACTGTCTGCACAGAGTAGGAGGGGGAAGGGGCTCAGGCCCTCCCTCTACTCCGAGCCCCAGCCTAGGGGCCCTAGGAAAGGCAGCTGTACGCTGCTGATACTGCCACCAGCAACAGTTCCTTCCCCTAGGCTATTTCCCCCTCTTGGTGTTCTTTTACCTCTCTTCGTCCTCCTCCAACACTCCTCTGCTCCTCCAACACTCCTCTGCTCCTCCAACACTCCTCTGCTCCACCCACAACACTCTTGCTGGGGCCAGGCTTTTTATCAGCTGGCCCCTGATTGGTATCAGGTGCCTCTAATTAGCCTGAACCACACCCTGCTCAGTTTGTAGGGAACAAAGCCAGGATCATTCTGGGGCTTATATATCTGCCTTCAATGACTCTCCTGCTTCCCTCTGGCCCTGATGTCTCACAATACACACACTTTAGGGGGCTACTGTAGAGGAAAATCCTGTTTCATACTGTAGGTTGAACAAGGTAAACCAGAAGACAGTCTTTCCCAGCCCTACAGTCTATTGTTCTCTATTTTACCGAATAGTCTCAATTCTTGATTCTTATCAAACTTATCCTGTATTTTGTAAAGACTCCTACAGGATTCCCATTCCTGAGTCTTGTGCTGTCTGACATGAGACAGGTGGATCTTTGCAAATGATAAAGTTTTAATCCCAAAGGGCAGAAGTAATGAGGTTAAGGCATGAAGTAGTGGTCACATGCGAGCCACCCAGGACTGTAACTCCTACACTTGGATTCTTTCAATTGGATTCTACCTTGACCAGAATTAATAAAGGACATTCCCCAGAGGAACTTCATCTCTCCTCTCCAGTGACTGCTTCTACTCTTCTTCATACCTGTGCAGCTTTGGCTGCTGTGTGTGTGATTTCTGCACTATTCTGTTCAATCATTAAAGATATTGGTTTAGAGTCTAGGCTGCACAGTATTACCTTTGCACGGGCATAGCCAGACATGAACGGATCTTCCCAATATAGTGAAGATTTTTCGGTGGTGCAGAGCCAACCTACTGCCTCCTATGCCACTTTCCCTCTAACGTCCAGCATATGAACATAGCTACTTCTGATTCCTCTTTGCCAAATCATCACCTTGGGACTTTTGGTAGCTAGCTGAAGTTAAAACTAACTTTGAAACCTCTTTCCTGGCCTTCACTGTGAACTCCTTGGCCAAGGGTCTGGGCTGTTCTGATTTTAAATATATACATTTTTGTGAATCCAAAATTCAGGCAAATACACTTAGGAGAGGAGAAAAGCAGGTAAAATTAGGAATGTAAAAATTTATTGAAATTTTAATCTGAAATTAAATTCTGGCCCCATTTTCTCCTTTCCTGTTGAATTATTTGATTAGTTTAGGCTGTTAAGATAACTGGGTGGTGTTTTGTGAATGTGAGAACATTTCAAACAGCTCTACGTTAATGAACATTAGGGAACTTTTAGTGTGCAGCAGAAGAGTGCACATGGACAGTATGTGCCTGACACACTGGAGTCCTTTAGATGTACATCTCTGTTGGCTATGCACTAGTTCATTGCAGTGAGAAGCCCTAAAGAAATGTCCAACCATTTTTGTCTTGTCTCCCTTTTGTGAAAGATGATGTAATCTCTCAGGAGAACATAAGAGGGGTCCTATTATTATCAAAAGAGGGAATAGAAAATGTGATAAGTAGCTTGAATGCAGAAGAATATTTGGCTTCATTGTTATTAAATATTGTATATGAAATTTACTGTGAAATTCTGTTATTATGGAAAGGAGTTGAAATGTAACGTTACCAAGAAGACAAACTCATCTTTTCTTTTCGTCTTACTTTAACTATTTAATTAATGACTTTAAGGTGAGCTATGCTTTCCCATTTCATCTCTAGTTTAAGACTGGCTTCTGCTTTTATTCTTGAAATGTAATGAAAAATATTCTGAACTAACAGCAACTAGTAAGAGAATATTACATTCCTGTTGCTAACAGTAACATTTGAAACACTTGCATTTTTTATAATCTACTAAGGTTTTCTCATGTTAATAGACTTAACAAGCTTGTGTGAGCAGGACAGGGCTTTTGAGATTTGTGCTTTCTCTTTGGGGTCTGTGGACCCCTGTTGTGTACTGCTGTGTTTTGTTAACTTGTGTAAATGCATGTCGGGTTTGAGGCTTAGTTAGGTGAGGTAGGCAAGATAAGAACCTGAATAGAACAGAATTGTTGGTGAGAAAATACAGCAAACCAGGAATTTGTACTTGGACATAATACACAAATAACCTCTTCTTGGGACAAAAATCTGAATACAAATTTAACAGTTTACTTCAGGTTTAAGGTGCCAGTAGATTTAGTTATCTGAAAGAAATGGACATTTTCTGTTTTCCTGTCCATTTAAATAATATTGTCATGGGAAAGATTTAAAGCTCATACCCTAAAGTTTTCAATTTGCTTTTCCTGAAAATTGGGTTCATATCAGTGCCTCACTGCTTCTGAAATAGATATAAAGATGAAATACCACCGAGGCAGCCATAAAACAAAATAAGACTAACCTTCTGTACAGGGAAGCTTTAAAAACCCACAAACATGATAAAAGGTAATATAGAGATTTTGTGATAATAAAACTAGAAACTGTGAAGAAAAAAAAATCACTGTCTGCCATGCCATAAAAGGCCTAAACCAAGAAAATTATACATTATTTAGGAACCTGAGGTGGGCGGGGGCTATTCTCTCTTGCACAGAAGTGGAAACACGAGGCTAATTTCCTAGTGCCTTGAATCTTATGTAGTCATTTGAACCAGTGCAAAGTGGATATAAAACATTTCATCACCATTTTGCACTGGTATAACAAAAGGTGCAGTGGTATACAGCTTCTGTCCCTCAAGAGCATTCATGTTCAGAGGACCCATAGAATTATGAAGTGGGATTGCTCACTTACAAGTTAGAGCAAAGGTGCTACTCCTTTAAACATGGCACCACTGAAGATATGTTTGGACCCGAAAGGATCCTTGATTCCATACTCCTGCCCAGTCCCCTATGCTTGCAGATTATAAGAGGTGAAGTTAGCCTTGCCTCCTGTTTCTCTTGCTTTCATTGAATGGGTCCTGCAGGAGGGTGGTCCTTGCCCATCCTTCACCCCTGCCTTTCTGGAACTTGTTATCAGGCTCCATCCATGTGAGCCTCCCTAACCCACCACTTGAGCAACATCCAGTCAGTCCACTTCTGAACCATGCCAAGACATCTTTATGCACTCATGCCATCCAGTTCCTTGCTGTCATATATCACCATAGTTCATCATAGTTGTATCTGTGACCTGAGGCGGGTGAGGAACCCTGAAGGACATACTTGTACTCTGTACTCTGGTTCCACAGCCTGCCAGGGATAATCATTGGCAGTTCTTCCATGGAGCAATGAGCATTGGATGTGTTTCTGGTGCAGTTCATGAACTCTCCCAATACCTGTTCCTTGTGCAGCAAGAGGAAGACACTGGCACTTGTCTGTTAAGGGTGCCATTTTGCAGCCCCTCTTTCAGATCCTTTAGAATCTCTTATTGAGGCTCTGACTGCACTTTTCCATGCATACCCTAATCCATGCACACCCCCAACAGTGGCTCCACAAAATGGTGGGACCTCCTTGTCAACCTCCTCCTGGCACTCCAGAAGGCAGCTGGGTAGCGAGATGTGTGTGCTCTGTGACTGTGGGGCCTATTTAGGTTACCTTATCCAAGGGCACCTCCAGGCTGAGTTCCTCTGGGTGGCGTCCACTGACTCCTCAGTTGCTTTTGAGGAGCAGTAGGTACTGTTGGGAGTTCTCTGCTCAGTGACACCATCCAGTTAACCGAGTTTTATCCTTTGATGTTCTTTCCTATCTCTGTTTTTTCATTTCAATTACTGTTGTCCCCAGTATTTACTTGTGGCCTGGATTCAATGGCCTCTCTCCCCCACTTGAGAGGAGGGGGTTCTGTTTTGGGAATGCTTAGGCCTACCATTTCCTAGCAACCACAATAGGTAGGCTTGCAGCTTATGGACACTCCTAAGCACTGAATGTGCAGAAGAACTTCTCCCCAACAGAGGGTCCATAGCACAGAAAATGAAGCAGCACAAATAAATGCAAACCGTCTTAGAGCTCTCACTTGACATCATGATTAAAGAAGATACCCCATCATCCCTGAGTCTTTGGGAGTAACATGGTATCATTACATGTTATATTAAGTGACAGACATGCAAACTTGATTCTGCTGTTAAAAGTGAGGACTTAAGTTTTGTTTCCCCATAGAATTAATCGAAGTTACAACTATGCTGTATTGCTATGTACTACTCTAGTCATTGAGTGTAAAAATCATAATATATCCCTACAACATTTGGTTTATTACTAATAGAAATAATATTCATATTAAAACTTCAATTATGTTTATATATGCTTAATGCTAAGATCTTTCTTAGGTACCTCCAAGGTACTCTTTTTCCAGTATCCTGCCTTTTCCTTTTGCTATGAGTTGATGGATTCTCATATATAAAACATGCCTTTTACATACCATCATCTTCTCTTATCTCACTAATTTTATATCCAGAGGAGCTTATGGCTGATGACTGGCTTTACATAAGAAAAACATCTTATGTATTATATTAGACTGAGAATTATAACAGAGAAGATTAGAATGAAGATGTAACATTAGATACTCCACAGCTTTTGGGTTGTTAATTTTTATACAAAATAGATTTAAAGTTTGGTACAAAGAAGTCAAGTAAAAAACAGGACTTCCACGGCCAGATTCTTAGTTGATGCATATCAGTGTAGCTCCACTGAAGTCTATGTAGTTATGATGAATTACACCAGCTAAGAATTTGGCTCATACAGACTATTTAACCTCACAGTCTATCTACTGGAGGATGAACCTGACTTAGAGATGGAAGTCCCTGGTCAGAGGAAACACCATAAAAACATACTACACTGTGAAGGACACGGAAGATGACCATAATATTTTAATCACTATTTTATGTTCCAGCTGCATTTTTTATTGTTAATGTATTGCTTTTGTTTGCTATATGTTACCGAGATATAATTCCCGCAGGACCAAATGGGCATATAGGCCGGAAAGCAGACTAACATTTCTGATTACCACCCTTCTGCTGGTACTAAATAGGACACTGCTAGTATACTGCTCATTAGCTGTAAAAGCTAGGTCTGTCTAAGCTTTAAGACTGTATCCACTGCTGAGGTAAACAATTTGTTTTGAAAAGCTGTTTTATGTCACTATGTTCACATATTGGTCATAGCTCCCAAAAGGAAGACTTCCAGGGCTCAAATCCAATCACACCCACTGAGGAATCATGGCTGGTCCATAGCACACTTTAACCCAGGATCTAGTCAAAGGGGGAGAATCAAGAGGTTCCATTCTGAGAAAACTGAAGGTGCAGAACCTGTCATCCAAGGGCCACTGGGGTGGGTCAAAAGTGCAAATAGCCCTAAACTGTGACATACATATGTCCTGGACTTCAGCCGTAACACTTAAAAACCAATACTTATTCCAGGTGACTTGGAAACACAAGAAGATCAATGTTTTCATTTCTAAGATGAATAATGGCATTCCTATCAAAGCCAGACTAAATGGGTTGTTAAACTTGTGGGAATTTAAAGTTGAACAATATCAGAGACTCCTGACCCTGGTAGCATACATATGGTTAAAAACAGCCTATTGCGATATTGAAAATACCAACACTGAGGTTAAGAAGTGTAGTTAGCTTGTAAAAACAAAACAAAAAACCATAAAAAGTGAAGTATGCTGACCCTACTATTTAGCACTTAATTACATTTTTCAACTTTTTTGTACAGAATTGCCTGTTTCTGCTGTGTTCCAACTTTGGCTTCTCCACAAAGAATGTACACTTTGGTTTTGAATAATCAGCTTAGTTTATATTTGATATTGGGAAATATTAAATACTGACCCTGTGAATCCATCAGAAGAAATTTTGAATCTCAGTATTTTTTCATTACATTGGGACAAACATTTGTAAACATGGATGCCTAAAGTTAGGTTCCTAAATCCATAGTTAGGCTTCTAAATAATCCTTTTAGTTTTAAAGCTACAGCTTAGAACACAAGTGAAGGTAAATGTCAGTTCTAGCCTAATCCAGTCACTGTTCGTTTGCATCACAACACAACTACACATCATTTGACACTAGAGCAAGATTAAAGATTTTTTTTGTTGAAAAGTCTCTGACAAAAAAAAGGTGGGGGGGAATCATGCAAAAGGGGATCTGCACACAATTCACAAAGCAGAGCAAAAGGAGGTGATGTCCCCCTACCCCTTTATGTCAGTAGACCAATGGTTAGGTCAGGGCACTCTAACAGTGCCTCTTTAGTGGAGCCAAGGAAAAGGGTGTGAAACTGAGGACTAGAGCTGTTGTGGATACAAGGTCTTGTGCAGATCTTTCAAGTTTATGAGCAGCTTTTCTGGAAAGGAGCATTCTCAATTTCCCAACTGGATGATGATGGGGGAAACTCCATTAAGAAATCCTCATGGACATAACCTGGTAAAAACTTCTTCCCAGCCATTTTATCTTAGGAAAGAATCATCTGGCTTTGAGAGGGCAATGTCATTGCAGATCAGATTGTGAAATCAAGACCTTTCAATGGTACTTAGGCTAAACACTAACCGTATTTTAATGAAATTTACTGTATAAGGTTTTGTTCCAAAATACTGAATGGGGAGGAATATGCAGGGCTTTTCTGATGTGATTGTTTTCATATTTAAAATTGGATAGTCTGACTACCCATGAAGAGTTCAAGAATCCAATTGTTTCATGGTGTTATTCTTTTATGATGAAATTTCACACAGGATCACAGAGGTCTGATAAGTTTGCAGGTCATATTTTGTTGTAAATCTTAGAATATGTATGTTATCGTATCCTCTGTCTATTGCCAAGCATGTAAATTCATCTCCTCATTTGACCTTTTTAAAATCAGTTGAGAATTCAAGTCTATTGTCAAAACAAACATCTAGAAATAAATCAAAGCTAAATATGGAAGTTTAATAGTGGACTAACTAAATCCGTTTCCTTGGATTAAAATGGTAAAACTATGTTAATACATTGTCTGTGACTGTTTATAAAACTCAGTCCAATATTTTGACACAAACTCCATGAGATTTCATCTGATCTGCTAATGTAACTAAAAGTGGCTGTTCACCCACTGAGGCAGGATAAACCTGACATTCGATTACAAGAAGAAAAACCCCTTCTGCTACCAACATTTCTACTATCATAAACAAATATATGATCATCTATAAACACTCATACAGTATCTTTTAAAGTATATACAACTAAGGATAGAACAATAGAGAAACCCTTATTTTAACATTAACTTGTCTTTCATTGTAATGAGACAGTGAAAAGATATGAGCAAAGAGAAAACTAAAAGGAGAGAGAGAAATTTACATTTGCACTATAATCATGGGAACATAATATCTGATCGTGGATCCCCAGCATAGGACAGTTCTGCAACTGATTTCTCCTGTGTCTCCTTACCTCATCTATACACTTGGGAAGGAGAAATACCCCCTGGGAGGAAAACCTCCCAACATGATGTAGGAGAATGATTCCGTGTATGTTTGTAATAATTCTTTAGCTGAGATTTTAGAAATATTCTTGAATAGCTTTAAGGAATAATTTTTAGGCTAAGACGGAACAATGTTAAAAGGAAGTTGTGATGCACTATGCATATGGCAGGGTACATTTTTAATGTCTAAAATACTGCAAATTCAATGCCATATTGAAATTTAATTCAAAGTACTGTCTGCTGCATGTCACAAGATTCATTAAAATTTTATAACACTTTGTATTCCTTATAGCACTCCTCACCTGAAGATCTCATTTATAAGCATTAAAGAATCTAGCTTCATAACATAAAGGCCAAACTAAGATGCTGCATCCCCATATTACTGGTGGGATACCTGATGTGTGTGCATCAACACCAAGTAACAGCAAGGTCACATAGCTAATCAACTGGAAAACTAGGCCTGAAATCCTGGCAACACTGAAAGTAATGGGAATTTTGCCTTTGACTTCTGTGAGCCAGAATTTCAGTCCTGATCTCCAGAATCACAGACCCATATTTTAACCACTAGGTAAGATTATGCTCTCTACCACGTGGCTGCCAAACAGCCAGGTAAAATGTTCAGCCGTACATAATCCATATTCTATATTAGGTAATTATGAAACAGCAACACTACAGCAAGTAACCCAGAGAACTAGCAACAAAGGGTTAAACCAAACTATAAAGATTCTGATCAGAGCAGTCCCAAGAGCACAGTTGCTCTGACAACTGCCTCCGCCCACTACTCACAGATCTATTCCAGCACATTTCATCTGATTTTCAGTTTGCCTCTGCACATCCTTACCCACACTATATTCTTCCACAAGTTGCAGACTTGCTGGGATGAGTGAGGGGGAGAACAGTCATTCAAACACAAATATTTCTATCCAGGACTGAAAGAGAGCACCTGCTTTCTTCGGAGAAAAAAAAAAAGGGCAATTCTGAATCCTTTCCTTACGTTGTTTCCTAAAAGCATTTTACAAAGACATGTAAGCAGCAATGTAGTTTGGCAACCAGAAAGTGCATGTTGGTGATGTTTGCTAATCTTCCCCCTTACTGATTTAAAAACTTGCTAAAGTAAATACAAGAATTAAGATGACATAACACTAAACTCAGACTTCAAAATAAAAAATAAATCAGGCAATGCAAGGGTTAAAGTTCATACTGCAACAATAACTAAACCCTGTGACACATATGGATTATTTTCTATCCTTAAATTTTCATTTTTAACAAGGAAACCATGTTAAATGTGTAACATAAAATACAGTGCAAAATGGGACCAATGTAGTAATTGTGTAGGAGCCTAATATTTTTATATTTCCTGATTTTCTTGTATTTTAACTGTGCCTGTACATAAAGAGTTCCTCCATCTGTCTCTCCTCCACTATCTATACACACATGTTGGCAAGTAGGAACATTGTAAATACATAGCTATATATTTATATGGACACACATCTATCCCAAGCATCCATGTGATATCAACATATTAACATTCTTTGCAATGCTTTACCATTATCCATTTACTTAATGGACCTGATCACACAAAATTCACATGCTCTTTTAAATTTCCTTTCTTATGCAGACCAATGGTTATTGCATCTTTCGGCATATTGTTAGGTACCAATTCTTGATGCTCCATAGCTGTCTTTACAAAGCAATGACCTGTCAGCATGTATATTTACTGCCATCTTTATCCTTTTGTATTATTACTGTTGTTTCAGTTTTGTTTTAAACCATAAATCTAAGTCCAAGGATATAACATTAACACAACAGAACAGGACCAAAACAGCATTATTTTTCATCTTCTCTACAAGAAACGTTTACAGGTCTTTTCCATGCACATACAAAATCTGACAGCTCTTCCATCACAAATTCCAGTTCACTGGTTTTGATATTCTTCTTAACATCCGAGTTTATTAGGAGAGATGCAAGTAAACTTCTCAGCTGCTACCTTCCATTTCCTTCAGAATTATAAACATTGTCAGTATACAATGCTTCTTTACCAGGGCTCTTTTTATGAAGGCCTGAATCTCCACTTGAATTTTGAGAAGCTTGATTTCCATGTTACCCAGAATCTGTCTATACTTTTGGCCAAATTCATAGGTGAGTCCTTGGGCAGTAAAGCTTCCTAACTAAGCAATAGGTGATGTCAAGAGTTGTATAAATTACTCAGTGATAAGCAGGTGCAACTCTAAATAAGTCTAAAGGAATTTGTGGAGAGAAAAAGACTACTATTTGGAACCCAGGTAGTGGGAGGGCTCAAGCCCACCCACTGCTAAAACCCCTCCCTCAGTCCAGGGTTCAAGTAATTATGGAGGATAAATAATAAAAAAAACAGGAACAGGTGGGAGGGGGGGCGGAAGGGGGGTGTCAAAGGTACAGAAGAAGGGAACCAGAAGGGGACACCAAGCAGAGAACCACGGACAGTGACTTCAGAAGGTGTCTAGGGAGCCAGCAGATGCTGTCCAGAGGAACTCTGCCTGGATGCATGAACAGACTAAGGAAAGGAAATAGGCCCCACACTTGCAAGATACGCCCTCAGACAACCTCCCTTCCCTGATGTTATAGATGGTAATTTTGACTAGGGCCAGGACTAGATTAACAAGGAAGTTCCACAGCTTTGTGGGGCCATGAATGGGGTGTGCATAAATGAACAAGTGAGGTGAAAAGTGCAGCCAGAATCTAACAAGCGGTTCTGGAGTATCCAGAAAAGGTGCTGCAACCTGGCACATTCAAGGTTGGCATGCACCAGGGTCTCCCTCACGCTGCAAAAGGGACAAGTAACAGGGTAAGGGGTGAACTATGCCAGGTATGCTCCCATGCTCACAGCTGCATGCAGGAGCCACCAATTGATGTCCCCAGAGAGTCGCAGGGTCAAGATGGAATATAGACTGGCCCACCAGAGGTCCTAACCCTCCAAAGGTGGAATCAGGTTCCACCATTTGGTGTCAGGGTGGGACACGAGGGTGAGGAAATGGATGGTATGCAGCACAAATGTGTACAGGTGGTCTTTGGGCACAGTTCTAAAAGGGACCAGCTGCAGGTCTAGTAGCTGGCTTGGTGTGGGGGGGAGGGCTGGGGGGCTCACATGGCTGGGGCCTAATCAAAATGTCCGGAGAACCAGGACTGAGGAGGTGGGAGAACATCCTCTCGCTGGACTCTCTTGAGGTAAACCCAAGCAGCATGAGGCAAGGCAAATTTCACCTCTGGGAGTAGGAGCCAGGGAGTTTTAAGGATGGAGAACCCCATATGCTGCACCAGTGTCTGGAGATCCACCCAGTCCTCCCAGGCATAACCCTGGAGGTCTCTGACCCTGGTGACGCCTGCCAGGACCAACCTCCATCGCACTGAGGGAGCCTCTATCACCTGCGCATGAAGTTGGGGGTTGTGTAGCAGGGGCTCCATGAGGCAGTCCTTCCCCCCTCAGTGACTGCAATGGAGTTAAAGACTAAGATAGCGTTATTTGTACTTTTTCCAGTCTCTCCATATTACACACCAGCTTAGCCTCTCTTAGATTCACACGTACTTAGGCCAGGTCCACACTACAGAGGTAGTTTGACTTAAAGCAGCTTGCATGGACCTAACTCAAGAGTCTTCACTTCAGACTTGCTCCTGCGATGTAAGTCACCCATTACATTGATGGAACAATTCTGCCTCCATGAGAATTGTAGCATGTAGGCTGATGTAGTGAGGGTAGTGCATTATCTGTGCCCAGGCTATCAGCCCCCAGCACTGCCCCACTTAAGTCAATGCAAGCACTGCAGGTCACCTGACCAGAAACAGGAAGTGGCCCTTCCCCACCCAAAGTAATCACAGGCCTTGCCAGAAAATAAGCTCTGGCTATGCCTGTTTTTCAGGCCATGGGAAGGGATGGACCAAATATTTCACCAAGTTATTTTTGGTGATTTCAAATCTGCATTTTTAAAGAGATTTGGGCTAAAAATCTGTGCCCAGCTCTAGCCAGGATTATACTTTTCAGAATCAACAGGGTTTAAAAGTATTAACTATCTGTTCTTGTTCAACTTTACAAATGTCTGGAATTTCCTCAGTCTCAATAGGGCACTTTCTGCTGCAGAGACAGACTGTTTGTCTCACCTTAGTAGGGTTCAATTTCTAGCATGAGGCACAAATCTATATTTTTGAATGGTGACACAGGCAGACATCTCTACGTTAGTAAGTGTCACTTGAGTGCACTTTTTTTACAGGATGAAAGTATTGTGAGCAAAGTTGTGAGGTTCAGATGTGAGCAGCTAATCACTCTGACAACATTTACCAATGGTTGGTCCTCTGTTTATCAGGATTTTTCTTGCTATATTTTAAAGCAATATCATTCCAAAACAAAAAATATTCTACATAAACACAAACTAAGAACAATCAGACCAACTCACTAATTCTCCAGCAATTAGAGTGTTAAAGAAAATAGTGTACTTGCTGGTTAAAAAGGCTCGAGAACTAGGGTATCCAGAGTTCTGATTGGGTAACAAAAACATTCTGATTTATATTAAGCAGTATCTTTGCATTACTAGATTTGCTGGACAGTACTATGCTGGAGGCCTGTGCTATAGCACACGCACATCAGAATTAATGGAGCAGTAGCTTATGCTGCTGGGAACAGCCATGAGTACTTAGCTTGTTTTTTGGGGGGTTAGTTTGTTGCTGCCCGGCATTTGCATAGAGCAATAAAAGAAAGAAGAGCAAGATGGTGAATGAAAGGAAATAGAGTTATTAAAAGGAAATCAAGAGCCAGGGGTATGGTTTGTTCCACTGGCAGAGAAGAGAAATTACTTTTAAATCTCTCCATTTCTAGTTCTCTTTCATGATTTCCCAGATTACAATACTGAGCTTTATCATGAATAAAATAAAACAGGAGTACCTCTGTCTCACATACACCAGGCTACCACTGAGGTCATACTTAAAAAAAAAAGAAAAGAAAAAAAAAAAGAAATATACTTACTATATGTGGCTTTTTAGCACTACTGCTTACTTTTTTGGTTCAGTCTATTCTCATTTTATATGTTCTTGAAACAAGCAACAAAAACAAAAGAAAACAAACCCCCCCCCCACTTGCATACCCTAATTTCATTAGCTTGTTTGTGTTGCATCAGATTGCTTCAGAGAGTGCAAAATATTCAGAACCTGCTACAATAGATACTTCAGTGGGAAGAAGAGGGAAAAGGAGAAACTGAGGGTTTCAGCCCCTGGGATGGGTTTTGGAAGGAAGATGCAGAACACTGAATCTATATGGCACTTCCTTTTTCTTGTGTATATGCCTTTATCCACTGCATTCCCTCCAGAGTGGCTGAAAATGCCATATTAAAAGGATCCTGTCTACTATTCTTCAGAGTCTAACTTGTTATTGATTTTCAAGTCAGCTAGAGCACTGAACTGCTCATTGTTAGGGTGCATTTCTATTGTTTCCCTGTCGTCTTTAGGGTATTCAAATCAAGGCAGCTGCTGCATTTTGCCTTTCACAATCCCATATGCCTGAAGGTTCGTGTTCACTGTCAAAACCAGGATGTAGTGATTTTTGCTTTTCAGTTTAATTTTGCATAATCAATATGCTTTTGTATTGTTCTGCTTCTAGTAATTACACATTGATCTATCCTTTCATCTAGTGAGTTTTTTTCATGTACTTAAGTATATCATAGAAAACCACAATGGAAGTAGTTCATACCTTGAATGATTGTTCATTTACAACCTAAATATACACAGGGATGTACAGTAGTAGTTCAGTATCAAAAATATCAGCAGGCCCACTATATAAGAGCTTGAAGTACTACAAAGCATCCTCAATGCTAACTGAACACAATATGAATTGAATTCTTTCAGCATCAAAGGAAAATTCATAGAATTAGCATAATCTATTTGCTGTGGTCATTATGGTGCATTATTAGGGCCCAAATTTACAAGGAAAACTAGAAAAGATAGAATATAAATGGGTGATTACCATTATAAGTTTGAATTTTTCCATGGAGTGGGTGTTTTTGAGACAAAATTACTTTTGAAGGAGGAGGCTGAATTAATTAATGTTCACTAGCTGTTGATAATAGACAGTGGGAGTTCTGGATACAGCCCTGGACTGGAGCTCAAGAGATCAGGTTCTATTCCTGGCTCTGTCACTGGCCTGCTTGGTGACCTTGGGCAAATCACTTCCTGTCCAGGAGCTGCAATTCCCCTTCTGTAAAATGGGAATAATAGTGCTGGCCTCCTTTGTAAAGCACTTTAAAGTTTGTGGAGGAAAAGTGCTATATAATAATTAGGTACTATTATTAATTGTCTATTTTTAGCTTGGATGGGGGAAGGGGGAATTTTTCAGAATAAATTGTTCCATAAATAGGAACCTCAGACACAGTAGAGATTCATGGGGGTAGGGACAGACAACTTAAAACTATGCTATGAGATCTAAATATAAATCCATTTTGATGTGCTTTCCTAACTTTCATTCTTAACTGTTGTTGCTTGCAGCTTGATGCTTTTCCCATGATTTCCCAACTTCCTTTGATGCTTTCTCCAGCTTGCAGCTATTTATTCTGCTACAAAGCCCTAATGCTGAATTTACAATATTACAGTGATCACCGTCACACCACACTAGTTTACCAGAGATCTGACATCATGGCTTTATTCCAGGATTAGGCCCAAGCAGAATTTGATTGTGAAGGAAGAAGGCTCTTCATAAAACAAATTGTCTTTAATAATTAGCATTAAGTTCAAGAGAAATACAGACAATAGCTGTCATGGGATCCACTCACCCCGGGAAACCTTCTGGAAGCGGCTCAGGAGATTAGCTCTTTCCCGATGCTCCACTGTCCTCTTGTGGTCTCTCCACCCATTGTCATTTTTTATCCTTTAGTCCCTCTTCACTCCAGGAAGAGCAGCTTCCTCTTTGTGACTTGGCCTTCCTGCCAGGTCACTATGGCCCTCCCCTTCCAGGGTATCAGTCTTTAGAGACAAATGCCACTGTGTCACCTCCCCAGTGGCTGGCTGGGGACCCTGAGCCCACCCTCTACCCAAGCTCCAACTCACCAGCCCTCTTTGCAGTCACTATCCTATGCCTTACTGCTTTTTCCTTAAGTCTTTCCCACCTTTCTGGCTCTTCCCCTCTGTAGGTTTACCAGCTGCCCAACTTCTCCCTCTCAGGAAGTAGCTGTAGGACATCTGCCCCTATAAGTTCCCAATACCTCAGTCTTCTCTCAGGCCTGCAGACTACCTTCCTGAAGCCCCCAGGCACTAGATTTTATACTACCCCCACACCTCTATTCCTGTTCAACTGACCCTTGTCTCTAATTAATCCCTGCTCCCTGGCTCCTCCTCCAGGTGCAGCCGGGGAAGTTAATTGGCTCCATAGGCATCTTAAATCTTCACAGTAGCTTTCAAAGTATTGTAAAGCGGTCTCTTAATCAAAGTTCTCTCTCTCTTCAAATCTGGCAGAAGACAAAAGATCTTATTTGGTCTACTTATATTTTGTAACATTTTCCCAGAAGTCCCTGAACATCACAGACAGTAAATACAATATCATTAATTTCAGGTACTAAAAAAAAGTGTTATTTATTGTTTTCATATACAGTGCCAGATTCTGCCCTCAGTTATACCCCACTCAATCTACTAGGAGTGTACCTAAAGGCATAATCTGGCCCTCTGTTTCTATAGTTATAAATCATAGGATTCTTCAGAAATATGAAATGAAAGACTAAGAAAGAAATCAGCTTTAGAAGATGACAACTTTATCATGTCTATCTTCCTTGTTTTAAGCAAAGGAAGTAATATGTTAAGAAGAATGCACATCATTTTGGCATCATTCTGACATAACTTGAGATGTATAAAGCCCAGGAACAAATGTTCTCCTGTTGTTATTCTCCAACTAGAATCCTGAGTAAAATTGTAAAAAGAGTAATACTTCACAGCAACTGTATATCAACTGTCTTGCCATATGCTTGATAACTTTCTTTGGAAGTGACTCAATGGCTCAGAAGTAAGTAATGTAATTTTAGATTTGACTGAAGAAATCTATATTCACTTATGTTTGATTAGAAATGTTCACTGATAACAGGAGAGTTTGGAGGGGAAGGGGACTGTTTCTTCAATGGATTTTCAGCATTCAAACAAAATAGAATTCACAAACGTTAATTCATTTACGCAAGTCAGAGAGATAGGAAAGCATTATTATTGTTTTAAACTTGGGCATGCCTAAAGTCACACAATGTCTGTGACAGAACGGTGCATGCGGTCTGGATCTCCCAGAGCTCAGGCTTCTACAAACCTCACAAGATTCCTCCCTCTTTGTATCTTTGGTCTACACAGTAGCTTATAAACAACACTCCTGAACAAGGGGTGATAAAGATCTGGGACAGCCTAAAAGAAGAACCAGAGAGATTCTGCCTAAAACAGTTTATTCCATAAAGAGGGCAAGCAGTTAGCTACATGAAATATACACCCCTGATCCATGGGCCAGTGTAGAGTTGGGGGTACGGCCAAAGTTCTACCTTTTCCCTCAACCTTTTTTCAAAGTCCTACTTCCCAGAGGGGGAGCATGGAAAGCTGCATCTGTGCTCCTCAGAGTGCCAGGAAAGAAAATAGCATCTGCTGTCCCCCAAGCAGCCTTGCACAGCTTTACAAAGCAGAAGCCTCTAGCTCATCTTTGCATGAGTGTTCAGAGGCACATGTGATCTAGACAAAAGTCTCTTTTCAATAGGTGGGATTTTTTTTATTTTTTTAAAAATATTTACAGGATGCTTGGTTTCCATTTCAGAAAATGTACTTTGTCATTGCTTGGCATTAATAACTTCAGCATCAATCAAAAAGGACATCCTAAATGTCACCCGGGCCACCATCTTCATAGTCCAGTATGGGGGAAGGAGGTGCGGAAGGGTAGAGATGGTCCTGAAAGATTAAATGTGCAGCTCTATGAACTATATGGCTCACTGGCCTTTAAGATAGTGAAGGGGGGATGTAATAGGCCATAGCCATTACTATAGTTCATAGGCTTTAGCGCTCACACGGGCTGGGATTTTCCAAGTTGCTTAAGGAATTTAAGAACCCAAACCTGACAGGTAGCTCCCTTAGCAGTCTTTGAAAATCCTTCCTGAGTTGCTCTACAGATGCTCTGTACCCTGCCCCTCCACAGTGCCTCCTTGGTTTCTCATGCAAAGCTCATTTACTTGGACTGTGCACAAAAGAATGTAAATTTTAGTCACAGGCCTCTGTTATTCAGTTGTTACTCAATCAGTGCTTTGGACTACAGCCAGACTGTTGGCTCAGTAATGACAACAGGATCAAGCCAAGTCTACATTTATGCAGGGCCAAATCAGTCTGTAATCTATCATCCTTCCACACACACAGTATGAAAATAACAGATAGCTCTTAGCTCTTTTCAGAAGGAAACAGTGATTGTTCAGTGTCAGGGACAGCATGAGTCATTGGTTAACCATTTATTAAAATTTGAAAAATGGTTCTCTACCCAAAAATCCGGAGGCAGCTCATAAACATTTAACATTGGAAGGACAGAACAGCAATTCTTAAAAGTTTTGCACCTGACACATTTGTTAGTAAGGAACTCAGTGAAACAAACCAGTAAATGGTTTGACAAGCCCAGATAACAAAATTCTTGTTTGTATATCATACTAATAAATATTGCTCTGAATTACAGGAATTCTGCATTGTATTTGTAAGAATAAGTTTTGTTAAAAATAGCATTTTTTAAATTTAATGATGTTTTAAATAAAATTAAATACGTACTTTACATTTTACAGAGAAGGCCCCAAAGTAATTGTATTAAATTTCCCGAAGTCTCCTATTCTGCACTCTCCAGTTCTCTTTTGCTTTAGATTATTTGTTTCTAATTCTATTTTCCATTTTCAACATTTAAACATGCTGTTTTTACATTATTAAGGAATGTGAAAAGTACCTAATTGTACTTTTAAAAATCCAAAGATTTGTACCTAATTGTACTTTTAAAAATCCAAAGATTTGTGGAATAAGACAAAAGTATTGTTGATACCTTTCATTACACTTTCAAATGTAATCAATGATCACTTAAAAATGTGATAGACTAAGAAAATCTGTGTTATTGTTTGCAGACTGTTATCCTCACCTGGGAAATCTACAGATATCTGTATCTGTTAATTTTCTCTCAGAGAAAAAGGAGATTATGTACACACAAACACAACAAAACATTAGAAACTAGAGTTTGGATGTTAACATTCTTTTTCTTTGAATTGGCTAAAGCATTCTAGATACTGGGAAACAAATGAAGACCAAGAGGCCAAATCTTATTTTCCAGCAAAACATACAATTGAATCTTTTTGCCATTTACTTTCATGGGCTCTGGAATAGGCCGAAATCTGGCATATGATTACTTTATTGATTTGTACAGTCAATCCACATTGGTACCAATTGAACTGAGAGCTAAAAAGGGTCCAGTGATGGACAAAGTTCCAAAATTAAGAAAAGGAACTCTATACTTTAAAGATTATGGGCACAACTTGTGAGCTTGCTAAACACCCTCAGTCCTACCTGAACCCCATAGGAGTTGTTACTACTTAGCACCTTGTACAATCAGACCTCTTGGGATTAATTGTGCAGGAGTGAAAAGCATTAGCTACATAAATTCAGTTTTGTGATTTGATCTCTACAACAGAGGTACAGTAAAGCACAGAGGGATAATACCATGACTGTACAACACTGAAGCAAATGTTAGTTTAAAATATCTGACATCTCAAAATTAGGCAGTATAGAGGTAAAATGAGCACATATAATTTCCTTTGCTTTTAACATTCCTCTATTTAATACACAAATACAGCTTTTTTATTTGTTTGGTTATTTTTTTAAATAATTGTTTTCCCTGGCGAGGAAGTCAAATATTAGCCTATTCTCTCATCCCTGCCATTCAAGTATATGTCTTGGTTTAGATTTATAATAGTTTTATCTAAGCCACATAGTTATTCCATACCCTTGTACCCAAACAGGTTGAAACTCATGTCCTTGGTTATTAACAGGGGAAACTTCATCTCCAGAAGGCACACAAGCAATGTGTTTTCTTAATTGGGCTGAAGATGGGAATTCCCTAAGCAAAATGAGACACCTTATAACAAAATCTACATACTGTAGATAATAGATGCAATTGGTATACCACCCCCCCCCCACCCCCACCCCCACCCCCCACCTCTCTGTATAGAACATCTGGCTCTCTCACTTGAACTAACATGGAATTCATTTAGCTAATGGTAACAGGTCTCTTGTCCCCAGACAGCAAAGCAGTCATCACAGGATATAATTATATGATCATAAACACAAAACTAATACATTACACCTTGAAATACTTGTTTCCCTGCCAAAAAAGACTGCTTTTCTAATTATTTTAGAAATTAAACCAGAAGTAGAACTTCTCTTATTTCACATAAGCTTGAGCTGTATTCTCTGTGGGAAACTACTACACATAACAATATGATGGCTTTTCTCTTCCATTAATCTTTATTGGTTATTTTATTTATTCTGCCAGATTCTAATGATAAAGTCTGTTTTGTTTTGTTTAAGTTTTCTATACCAACTTGTGTTATGTCACATAAAAATGATCAAGACTTTCACTGGCCTAGCAATTGAAAAATCACTTATCACATTGTTTATAGTTGATATTGAACCATGGTGGCAATGAGGCTGATGCATTTCTATGTTTTTTTCCCCTTGAAGTTGACTTCACAATAACTTAAGACCCTGTTCCCTTCTGTCCATGGAAAAGTTTCCATTTTCAAGATGTAAACAAATATGTAGCTGCTTCAGATTGGACTAGTCCTATCAATTTGTTTCAGCTTCAAAACTGCTATTGCTCTTTTGAGGGGTGCCTGTACAGATTCACTCAACATTCAACATCCATTGGAAGTTGGAGTTTATAGATTTGAATGTTTGTATTCAGGGTACATAAGGAAGTAAGGACTCAATCACCCTCTACTACTACATTATGAAAACTGAAGATAACAAACCTGGAACTCTCTAACTCCTTTACAACTCTCTCATGGGCTGTGTCCAGAGATTTTCAACAGTTCTGTTCAGGTTCTTATAAAGCCTTTCAGTGTAGCAACTTAGTGATTTTGGGCACTGGAGTAACTAATGTGCCTAGCTTCTGTCATGTGCTTCTTTTTTGCTTCCTCTATCCTGCAGAATTGCTTTAAAATTATGCAGGTTGTACTATCTATTTTTATCAGTTAAAATAAAGTCAAAGAAATGCCCTCCTTGCAGTTGTAATGGACTCTAGAAGGGTTCATAACATTCTGTGAGACATCTTTCCACAGTCTTCGATCAGAAAGAAAATTCAATCTATTGCACACACAGGGCCATATTAGTTGATATTAGTGTCATCGCCGTTAGTTTTTGGTATGACCAATTGCAGGGAAAAACAATAATCAGACTCAATTTACTTTGTCTAGCAAGAAGTAAAAATGTTGGCCTCCGACAAACACGCCTTATGCTGAAACTGACTAAATAAGGGGCATTCTTGGAGACAAATATGGTCATGTAGCCTTCAATCCCAGGTCCATAAAGAAAGAGACTCAGACATTCCTGCTAGATAAGGCATGGAATATCAATTGGTCTGGGTCTGAAAGTCACTGATCTTCATCTCAATTTCTTTTAGCTTTGGTGTTGAAACCTTCAGTTAAGGCGGCATATTTAAGGACTGTGTGGGAATTGAAAGCTCTTGCTTTGTAAGTGTGTGTTCTGGTGGGTTTCTAGTCCTGCTCTGAGGCAAAAGGGTTCTGTAGCAAGTAGTGACAGGAGAGCTGGTCTGAAAAGAGTAAACAAAGCAAGACTGGGTGAATTGTACCTCACTGCCTGAGGGAGCAACCTGTTTTCTCAGTCAGAGAATTTTGGGGTTTTATCTTTCTGAATTCAATCTTTCAGCAAGAATAGCATTTTTTTTTTAAATCCAATGTCTGTGTTTATTCTATGAACATGAACATAAAAGTTACCAGCTTTTACAGATATGGTACTCTAAGTTACTGATTGTTCTTGAGAAGTGCAACAGATTCTCCAACAGCATCACTAGTCTTCCATAAGAAAGACCTTTTGCTTTAAAATGGAAAATGTTTTCATTTGGAAATTATAAGGAGGAACCAGCCAGAGACTGAAAAAGACATAGAAGTTGCAGAAATCAGTTTTAGCAGGATCTACTGCTCCAGAGGGAAAATGGGGCCTAGCCAGAGCCATTACTCCCCTGGCTCAGAACTATGCAAGATACCTCTTCTCCTGTACAGTGCACTAAGATCTATGCAACATCCCTCTAATTACCGCTCATGGGAAAGTCCAAAGCTTTTGGGAAAGACGACTTTGGGAGAAACCACCCAGAGTCTGCAGTGAGCAGAATACAGTTAAAATAGAGACTAAGACATTCACAATGTCAACAAATTACTTTTTGAATTTCACTCTCCATGTTCACTTTGACCATTCTGTCCTCCTGTTGATTGGCTGCTTGCTTCCCATTTGTTCCCTTGTCTTTCTAACTAGACAATCTCCTCCTAGCATCACCCCACTGAAAGGAATAAAACCAAACCAATGAATAAATAAATCACAATACTTGTATGATTTTTGCTATCACATTTTTCACTCTGCATGTGTTATATCACTTTCCTCATAGTACTACTGTAATAAATATAATAATAAATCACCTTATGGGCTTTCAGCAAAAGTGATGGATGCCGCATTAACTTCCACAGTTCCTTTTATTTTGGGATCTTTGTTATCACACTGAAGAGTCTGCTTTGCTCCCAAGAAGAGTTAAAGTGAATTAGACAGTTCTATCAACATTCCATGAAGATCTGGATAGGAGTAGAAAGACATCATACATTTAACTTTTTAAAGATTTTCAGAAGGACTGATGAAAATGGGAATACCATCATGCCTGGGTTTGAACCCAGTGCTTACCAAGTTGATGAAATTATGGTTTAAGCCTCTGAGGGAATATTTGCTGAGCCAATAAGTGCAGCCAATCAGATATAAGTCCAATGGCTCACCTATACAGCAGTATTTTATAATGATAAAGTGATATTTTGCTTACATTCTACATTCTTGCCTTACGTTGGGGTCTATACAGGAAATGCTAGAAATAGAAAGTTAATTGGCAATAACTGTATAGATTTAATCTCCCCACCCTACTTCTTCCAAGGTCTTTGACATGGTCCATAATTAAAAAGAAAGGAAACAAAGGGTACTTGGACCCAAATTTTCTTATAGATAAGAGTGGCTGAAAAAGAAGGCATACAGAGTTCCTGTTATTCACTGCGCTTCAGAGGATTTTGAACCTACATCTCAAGTGTGGCGATAAGCTCCAGAGGGGTAGCCGTGTTAGTCTGTATATAGCAAAAACAATGAAAGTCCTGTGGCACCTTAAAGACTAACCAATTTCTTTGGCCATAAGCTTTTTTTGCAACCAACTTTATCATATGCAGCTGGGCAGGGTGCCACCCCAATGGGGGGGGGCACCACAAGGGTGGGCAGCCTCATTACCCCCACCTTTCCCCTCTCCCCGGGCCTTGATCTGGCCTTGCAATAACTATTATATGCCATTTAATAGTTATAATTGCAACAAAGTTGATTTGGAAATAGGTGTCAAGTGTTTCTCACACTGGTGGTCCCCATCCAAAAGGAGGTTACACAAATGGTCACAATGCCAACACTGGAATTAACTCTTCAATTCCTATCCACACAATCAGAATCAAATAATTCTGAAGGAGCACATAAGGAAGACCTGAAGAATGGATCAATATAGGAACACTACTTGCATGCCTTTCATATAAGACAAACAGAATTTGGCATGAATTCAAAAATGACCTATAACTTTAATCATAGGTCTTTCTTATAACTCTAACTTATCAATAAAATGGATCAAAGTTATTCATCCATAAGTGTTCCAATGAACACAGTTTTAAAGCTAAATACGGGATAATGTATCCCAAATTGTACATACTAAATTATATGTACACTGAAGAGGTTACTCCGACACTATAAATCTTAAGAACAAAATTTCAGTGTGGTTTACTCAACTCATGAAAATAAATGAGGATCTGCGATTAACTGAAATAAAACATTACATTTATTCCACCAATAAAGAATATCCTGACAGAAAAGATTGTTTAAAATCCACAAACAGATTTCAAAGCTTTTGCTTTCAAACAAACCCAACCAGATGAATGAGCTAAATACATCAACTGATACAATTTTCATAACAAGCTCTTTTTAATAATTTATATTTATGTTTTAAATATTTTGACAGTTTTTTTTAATTCAGAATAATTTTTCTTCATTTCTGTGATAATGGAGTTCTAATGAAATACTTTATCTATTTGCATCACCTCATTTTGCCTAACTGGCTGTTGATAAATAAAGCGACAAGATTATGGACAGGAAAAAAAGGAAATAGCTAATAGATACATTTTAATACAGACCTAATTCTGCACTCCATTTGGAACCAGCTCTCATGAATATCAGTCCAAGGATTAAATCCTAGAAGAACTTTCTATTTTGCAGTCACTGGTAATATGTTGAAGGTTTGTTCAGAAGAGCCATCTTTCATATTAAGTACACTGATATTGTAACAATTTAACATCATAGGGCCAGATTCACCCTGTAAATCCAAACTCCAAGTGGATCCACACCCCAGACTTAAAGAAAACTGTAGTAAGTAGCTCAGAGAAGCATGTCTTGGGCTTCCCCTCCCCCATTGAGGAGACCCATCTCCCCAGTTTATGGGTTGACCTACATAGAGCCTGAGCTGGGATCCAGTGGAGAGAGAGGGCTTGGGTTCTCTACCACCATCTCATGCCTTACAGACTGAAAAAACTGGTGATCTAGCTATTAGGCAGCCTACCCAGAGCAGGTTGGGCAATAATTTTCATTGGTGGGCTGAGGGGCCAGCAGAGAGCTGGCCACTGGACTGGCTATTACAGGGCAGGAAGGGGGCCTGCACAGAGCTATCCCCGGGGAACTGGAAGGGGGGAAGCGCAGTGCTGCCTGCAGGGGCCAAAGAGGTGGGGAACAGCCTTCCTCTCAGTCCCAGCTTCAGCTTTCTCTTCCCTCCCTTCCTCCCTCCCTCCAGGATTGGCTCTCAGCCACTGCATGACCCTGCAGTTGGCTGGGGGAGGGGGTCAGCGCACTGATGCAGAGCTGGCCCTCAGGAGCCAGCTTGTGGGGCGGGCAGGCACAGTGCCACATGGTGGCTGAGAGCCCAGCCCCAGAGCTGGGAGGCAGGGAGGGGAAGCAGAGCAACAGCACTCTAACTGTACCAGAGCTGCTCTGTCTTCCTCCTCCCAGCTCCAGCCTGAGAGGCTGAAGCTGGGAAGGAGAAGGAGCTGCGGCAGCTCTCTGGCCATGGTGAGCTGCTGCTGAACCTGGGGGGAATGAGTGTGTGGCGGGGAGTGGCACAGCGGCAGCTCAGAGACCGGAGGACAGGTGCTCGTGGGCTGGATGCAGCCCGCACGCCATAGTTTGCCCACCTCTAATCTAGAGGATTGATTTGTGTTATTAGAGAAAATGGATTGCTGCAGGAGGGGGAGTATCCATGTGCACTGTTCCAGTGGTAACTCTGAAGGTGTAACATCTCTAGCCAGGGCCATCCCTTGGGGGAAGCGGGGCCCAGAGCCAATCGGCCTAGGAGGGCCCCCCCCTGCCAAAGGGGAGGGTGGCGGGCCAGCCCGCTCCACTCCCCAGGGACCCCGGTTGTCCCTCGGGGACTGGGAGCTGGCCCTGGTCGGGAACACGAGGTCGCCCCGGCCGCCCACCAGCAGGAGCTGGCCCTGGCCCTGAATACGAGGCTGCCTGCCTGCGGGGAGCCAGCCCCAACCCTGGCTAAGAACCCGAGGCCACCCGCTGGCGGCGAGCCGGCCCTGGCCCCAGCCAGGAACCCGAGGCTGCCCGATGGCAGGAGCCGGCCCTGGCCCTGGACCCCGCCCCAGCCAGGAACCCAAGGAGGCCCACTGGTGGGGAGTGGGCCCCGCCTCCAGTCCCGGCCAGGAACACAAGGCTGCCTGCCAATGGGAGCCGGGCCTGGCCACAACGCAATGCTGCAGCTGCAGGCCAGCTGGCGGCAGGAGTGGGGATGGGGTGGGCTGGCCTGGCCCAAAGGCTGGGCTCAGCTCTCCCGCTCTGCATCTGGATCGGCTGCTCCACCCTGGGGGTGAGGCAGGCTGGCCCAGAGGCTGGGCTCTGCCCCCTGCCTTGCCTTTGGCAGGAAGCTGAAGGCAGCGGGGCCGGGGGAGAGTGAGTGGGCTGCATGGCGCAGTGGGGCAGGGAGGAAGCTGTGCGGGCCCCATGCTGCCCTGCTGATAGCGGGGCAGTGTGGGGCCCTCGAAGCCGCGGGACTCAGGTTGATCGCCCTGCTCCACCTCCGCCCCCAAAGGACAGCCCTGCCTCTAGCCTGGGAGTACATGTGGAGTAAGAGACTACTGAGTGTGAATTAGGAAGCAGTATCTAGCCTCCTGAGTTCAAGGGCTACTCTTGTATTCAGACCCTTTACAGGGGAAGGTTCTCCTACTTGTCTACCAGCCCATCGTATATTCTACACATGGGAAAGTATGTTAAAGTAATGGAGATTTCCAAATCTGAAATACTAGATGTTAATGACTAAGTTTTGCCAGATCAGGAAGCAGGGGCAAGGGTGAGGCTTACAGCACATATGAAATGTGATCCATCCTGCAAGTCCTGGTATCATGAGGACCCAGCTGAAGGGGCAACTGGTCACCCTAGTTTGGCATGTTGAGCTGTGGGTTGCAATCCTTTCCTGTTGCTGCATGGAGCATTGACTGAGGTGTTTAGAGACTTCTAATGTCTTCTCTCCCCATAGCTGGTCTTTGTAACATAGGGCAAGGCTTCGGTTTGTATGTTATGGCAACTGTGATTTGTTTAAATTAAATGCCTGGCTTGCAGTACTAAAGAATCTTTACCACAACTTAGGTGGAAATATGTTAGGCAAATTACAATTATATTCTTGACATGTCACCCTTATAATAAAACAGCCTTTTCCCCAGCTTTGAACAATTGTTAAAAGTAGCATCAAACCCAAATCTGAAGTGAAAATTAGTTTTTTGCTTTCAAAGCAGTACTGAGTAAGTAGTCTGTGCTGATTGACATGACAAAACCAGCATGTGTTTTGGCCAGACTGGAAAATACCGCATAGATTGCCAAATAAGTAAAACTTCAAATTGTTGGTCACATCTTTGAAATATTTGATATCAACACGTTCGATATTTATATCTCCTGTATCTCCATTATCATATAACTGATGAAATATTTAATGCCTTTTTGCAAAATATTAATTATAAGGTGGCTCTGTTCAGTTACTAAATTGCAGTACATTGAGTATGATCTATGCTGCTTGAAAACATTTCAGCTGTGATTTTCAAAACCACTCCTCACTGATCTAGGTTTTTGCTATTCAAGTCACTGTCATTGACTTAAAATGAGAGCAGACATGTGCCAATGTGGATTGATTTTTTAAAAAAATCCGATCCTTATTTCAGAAAGTAAAAGTAGAAAAGATTCTATAATAATGAAACACAAATAATATCTAAATACAGGGTTGCATATATAGGATAATGCATGTTGTATATAAGTATATTGGATATAAGTTAGTAGCATTGAAAATTGCAATGTGTTGCACATATTTGAATTCAAAGGACCATAACCAACTCACCTGTCAGTGAAGATTTTCATTTACCCCTCACTTACAGGAGTAAGATGAGCAGGACTTGGTCCCAGATAACTTAGATAAACTCATAGGCTATGTGTCCCTAGAAAAATTTAGGTCGATTTTGTGAAGTCGACTTAATAAGGTCAACTTTAAGTTGACTTAAAGTTGACCTTATTAAGTCGACTTAAAGTTAAGTCAACTTAGTCCACTTTGTTAAGTCAACCTAACCACCCTTAAGTTGACTTAATAAAGTCGACTTAAGGGTTACTCCATGTCCACACCATCCTTAAGTCAACCTAATGTGTGGTTCTTATTAAGTTGACTTAAGCTTTCATTAAGTCGACTTAATGAAAGTCTGGTGTAGGTAGGGAGTAATTTAGGTCGATTTAAGCCTCCTTAAGTCAGCCTAAATTGCTAGTGTAGACATACCCATAAAGTGTAAGGTTAGAAGGGACCAATGTGATCATCTAGTCTGAGCTCCTGCACAGTGTAGGCCACAGAAACTCACCCACCCACTCCTGTAATAAACCTTTAACTTATTACTGAGTTAATAAAGTCCTCTAACCAGGGTTTAAATACTTTAGGTACACAGAATCCATCCACTGCTGTTTAACTGAGAATTTATTTACATCTCACTCTACAATCACTGAAATAACAATCAAGAAAAAATGCTGACAGAGTAATAATGAAAGCAGCTAAATTAAGTTGCTGATATTATGCTCATAAATCATTTAACCAATTTACTACTTAGTCAAAAATGACATTAATACAAAAATTACATTCACTGTTCATACCCAATGATGTTCAAAACTGTTGTTAAAGTGGATTAGTAAATGAAATGACATCCCCTCACCACAAAAGGAAGGAAATCAGTTAAAAATCCTTTAACGTAGGTTTTACATGAAGAAATTAATTACTTTTTGTTTTCAACTTGACTAAATCACTGCTGATGAAAATTTTGGATTCTGTAATTTGCAGACTGCCAAAAAGATTCATGTAACAAAACTGGACTGGTAATTAGTTTGTGTCTTTTCTGTGTTTAATCTATACTGCCACTCCAATGCAGAAAATAAGTTCTGCTAACAGAAGTCATCGCTGTGATTTCAGATCTCTCTGGACAAACATAGGTCACTAGGGTAAGGTAGACTTTATTAACATTTTATTCAGCACAGAGGGAAATGTGACATTTCCAAGAACAAAAAACCCAAAACAACAGAGCCATCTAGGGATTAAAATATTTTCTAACTTTCATGATAAAGACTTATGAGGTATATCTACACTGTGATAAAAAACCTGTGGCATGCCAGTGGATGACTTGGGTCAGCTGATTTGGACTCCATCTGCATGACTATAAAATTGCAGTGTAGACTTCTGTGACATTCCCCATTCATGAGTCAGCTGACCTGAAACTCAATGTAGTGGGTTTTTTAATCAGTCTGTACATACCCATGATGATCTTTAATAGGGATTACACCTATGGAATTCTAAGGATATTTAATAGAGTTCTAGAAAAATAATTAAAAATACATATAGAATTTATAGAGAATGATATTCCTTTCTATAGCAAAAAATGAGAGTCCTCTGGCACCTTATAGACTAACAGATTTTCTTTGGCATAAGATTTCGTGGGCTATAACCCACTTCGTCAGATGAAGTTCCCTTTATGACACCTACATAATAGAGGTAGCCAGGACATCCTTTCAAATAAATTGGCTGGTCTGGAGAGGAAGTTTGCTGGGCCACAGATTATTTGATAAACAGTACAGAAAGCAGCCAGAAGATAATCTCATTAATTTGAAAAGTCACTATATGGTACAAAACTTGGATACAAAAATTCGAATCATATCTAGGAAATAATCACATGTAAGGAAATGATTTAGAAATAATGCAAAATATTCATTATTTTTATAACAGTTTGCTTAGGATAGTTTTCAAAGGTCCAGCAGGCAGATAAACCCACCTTTGCAGCAGTACAGCTGATTAGCAGAGAGCTTAAAAGGATTCCAAATGATCAGACCAATGCTCCTATCTGACATTTGTAGATATCAATGCGAGTTAGAACAGGTCACACATAGCTGTCTTTGCTTTAATGACTCATGCATTCAATACTGCCACAAGCAGCATCTTTTCAGTTATCAGGTTAAACTTATTTGACACAGGATTTCTGAAACAAAGTGATATGGTGGTGATGAATGCTGCCTGAATTCCTAGTTGATGTATGTTAATATTCATCCCCCATTCATAGCAATTTTATAATAATACTTACACCTGAAATATGGAAACAAGCCTGTTTGTATGTTTGTTTGTTTGTTTTGGTGGTTTTTTTTTGTTTGTTTGTTTTTTGAGGCTGCTATTGTGACCACTGAGCTTTTCTGTTGTTTGTACACTGGAACTATGGAATGACATTTTAGGCTTCATAATCTGAACATAACATGGGTTTTACTTTGCTTTCAGCAAAGAAGATCATGAAACGGTTGTTGGTTAGACAGATAATTAAAATCTCTCTATTTAAAGATCAATTTTTTGGGGGGTGAGAGGTATAGAATACATCTCCCTCTTACTAACATGTATTCTTCCAAGCCATGTTATCCATGGCTCCATTTTGTTCCTAAACAGCATATAATCAGTGTTACGCGTATGGTCTTGGTTCAGTACGTGGGTCACATCAAGTACATTATATCCCCCAGGGAACTAAAATTTAAAAGCTCTATAAATGTGTCATGATGACAAAAATCTCATAAAGTTGATATCAATTCAATATGAATGACCACTATTCTAGATTTTCCCTGAGGTATTGGTAATATTACCTTTTTTTTTTTTAAGTTATTAACTGCTTCCTAACCTTACAGGAGTGTCAGACTTGAATTACAGTATAGAGTGCTTCATTTTACATTAAGAAAGCATTTTAAATAAACTGAAGTCCACAATCAGATTGCTTGTTGGATGTTCCCACCCCAGCCCTGTTATTCTGTTCAATAATAGAGGTGCAAATAATTATTATTTAGGATTAGAAGATCCCTGTGTGTATTTTTTAAAAGAAAATTATTTAATTTATTTGCAGTAGAAGTCCTGCTATAAAAGGAAGGATGCTCAATTATGGGAAATAAACACAGCTTGTTAATAATCCTATTATGTATTATTTTTACCACTTTTAAATATTTAATGTAATTTTAATTTTGGTTTGAATAAAAACCTAAACCATGCAGCCATGGGTTTTTGGGTTGGAACACTGCATAAATAAAATTAATGTCAGCACTGACTTCATGTAGAAATGCTTACTAATGATCTTACACAACAATACAGGTTCAAGAGAGGGAACAGCAAAGGTTGACTGCCTTTCTTAGTGCTATTCCATAGCTGTCTCATTTTTATGTTCCAGAGCTTGGATACTCATAAAATAAGAAGTCAAAGGATATTAGGCTCTGTGATATTTTAAACATCAACTAATTGTGCTAATGTTTAAAATAATTATTCATGTTTCTCTTCAAACTTTGTGGTTTCATGTGTTCATGGAAAATTCTTAATTGACAGACACACAGACAAAGCTATGTTCGTGTTTCCACAGACAGTGTTATCAAGGCTTTCATGAATTAATGATAAAAGGAAAAGTAGATTGAAATAACCATACAAAAATGAGGTTTTTGAGCAACAGAGTAAGACAATGCGCTAATTAAATTGTAACCATATGTGATAGTCCACACCCGTGGTCTTTCTAGGCAAGGGGTGTTTCGTTCCCCTGACAGGCAGAATCGACCCTACAGCCCTTCCGGGTGAGGCCCAGGTCTTCTTTAAGCAGCATTGTCTCTGCTTCCTGGTCCAAGAGCCCCTTGGTGGGCTGAGCCAGGCAGGGTTGTTGTACAATTGTCAATCTCTTCCTTCACAGAGCCACATTTCCCTTTCTCACATTTGGGCCTTCTGGCTCCACAATATTCCTAGTTGGCTCTGGGAATCCATATATCTCCCTTGCTGTCCTACCCCCTGCTGGACCCTCTGCAGGGCTTTTAACCCTGGCTTCCTGCCAAAGAGAGTGCAGCCTGCCTGCTGTGAGGGGTCCTTCTGGCTGTCATGGAAGCTGAGGGCCCCCCCTTTGGCTGGAGAGGTTGATACACCCGTCACACCATACACTAATATACTTTCTAGAACGCACATTAATGCATGGACAGGTAATAATATGACCAAATATTACCTACAATTTCTTGTTTTCTGTTATTTTCCTTCTTGCTGTTTCTACAGTATGCTACTACAACTTTTGTCTTATGGCATGTCCCATTTCTGTAACGTAGAACTGGAATCTTCTGCTGCTTTGATTCTCTGAACATTGATTGTTTAGTTCTCCAGAATCAAGACAACATTACTGTTGATTAGTACAGGCTGTTCAGATGTCAGATTATGCTCTATTAGAACGCAAACCCAATGAACAAGAAAGTATGTTAGTGTGTCGCTTGCAGAATAAGTCTTACATTCACCTTTTTTTTCCATTCTGTATTTGACATGTAAGAAAATACTAGTGTTAACATACAAAAATCATTTTTAATTGATTGTAAGCAAAAAAGGCCTTCCTAGCCTGCTCTGAAGAGAATCAGTACACACGGTGAGAAATCCTGGCCCTGCAGTTCTCAGTGGCTAGACTCCCATTGACTTCAGTGGGACTAGGATTTCACCTGCTGTATAGTACAAATTTATTTACCTCTTCTAGGGTTTGGTTTAATTAGTAATTCAGTAACCTTAACTTAAGTTCTCATACGAACCTTGATTGTTCCTAGACTTTCTCCACAGACATATTTCCCTCCCACGCACAACCGACACTCCATCTTGCTGAAGAGCTACTTCATTTTCCCAGGATAGAAGTGTGAGACACTGAGATCCCTGTTCACCCTTGTAGTTTAATTGTGTACAGGGCCATCCTTAAGGGGGTGCAAGGCCATTCAGTGTGTACGGGGCCCTTGACATCCCCCCGCACACCCCACAGTGGGAGGAGGGTGGGATGGGCTGGCCCAGGGGCCACGCGCTACTTCCCCACTCCACCCCTTGCCTTCAGCTTGCCACCGAAGGTAGCGGTGTGTAGGCAGGGAGCAGCGTGGCTGGAGGGGGGCAGTGGTGCAGGCAGTGGGGCAGCGTGGGGCCTGTGGAACTGCGGGGCCTGGGACAGTCACCCTGCTCAGGCCCCCCACCCCAAGGATGGGCCTGATTGTGTATTGTTTAATGCAATGTATATCATGTCAGATGGTTTTGGTATGCTCATAGTATACCAAACATTATTGTTATAGTAATATCTTTGTTGCAATGTCATGTATATGGCTCTGAGGCTTCAATAGGTAATAATCCCAAATATATATTTCATGGCTTGAAACAGATCTGGACAAAACTCCGCAAACCTGAGGAGCAATTTGCACCTCATTAGGACTTGAATAGAACAACCCAGCTCAGGAATAAAGAACTGACCCAGATGTCAACAAATGAATCCAAAATGGACCACAGTGACTCAGGACATGAAGAGAATGACACATTGACATTGTTTGTCACTTGACTCTAAAGAGGGGTCAAGGCATTGTGAAGCCCCAGACGGGAAGAGGAACATTTTTAAAAGGAGAGACATTTTTTAATCTCTCTCACTCTTCCACCTTTATCTACAACCACCACCAAGCAACTGAAGTGCTGATCACAGAGGGAGGGCCTGGCTGGAAGCAGAGCAGCCAGCCTGTGGTGGAATAATCTGAGTCTATAAGGTTGCTGAAAGCATTAAGCTTAGTTTAGAATGCAATTTGCCTTTTATTTTCTCTTGATCAAACCTGACCTGCTTTCCTTTGATTTTCAATCATTTAAAATCTTTCTGTACTGAATACATTTGTTTGCTTGTTTTATCTAAAACAGAGCATTTGATTTAAGATGTGTTAGACTCTGGTAGTGACAAGGCTGATGTGCATCAATTTCTTCAATAAATGATGAACATATGAACTTGCAGTGTTCACTGGGGCACACTGAATGTTGAAACACTTCAGTTCCTAGGGTTGCATCTGGGACTGAGTATATTGGCTGCAGAGGTGGCCTTAGCCTATCTGGAGCCCTAGGCAAAAGCCTATTGTGAGGCCCCCATAGGGCTCCCTTGCGTTAGCCCCAGCCATCCCCATGGCCCCAACATCCTACTGGGGGCCCTGAAATCTCCCCTGTGGCCCTAGTGCCATGCCGGGGGCCCTGAAAACCTCAAAACGTGCCCCCGCCATGGTTCCCTCACCCCACTGGGGGCCCCAACCTTGCCACAGCACCAGTTCCCTGTGGCCAGCTCCCTCAGCAGTGTGGCACCCTGCTGGGGGGCCCGAAACCAGCCTTGGTACCCTGCCAGGGCTCCCAATTCCCTCACTGCCATCCCAGAGAGCGAGCGGTCTGCCCCCTCCCCCCTGCTGCCATGGGGCTCCCCACTGCCTCCAACAGCAAGTGGCAAGCCAAAGGCAAGGGGCGGAAGTGCGGAGCACAGCAGAGCTGGGCCTGGTAGGGAGGAGCAGCCAGCCCAGGGGCGGGTTGGAAGTGTGGAGCCTGGCCTCTGGGCCAACCCGCTCTACCTCCCTCCCCCCGTGCTGATTGGCTCTGGGCCCTGTCCACCCACAGGGATACCCCTACACCCCATCTCCCCCTCCGCTGGCCCCCACTGCCTGCCATGTGTTCCGTAGGACAGGAGGAGACAGACGCAGTTTTGCGGTAGGTGAAGGGGCCCCTCACTGCTCGGGGCCCTATGCGGCCGCCGGCTTCGCCTACCCCAAAAGCCGCCTCTGATTGGCTGGGGTCATTTGATTGCATAATCCCATGAGTGGTTGGCTACAGGCACTTACTCACTGAGCTGGGAGCAGCTTTCTTGCTGATGGCTGTGTGTGATCTGACCAGGAGTGGGAAATCACACAACAAAGAGGTGTAAAACAGGTTGCAGGAGTGCGGGATTAGGGTGACACAGCAAGTCACCAGTTCAGATTGCAGAGGGGAATGTCACAGCAGGGTAGCTATGAGAGGATGGACTTTACACTTGCCATAATGAGCTAGCACTCTGCAAGGTTCCATCACTTGCTACGAGATAGGTCAACAAAAAAACCCTGCCACTCAGTTACATGAATGATTGAATTCTGACTATCAATACTAACACCTGTTGTGTTAGTCATCAAAGGGGATTAAAAACCATACGGTGTAGTTTTACAGTAATTAGCTGGGAAGGCTTACTTTCACTTAAAATGAAGCTTGTTTAAATTTTATTGCTGCTGCAGAATTTTATTCTTCACATTCTGTACTGCACTAAAGAGCAATTAAAAGAACGATACACCTGTGTAGGTACTACAACAATTATTATTATTGCTACATTAAAAAGTAGGCTTTATTTTGGCTACTAGATAAGATTCAATAAACCTCAGGGTATACGGTATAAATTCTTTCATCTTCCCTCTGACCACAGGAATTAAATATTAAACCAGAGGACTGTTTCATTCCAGCAGTTAAAATACATATTTTTGTAAACACACGACACAATCTACATACAATTTTAAATACTAACACAGGGGTTGGCAACCCCCAGCACTCTCAACTACATTGCTACTTTCAGCATGTTAGTTTAAGTAGTGAGTCTTACTACTCACGTTAAGAAGCATGCTCTCCAGTTGCAGTATAAACCTACCCTTGGTGTAACTAGCATTCTCTATTCTATCGTAAGGTTTAAAATAGGGGTCTGATTCTCCAGTTCTTTCATAGTTTGTACAAAGGCAAAAATGCCATTATCAATCAGTGGGATTTTTGCTTTTGTAACCCTTGAAAGAGTAGGTCCAATAAAGTTACATAATTAAAGGAAAAAACAATAGGAAACAACAACAAAGGAAAAAATAAACAAATGTATTTCAACTAAATAGAAGCCCAATATAGCACCCAGAGGACTCACTAGGACCTTCCATTGACTTCAATAGCCATTCATTCTATTTGGGCCACCACTGATTGTATAGCTCACTAAGGATCTGTGGTCCTTTTGCTTGGGTAATGACTGGGAACTATGTCATGCCAATAATTGCCAAGCAGAACTCCCCATTGAAACCATTAGTGAAATTTGCCAACAAAGCAAAGACATTAAGTACCACAGAAAGAGAATTTCAGACTTGACCCCCTCATTAATAGAATATGTTCCCATTTTATTGTCCTTGTTAAATATAAAGCTGAATGGAAAAAAATACAATGAAACTCTTCTATTTTTTAATGTAATTAATTCTGTCCACCATGTTGAGCAGCTGTTCCATCCATCATAAGCCACAGTACAGATTCACTTCTAGCAGTATTCTAAACTGTTTTCCATTTACACAGCAATTTACACAGCATTTACATAGCAAAAAAGAATAAATGGGCACAAATCAGATATAAAGAATGATAACATTCAGAAACCAATAGGGGAACACTTCGAGCTCCCTGCACATTCTATGAAAGACATTAAAGTTACAGTGCTTCAACAGAAACACTTTAAAACAAGACTCCAGTATGAAACTGCAGAGTTGGAATTCATATGCAAATTTGACACCATTACATTAGGACTGAGATTTGGGGTAGCTCATTTATTACCAAAGTTGATTTTCCCCTCTTTTAACATTCTCGCCTTCTCATCTGTTGTTCTACACTCTTTGAATCTAAACAACTTGTTTGGTTTGCTGAAAAAGACTGAACTGAACTTGTGACTTACCCTTCTCTGTATTTAGTTATTTATTTCATGCATCTGATGAAGTGGGATTACACCCACAAAGAGCTCATGTGATAAATACCTTTGTTAGTCTTTAAAAGTGCCACAGACTCCTTGTTAAATTACTTTGGAAACCTTTAAATAATCAAGAACAAGTCAAATTTGCACATTTTGATGCCTTTAATTCATTGGAAATTGCTTTGCAATGTTTTGAAAGACAAGAAGAAAGTGGTGCAGTGTGCCATAACTGAAATGTTTTCATTGTTCTTAGTCATATAAGCCGTTCAATCTTATTAAGATTTTGAACTACACTACTAATTAGTAAAAGAGGAGTTTTTCTGTAAATACGTCCACCCCACTGCATCCTGCTAATGTAATTTCTTTGCTCTTAATTCCTGTCCAAATAAAATAAGTATTTTTAACCAGAACTAGATGAATGATGCAATATGATTTTCATCACATTCATTCATTTTTCAAAATATTTGCTTCTGCTCTGTTTTTAATGAGTATTCTAGCAAGTGATATCTGGCAGAAATGTTTTTACAAAGCAAGACATTTTCAGTGAAATAGTGGAGAATATTCATAGAGAATAATTAATTTTCATGAGAAAACTGATTCTGGAGAAATGTTCATTCAATCAAGTAACATACCATTCTACTATGGTTAATTGTGGGGGTGCAGCAAGCCCAATGAATTCACATAAATATGGAGTCTGTGGCCCCTCCCCCTGGCTCCCTTCTGTGTAGGGCTGGCATGCAGATACTCTCTGAAGCATATGCTGGGGTAGTTGGAGAGTTGGATTCAGTAAAAATAGGCAAAAAAAATTAGGAGATGATTTTCCCTTCTCACGCTTTTACACCAATGTAGCTCCAATGACTTCAGCAGAGCTACTCCTGATTTATATTGTAGTAAGTGAGGTCACTGTCAGAGCCATAATACTTCTTTTCTACCTACTTCATCATATGTGATGTGAAAGGAAAACATCACGTTCTAATACCATTTTTTTTAGACCCAGAGATTCAGAAAGAAAAATCTTCTAATTGGGAGCTACAATTTTAAATAGTTTAGAGAAGTAGGACCAACACAATATTTATGGATTACTGAACTTCTGTTTTAAGTCATAAAAAATCACAGCTCACCACCAAAAGAATTAAATAAGTATTCAGTTTGTGTTCTATCTTAGAGTTGTTTCATATTTTTTGCTCTAATACATGATCATGATTTGATTTAATTATCCAAGAAACGTATGGTCCATTTAGCTATGTGTCTGAAATAAAATACAGGATCTAGAGCACAGGAACAAATCAAGACAGACACATGCCCCACAACTCCAATCAGGGATATTCTATCCACTACCAAAAATCCATAAACCTGGAAACTCTGGACGCTCCATCATCTCAGGCATTGTCAATCTTACAGTGGGTGTGGACTCTCTCTTCAGACCCTATGCTATCAATACTCCTAGCTATCTTCAAGACACCATGAACTTTTGCCCCCTGCTGGCCTCTGCCCCTCTCCCCCAAGGCCCCTGCCAGGAGATTTAAAACAGCTGCAGTGTGGGAGATCCTCCCCCCCTCCACCACCCCGCCCACTTATGCCCACAGAAAGACAGATTAAAAGCCATTAGGAGAGCTATCCCAGATGATGTCACGGCACACCTCATGGCTGAATTTTGCAACTTTGTACTCATCCACAACCATTTTACATTTGAAGATAATGTATATCTTCAAGTCAGTGGCACTGTGGTATCGCTATGGGTACCTGCATGACCCCCACATATATGTCAACATTTTTATGGCTGACTTAGAACAATGCTTTCTCCACTCTCACCCCCAACAACCACTCCTCTATTTACGCTACATTGATGACATCTTCATCATCTGGACCCACGGAAAAAGTGCCCTTGAAGATTTCCACAGAGATCTCAACAGTTTCCACCCCATGATCAACCCTAGCCTGGAATGCTACACACAGGAGATCCACTTTCTGAACACTACAGTACAAATTAGTGATGGACAGAAACATACCAAAAGCCTACTGACTGCTACAGTCACCTACATCTCTCGAGCTTCCACCCACCACACACCACTCGATCCATTTTCTACAGCCAAGCCCTAAGATATAGCCGCATTCGCTCCAATCCCTCAGACAGAGAAAGACACCTTCAGGATCTCTGTCAAGCATTCTTAAAACTACAATACCTACCTGCAGAAGTGAAGAAACAGATCGACAGAGCCAGACAGGTACACAGAAGTCAATTACTACAGGAGAAGCCCAAGAAAGAAAACAACACCTACAGCCCCCAAGTCAAACCTCTACAGTGCATCATCAAGGATCTACAGCCTATTCTACAAGACGATCCCTCACTCTCTCAGGACTTGGGATGCAGAACTCTCCTCGCTTACAGACAGTCCCCCAGTCTTAAGCAGATTCTCACCAGAAACTACAGACCAACCAACAGAAACATTAAAGCAGGCACATATCCCTGGAACAAACCACGTTGCCAACTTTGCACACATATCTGCACAAAAGACACCATCATTGAACCTCATCAAGCCAGCTACTCCATTAAGGGCTCATTCACCTGCTTGTCCACCAGTTTGCTTTATGCCATCATGGGCCAGCAATGCTCCTCTGCCTTATACATTGGACAAACAAGACAGTCTGTGTGCAAAAGAATAAATGGACATAAAACTGATATCAGAAATAACATTAAAAAACCAATAAGGGAACACTTCAATTTCCCTGCTCATTCCATTGATGACAGATTAATTGCTGTTCTTAAGCAAATAGATTACAAATCAAAGCTTCAGAGAGAAACTGCAGAATTGGAATTCATATGCAGATTTGACACCATTGTTTTAGGTTAAATAGAGATTTTGTTTCTTTTCTTATTGTAACAGGTGATTTTGCCTTCATTTTACCTCCTTTCACTCTAATATGCTGTTCTCCATTGTTTGAATCTAAACAACTACTTTGTTTTGCTCAGTCTGACCTGACCCTATGACTTACACTTTCCTACATTTATTTTCCTTCCATTCTGTAAGTTCTCCATCTTCAAGCATCCAACAAAGTGGGATTTTCTCCCATGAATGCTCATGCAATAAATAAATGCATAAGTCTTTAAAAGTACCACAGGACTCCTTGTGTGTTTTGCTGAACTAGACTGACATGGCTAACCCTTTGGAGCTAGTCTACAGCTCATAATCCATCAGGGAGAGAAGACATTTCTCATCACTGAGCAGCAATCACACACAGCAATAGCTCCCCCATTGCTTTTCTCATTACCAAATACTTGGATAATTGGTACAATTAGTTCTTTGCAGTTAATTTATCATCAGAGCAAAACATCAGTGAACAGCACATATATGGAAAAGATCTGTGCACTAGCACATTACTTCCATCGCCGAAGATTTGCTACTGCACCTACTGGGGCTGTAGCTTTAAATGGCAGAGTCTCAATTTTTCCTCTGGGATGAAGAAAATGTCTTACTCCCTTAAAAAAAAAAAGCTGAATTTGTTTTTTGCAGTATAATCTGTCTGTAAAAATTAGTACACAAGTGTTGCATAGTTACCTCAAAACTTTTCATTGACTACTAACCTTAATCAAAAGAAGAATTTCCTTCACCTGTGGTCTCATCCCCATTGCAAGAGTTTTCTGTGAATCTTCTAATGAATGGCCTAATTATCTTTTATATTGGTCTAAATCAGGAGTAAGTCGTTGAAATTAAATACTGGTATAAAACTTCTGTGAACTGATAGTTAGACCAAAAGCATTTACCAAACTACAATGAAAGTTTGCAGATACTCTGAATTTTAAGCATACATTTATTTGCAGAAAAAGCTCATTTTGAATTCATGAGAATTCACCAGGGGCATTGCTGGATTGCCAAAAGATCCAGGGCTGTGGCCCCCAGCTCACCCCTGCCCCCAAGCCCCCACTCCAGCCCTCCAAACTCCCCAGCTTCCCCCATCTTATCTCCATCCCCCTTCAGCCCCCAAATCCCCTCCACACCTCCCCAGGCCCCTCCGTCCCTAGCCCCCACTCCAGTCCCCCAACCTCCTCCATCCCTCCCCAGCCCCCCACCTAGTCCTCCTCCAGCCATCCATAATCCCCTCCACCCCTCCCCAGTCTCCTTGTTCCCATGTCCCCTCCACCCCTCTCCAGGCCTCTAACTCCATCCATCCCTCCCCAGCTCCCCATCCAGTCCCCCTCCAACTGCCCATAATCCTCTCCACTGCTACCCAGCCCCTACCCAGTCTCCTTCTCCCCATGCCCCCTCCACAGGCCTCTAACTCCATCCATCCCTCCCCAGCCCCCCACGAAGTCCCCACTCCAGCCGTGCATAGTCCCCTCCACCACTACCCAGCCCCCATCCACTCTTCTTGTCCCCTCCACCCCTCTCCAGGCCTCTAACTCCATCCATCTCTACCCAGCTTCCCACCCAGTCCCCCTGCAGCTGCCCATAGCCTCTCAACTGCTACCCAGCCCCCAGCCAGTCTCCTTGTCCCCTCCATCCCTCTCCAGGCCTCCCTCCAGCCCCTTCCCAGCCCCCTTACCTGGCCGGAGGCTCGGAGCTGCAGCGACGGCCGGCAGAGCTGCTTCTGGGCCAGGCTGCTCCCACCCTGAGCACGCTCTGTCTGAGCATGCTCAGGGCGGGAGATTTGAATCTCCCCAGCCTGGCCGCAGCAGGAGTCTGCGGCTTCGCTGGGGCCCCTGGGCGGAACGCAGCGTTCCGCCTGGGTGCGCATGTGCCTGCTGGGGAAAATAGATTCGGGGCTCAGGATTTTCTACCCGGGGCTGGCGCCCTGCCAGCCCGACGACAACGACGCCTCTGGAATTCACACTGCAAAAGTGATTCCAAAACCATGCCTACATTAAGGAAATGTGCAAAAAATTCCTAGTGATAGAACCTGTGGGAGTTCTCGTGCAGGCAAGGCTAGTATCAATCATGTTTTCCACTAACTAGTCACAGTACATGAGTATTCAGCTATGATAAACAATACATTTTCTCTTTTGTAACAAACTAAATAAGTGTATAAACCCAGAGAGATCCTTCGCCTCTCACTATATACTTCCTTGACTTTCTATTTGTCCTGTAACTTTTACATAACAGAGCCCCTAACACACACACACACACACACACACACACACACACACACACACACACACCCCAAAATGGAAAACATGAGGCTCAGAAAACAAACTATTAGGTCAATATTTAATTGGCTGAACTCTAATTAACAGATTTGCTTGATGCCTCTCAGAAAATTCCTGCTTTAATGAGATATAGTGCACAGAAAAATTGGGACATGCACTGCGTTTTTCAAAGTCAAAGAGATGCACTGTATTTTTGCAGTTGAAGTGGAAGTTCCAATTTTAACTCTAGCATTACTTTTGCTCTACCTTATTAATCCACCTAGCTATCCAAGTGCTTAATTTTTCAGTAATTGCAATGAATTGTTCTGTAATTTACACAGCAAGAAATTGGGTGTTCTATATACAGAACTCTGGCTATGTCTACACTTGTAAATTTAGGTCGATTTAGTTAAGTTGACTTAGCATGTCCACACCTAAATTTTAAGTCGACTTAGGGGGCACCCTACAAAGTCGACCTAGAGTATCCACACTGGACACCTAAGTTGACTTCTAGGGGCTAGGTGGACCTGGGACTGGTCCACGGTGGCAGAGGGGCACCCCTTGCCAAGTGCCAGGGGACTAGGCCTTTGCCCCATTGTACCTGGGTACAATGGGGCAAAGGGGGACAGGCACCCCGGCAGGGCATAGGGGCAGGGTGGGCAGAGCTCTGCCCTGCCCTGTGGGGGGGACATGCCAGGCTCTCCCTGTGCCAGCCACCCTGGCAGGGAGGGCAGTGGGGAAGTCCTGGAGAGCCCTAAGTTGACTTAGAGTGGACTTAGGGCTACTCCATGTCTACACTGGCTTAAGTCGACTTTCTAGAGTCGACTTAAGACAAAAGTCGACTTAAAACTAGGTTTTATAAAGTCGATTTAACTTTTCCTTAAGTCGACTTAAGGAAAGTGTAGTGTAGACTCAGAGTAAATTAAGTCGACTTAAGCAAGCTTAAATCGACTTAATTTACAAGAGTAGATGCACCCTCTGTTCCATAGACTGCACACAGGCTTCCATTTTGTTTCCATGTGAAAGCCAAGGTATTGATTTTAGATTATAAAGCCTCTTTGTAAATGAATTCACTCATCAGTAGGCACCCCCAGGCATGGCACAAGAGCTCTCTTGCTGGGCTAACACCCCCTGCCAATAGTCACTGTGGCTGGTTTTCTGTCAGAAACTTGACTCTCCGGACAGGTCACCATCTTAAGTCCACCCCTTTCAGAGTCACAGTTGTCCAAACTAAAAGTGTCATCTTTAACAGAAACAAAATCCTTCGGCTTTCTATGAGGTTCTTCCTCAGCTGATGTTCAGTTCAGCCTGCAGTCCCTTGCTCTGTTTGACAACACTTCAATGGATTTGCACACTCTTGGCTTGGGCCTGGTCAGGGAACCCCATTCTCTACTATGAGTTTCAGCTCCAGGACCTATAGCAAACAGCTAGGTTTGATTCTTTACTTGTGCTGCTCTTTTCCCTGACCACATCCTCCTACTTCTCTTCCCAAGTTTCACTTTGGGTTTTACAGGCACTTTTCTGATTTCTCACAGTCTCTATCAGGTCTGTGTGCCTGGAGAGGTTTTCAGTTCCTTCCTTGCTTGATCAGGGTCTCTCGCCTTGCTCTGTTGATTTTCCCCTGCTGACTCAAACCATTGCAGGACCCTTCTTGGGACCTGCAATGTCTATAGACAAAGTTTTACTCTCCATAACCATCGCTCATTACCACAGTCACCTTCTATTTTTTATGGGGATGTCTGAGGCCTTAATGTGGGGCTTGCTCTGTAACCAGCTTGGCTTAGTCCCATACTTTCTTGCCCCTTGGGCAAACCACCCTGTTCAAGCATTCCTTTGCTTTGGATTCTAGATATTCTTTTATATTTTATTATTTATCTTAGAATCACCCCTTTCACTTTGCCCCATCTTGGTATTTGACACTGTTCACCACAGTTCCTGTATTTGTACTCCAGGAGGACAGAGGTAGGACAGAAAGGGAAAGGCTTCTAGAATTTCCTTCCCCTTTTTATTTGACATTCTCTCTATCTGTCGATCTTCTAGGGAGGCTTCCTACAGAGTTTAATGTTTAGGTGAGTGTCATATTTTGGAATACAGCACTATTACTAGAACACTGCTAGGTACACAGACAGTCTGATTTCCATTTATATCAAAGTTCTTTCATAGTACAAGCTTTTAGGCCTTTTAAGGCTCCCTAATACTGCCAGAATTGTGGCAGGGATCTCAGTTTTGGCCATGTTTTGCCCCCTGAGACAGACAGACACACACACACACATGTATAAGGAGAGAGCATGTATCTTTCAGCGTAATCTATTTGGGACCTGAAATATATGTCCAAATTGTGGCTGGCACTTGTGCAGCTGTGTGAAGGGTGGAGAGAATGAAAGGCCTTCCTTTCCAGTGCAGATCTAGTAGCCAGCCACAGTTAAAACTTGAAGAGTGTGCAGAGATTGTAACTCTGTTTCCAAGATTTAGGGTTTAATGAAAAAAAAGTTTCTGTTTTGACCTATGATTAGCTGATTAGTCTCCATAGTGATTTACTTTGGTTGTTAAGCTTGATACAATTTGCAACAAATAAATTATTCCATAAATTCAGCCTCTTTCTACTCAAAATCATATCATCTTAATATTTCAGCAAATTTATTCATTGTTCAATGACATATCTTTTTAAAATTTTGTTGTTGTTCTATGTATTGATTATAAATATCCAAAATTCAAGCTGTGTTGCTTTGTTGTATTCAAATAGATCACAAGATATTTTTTTCTGTTCCCAGATTGGAAGAACATTCAGACACTTCTGAATATATACATTGTTTTCTGTAAATATTCACACTTACAACTTTGAAATTAGAGTTCAAAACATTTTGCAATAAAGCTTGATTGCTTTAATGTTCAAAAAGAGGACACAAGTCTTACACACATGGTCACATAGTTTAAATATTTTGAAACCTAAAAGCACACATTTTCTGTGTGTGCATTATTCTCCCAGTTCTTCTATATTGAAAGTTTAGACTGGGGCTGTTGGGCCAATAAATCTGAAATTCTGAGCTATGAGGACAAGCTTTAGATACTTATAGACTCAGCTAGGCCAGCCAAGACATTATCCAAAGACTACCTATGCACGCCCTGTTACTTCCTGTTTAGGGCAGTTTTCACATACCTTATGAATCATGATACTGTATCACAAGTCACATTCCTACGCAAGTCACATATTTCAGTGTTGTTATCCTCTCCTCTGTGATCCTCTTCTCTTAGAAGTTTACTTAGTCTTGCTAGAATTTAAGAACCGGATTGGAATCAGTCCTGCTGACGTATGTAATGGAAGGGCAAAAACTGCATTCCTCTACCTCCTGCATCCCAGTGGATAGGCGAAGCGTAAACTTTACATGGATCGAAGGCATTGTGCCCTATTACAGCCACCAGGAGCGCTGGCTGCCATAAATGGGACAGAGTAGATTTAGGACAGAACTAGCCTGACACAGAGCGGAAGAACACTTTCCAAAGAATGGTAGAGCAGCTCCTCTAGCATGACCAACCTACCCCTAAGTGCCTAAGAGAAATTCCAGCTGAATCTGCCAGAGCGTATCTTGAGGATCCTACTGAAGAATGATCCTTTCCTACCCCTACAATGCAGTACATGGCTTACAGCCATAATTTGTTCCTTATGTCATTAAAAGTGAGCACATGTAGTTACACCTTGTGAAAAGCAAAATTAAGAGCTCACTTATTGCCATATTCTGCCCTCTGACATACATACAAGGTTTTCCACGAGTGTAGTAGGAATTGGTCTCTTGTTCCTGAGCAGAAATTTGACTGTTTTATTTTTAGGTAAAATGGGAAATTGCAATAATCTCAATGATCAAAATAAACAAACAATTATAAAAGTTAATTATAAGACTCAGAAGGTGACTGGGGCAGTTTATGTATTGGACTGCACATGGTCCAATCAATGGATTTAATGAGGAAATTAGAAAAGGAGGGATTTTAAATTTTTAAACCTTGTTTCTTCTTCACTAGTCCTGCTTTGATGGTATTTGTAGATACATAAAACTACAGTTTGTGGGTAAACAGTTATTGTTACATGGTATTTTATTTTTGTAGCATTTTAAATATTGAAATCACTTTACAAATTTAAACTAATTAAATAAATACAGAATAAATACACCATGAGGTGAGCAGATGAGCATTATCCTTATTCTACAAATGATGAAACTAAGCCACAGAAAGGTTGTGTGACATACCTAATGCCTCACAGTAACCCTGTGTCAAAAGTTAGGATTACAACTCGAGAGTTCCTTGCTTAGTCATACATCCTCTTTTGACTGCATGCTTGGCTTATCTTTCAAACTCAGCATTTGATTGTACTTCCATAAAAGTCAATGGCAAAACCCGTATGGATTGCTGAGTGAATAAGCATGGGTCCTCACTAATGTACAGCTTGAAGAATCAAAAATCACCCTGTGCTTCCTTCAAACCTCACTGAAAAGGAAAATCTCACCCCTGTAAGTAAAGTCTCCCTAATAGTGTCCAGAGAACCTTTAGCTATACAGAGTGGAAGAGAAGATTAATTTCCATTTTCCTTAACCGCTGAAGCAATTTTACTGTTGGGTTGCAGCACTGGCTATTTGAACAAGCTTGTGATTACAGGTTGTTTTCTAAAACGTTAATGTCCCCAGGAACTGCTCCAATATGCTTCATTTGTCATCTTGCTGACATGAGAACAGGTTTAATTTTTTAAAACAATTCTGAAGTGAAGGCTCTGTCAACATCACAATAGCTTTTAACCTATTCTAAGGCAACCATACACTCCCCTCGACCCCTGTAATGTAATGGACATTTGGTGTATTTATTGTTCACCAGTCAATAAGTACACTTTTTGTGTTGTTTATGCTGCATTCATTGGAATTACATGATCTCCCATGACACTTATCCAGATTGTCTTCTGTCTCTTCTGCAAATTTACATATGCCCTTCTTTAAGAGCTGAGCAAATGGGTTTTTTGAATTTGCTGAATGTACCGTTGGGTTAAATAGTAGTAGTAAGTGAAACTCAGGGAATTCAAAGGTAAAGTCCAATTATGCTAAATGGACTACAATTGAATGGAAATCCATAATGTTACCCTATCTCTTAAGTTGCATTTAAAAACATACATAGTGTGTATATTACATTTAAAAAACCAAAGTCTTCCTTAAAGGCAATTAATTGGATGTGAAGTAGATGGTATGAAGTAATCCCATTCTAACCCATGCAGAATGACATCAGAAGTGAGGATGTTGTGCTATTATTTTGTAATATTAGTTAAATCTGTTTTCCCTAGATCAAGGCAAATGACTGTTTAAATTAAAATAAGCAATGCTTTGATAGTGGAAGCAGCTGTATTCAAAGAGAATGAGCATTACACTTGTCTGCATTTAGGCGTAGATTCAGCAAGGTATTTAAACATAAGTAATCCAAATGGAGTTAATAGAACTAAACCCCTGCACAAACACACCTTGCTAAATTTGAGCTTTCATCTGTCATTCCATGGAGTATTTTTCTTAGCACACATTGGAGCATCCATCTTTAACAGAAGCTTGTTTTTAAAAAAAGTTACAGAATCTGCAATCTTTCATTATATTTCTCTAATCAATTTGCTGAGAGTCTGGAAGTCATTTTCTCTCTTACTGTGTAGATTCTAACAGCACCTGTGTTTATTTAGTGTTAGGATTATTCCAAAATGCAACATAATGAAAATGAAAATGTTGTTCTAAATGGCATTAAGATAACCCTGGGCCCACCTGTAAGAGATACATCATATTTATCATTCTACCCAGGCACAAGAACTCTAAACTAGTTGTATCAGTTGTAATTCAAGGTGACCTCCTTCACTGCACTGATAGTCCCAGATGGTTTAAAGTTTAGCTTCTCCATTCCTCTCTCAATGTCAGAAGTACTATATACCAATATTACACCAATTTTCAAATTTCTAGTGACTCCCCCTAGGAAAGAGTAGACATTAACATTCTTGTCCTCCAGAATATTGGATTTTCTATATATTAGACATTGAAAGAAATAGCAACAAATTGGTTTTACCTCAGGTATATACTGTTGGTCATAGAGGCCATTTTTCAACTGTGTCTACCTTCTCAGTACCAGAATAATCTTCTTAGAAAACATTACTAAAATATAATATCTACAGTGGATAAAATGTAAAGTTACATGCAACACATTTCTAATATCACCTTTGAGAATTCAGGATTTATTTTGTATTTTAGATTATTCCACCTCCAGATGGATTTGTGTGTATAAGAGAGTATTTTCAATGCAAAATGTAATACCCAGTATTTTCCATAAACCTAAACACCATGTGATTCCCCTTGATACAAGTTAACAACATCAAAATAAATGTAACATTGTTTGGTTAGCCATATTTTTAAACCCTGAATTTTCATGTGAAATTGCTTTTGGCCCAAATTCATTAATTGTTATTTATGCTAAATGAACTCTAACTGGCAAATAGTTCTACTCAGAGCTTGTAGCCAGCTTCTACTTGGGCAAGAATACCTCACTGATTTCAATACAAAGGTGGCAGAACTGGGGTTGTATTGATTAAAAATTATTGACAAAGAGTCTCAGGACCACAGACTCATTTTCCCTTTATTTTACATGTGGGTTCTTTTTTTCTGATGCCTCCACTAAAGGTGACTCCTCATTGTGCCAAAACACAAGGACTGCTGTACCTTGGGAGTATGAATACTACTAACAGGCAAGGAGTATAAAACCCATTAACCAAGAAACCATGAAGCCCAACACCACAAAACCCAATGAGAGAATGACACACCCACAATAAATGATAAAAACAAATAGAATATAAACCTGGGACATCAGGTCAGATCTCTGGTACTCTGGACACTCTTCTCTGCAGGGTTGGACCTGCCTGACCCATGCATTAGCTTCCACAGCTGTTAATGACTCTCTTTATGGGGAAGGGAGTTAACCAGAGGTTCCCTGATATGTTCTGCTTCTCTCAGCTCCAAACTTCAAGCTTAACACAAAAACTAGTCCCCTAGGCTATGTCTACAGTTGTTAATTTAAGTCAACTTAACTAAGTTGACTTAACAAAGTCGACTTTGTTAAGTCGACTTAGCATGTCCCCACTCAAAAATTAAGTCGACTTAAAAGGGACCCTGTCAAATCGAGCAGGGCGTCCACACTGGATGCCTAAGTTGACTTGTAGGGGCTAGGTGGACCTGGGACAGGTCCACGGTGGCAGGGGGGCGCCCCTGGCCAAGTGCCAGGGGCTCAGCATTTGCCCCATTGTATCTGGGTACAATGGGGGCTGAGCCTGACAGGGACACTGACAGGGCATAGGAGCGGGGTGGGCAGGGCTCTGTCCTGCCCTGGGGAGGGAGGGGGGGCACGCCAGGCTCTGGCTGTGTCAGCCACCCTGGAAGGGAGGGCAGTGGGGAAACCCTGAAGCCCTTTAAGTCGACTTAAAGTCGACTTAGAGCTACTCTGCATCCACACTGGCTAAGCTGACTTAAAACCAGGTTTAGTAAAGTCGACTATTTTTCTTAAGTTGACTTAAGGAAAATGTAGTGTGGACGCAGATTAAATTAAGTCGATTTAAGCAAGCTTAAATCGTCTTAATTTGTAGGTGTAGACGCACCCCATGTCAGGTGCTCCCTTCTCACTGAGGTGCTGGCTCATCACTGCTTATCCATATCACCTCTCCTACCCCTCCTCCCCACCAGAAGCCACCCTATTGACCTCAGCAGGAGTTTCTAGTCCCTTCTGTCCTCAACCCTAACTCCTAGCATTCTGGAAAACAGTGTCAGAGCCTTTGGTACCGTTATATTTATAGTCTCCTGGATAGGACTCCTTAGAGTCTGGCACTCCAAGAGCTGGCAACCTTCAAATAGCAGTTACAAAATAATTTAAAACAATTTTAATTTTAAAACAAATTTAATTTTAAAAAAATATTTACATTAGGCATAAAAACCAAAAGGATAAAAGTAGCAGTTAAAATATTTCTTTGGTTTTTAGCTCAAGAAAGAGATATAGCTGCTGCTAATGAGCAAATCCTAAAAGAATTACAAGAGGACAATGTTTCAGCTGATTTGCAAGAGGAAAAAGGTCTAAGTTAGTATTTAACATAAAGGGCTTGACTCTAAAATAGTGGTTCCTTCTTTTCTGCCCTGACCCTAAGATTACTGCAGTTATATACTGAGCAGGCCCAGTGGCCTAATCAGGGAGACAAAGAGCAGTCAAGAACCTGGCCCAGGGACATAAACTGAGCCAGTGCAGGAAACAGAGAGGCGTGGCCAGTAGGAACAGGGGAGCCCCACAGGTGGTAGGAAGGAAGCAGAATCTCTGAGTCCCTAAGGTGTCTGGGGCATAAACTGGGATGGGGAATTTGCACATTGTTGATAAAGGAGCATAAGATTTGTACAGTATATGGCATGGTGAGTCTCTTTGGGGCCAAGGGAAGTGGACTCCATGGCGAGAAACTAGGGCAGCACTAACACATATAAACATGGTGGAATTGTGTAGGTAGCAGCACAGGCATAATTTCTTCTTCTTCTTCTTCTAAGACAACAGAAAAGCGTAGAGAACAAAAGTCTGAAATAAGTCAAATTCAGTGTGTGCCAATTCTATTTTTGTGGAAATTTTCAGTCTAGTAGTAAACTGAATTTATACCGAGTATGTTTGTTTGTTTAAGGAATTCAGTTGATTTACAAACATAGCTCCTCTGACGCAGTGGTTGGGTATAGAACAGATTGCAGCATTTTTACCACTTCGTTGTCTATATCTGCTTTACCATGTTTTCTAAGTCAGACTTGGAACATTAAAACTTTAGGCGTTTAAGTGCTAAGAGAATGAGTGCACAGATTTATAATCATCCCTTCAGCAAACTGGCATCTATGGCTAATGCCTCTACATACTTATGGCAATGTCTAGATTCTTGCTTTGTATGTCCTTGGTTCAATTTATGCCCCAGCAGACCCTAGGATAATTAATTTCTCATTTTAATCTCAAATAATTGTCAGGTAAAGGAGAAATGGAACTAAATTCCCGGGCTGGCTTGACTGGTGCTGCTCTCCTTTAACAGAAGATAGAGCATGTAAATATTGATTGTATATTCAATAACAGTGGTTGTCTGTGTAATTCATCAGGGGCATATTTCACAAAATCTGGATTTAAAAACTAGCTATCCTTCTTTTTTTCATTTATCTAATCTACATTCCTCACCTTGTGAAAGAGAGGCACAGCAGAGTTGGAAAAAAATCAGGCCAACCAATTACGATATCTGAGTGGGCAGCTTTTTGGAGAAGTTCATCTTGATTTTAAAAGACAACTTGAAACATGCAGTTCCAGCTGACAGAAAATACAACCTTCTGTCAGTTTATATCTTTGTCTTGGGTTCCAAAAGGAACTGATTTTTTTTTTTTTTAAAAACCCACTATATGCAAAGTGATATTTTCCACCTGCCGTTCTGTGGCATTTGCCTGGGCAAGATCAGTAATGATCTTTGTATGGGCAGAAGCTCCCCAATCAAATGAATTTTTTAGGTATTGGCTATGGGCCCAATGTATGCTTCAACTACAGATATTTTGTAACCTATTGTTCTTTTGTTTTAAGGTGTCTAGGATTTCAACAAGAACTGAGGCAACTTAACATTAAGGTTGCCTTCACATCCTTGCAGTTTTTGAACAATAGGCACCTAACAGACATTCTATTCAGTTCCCTTTCACTTAAAAAGAAACAGTGTTCTGCACTGCTAGTTACCAGGTTCCAGACTCTTGTTTTCCTGGCTCAACATAGGTAATCCTTCTGGCCGATTAAGCAAACAGATGTTCAAATTAAACATTTAGGATAAACATTAGGGACTCTATCATTATTGCAGTGTGAATTATAGGCAGATAACTTCTGTTTAAAACCAGTACTGTATTTAATGGTCTTTTGCAGCACAGGCTCAGTCATGGACCTTAAATGTACAAACAGCAGCAGGTGAAACTTCTGAATGTCTCTTTTACACTCCTTTCTAAACAATACTTTTAACTGATAAAAGGTGCCCCAAACCAAACACACAGGAGATTAATGTGTATTAGGGTCAAGCAACAGAAAACATGTTTGGGAAAGAAAGTATTGCAATAAGAGATTTTGCTGCCTGACCAAACTGACTTGTGTCTACAGAATAAAAATTGGCTAACTGCTGTGCAGGCAGTTCAGATTTGGCAGTTACAGCAGCAACCCTGAACCACACAGTAGAACAACACGGATCTCATTCACTCAAAGAACCCAAATCACCTGGACTATTTCAACTTTAATCTGCTGGTTAATCATCTGATTACACAACTCTATCTACAGCATTCACAGATTTGATGTGAAAGTGTGTATGGAGCCACAGACCCCTGAGAAATAAATTAATTATGGTGCACTTATAAGCAGAAATGATATTGAGAGGCTGCTATTTCAAAACACAAAATGTTTCCCAATGGTGGACTCTATGTGCCAGATTCTGTTGCCCATGTACCCATCAGTAGTGAGTAGGAGTGAAAGTACAATCAAGTCCTGTCCATGTAACATATGATTGCTTGGTGCTATTCAATTTGATTTGTTCTCCAGTCAAACACTAATAGCAGTCTATCCCCACTCCCAGAACTCTTAAGGAAATAACAGAGCAACAGTGGAGGCTGCAAAACATCTTTATACATTCTCGCTTTGGTTTTGATCTCACAACAATATATTTTAGAAATACCCCCAAAGTTACTGAAGTTCAGATATAACGCAAAACAGGCACAGAGGGATCAGATTCGAGTCATGCATCCCGTAATCCTTCTTTATAACTAATAAACACACAAAAGAACCACTATGTTAAAAAAACATTAAAGTTGCAAAGTCAAGCACAATAAGTCAGGAACTTTTTTTTTTTTTTAAATCAGGTCTGTGCTGTGTTTTTTCTCCCTCCATTTCATAGGCTTTTTTTTTTTTTAAAAAAAAAACCCAAACAAACTGAAATTGCATCCTGTGGCATTCATGTTGACATCCACAAGGGTCATCATCAAAGTTGGAACCTTCATATCCATTGCAGAACCTTTGTCCCTTGAGTTAATTGACAGCTGTCCTACTCAGTCATAACAGCAGCAGGGAATGGGTCACACGTTTTCCCAGTGGGTTTCACAGATATTTGCCGATAGCAGAGGGATTGTGAGAATCAAGAATTTTGGGTCTGGAGGAGAATGTGCTCTAGTGGGACACCTATTTGCCTGTTTTTGAAACTAGCTTTATTCTTCACCACTCTTCCACCTGTCCCTGTTTTAGTCATGTCTAATCTCTATCCCCTCTTCCTAGTTCCATTCTACTTGCCTATCCACTTCCAGTCCTACTGTCACCCTGGATTTCCATTTGAATCTCAGTCTCCCCACTTTGCACCAGTGTCTTTTGCCCAGCCACTCCTAATTTCCTCTCCCACTTCTCATCTGATCTATACCCCATTCTCATTTTTACACCCACATTAGCTCCCACTCTCTCTTTTTGGGTTCGTCATCCAATCATAATCTCTCCCACTTTCTTGGCTCTTAGATTAATTCTCCATGTTTAGACACAGTTCTCCCCTTACACTCCACTTCCTCTTCATGTGTCTTTCTCCCACAGGTTCCTAGTTCCAGTATCTTTGTCTGGCCTGTTCGACTTTCCTTCCTCCTACCCAGTGCCTCATTCAAGCTCAGTGTCTGAACCCCCATATTTCTCACTGGCTCCTAGATCCAGTCTCTCTCCTGCTTCTGGTCTCAGTCTTCCACCAATGCCCAGCTGCTATCTTCTTCCACCAGTCCCAGTCTCACCAGGGTCCTTATTCTAATCCATTCCTCACTCTTCCCATTGGTTCTGGCTCTTGTGCCTGCTGTATTTGAGTAAGGCAGCATCCTTGTCCATGCTTCTTAGATTCCAGTAAAGAGGTGGGAGGGAGGCAATGAAAGGATAGGAGAAAGACTTGTTCCTCTAATTTCTGGTATATGGCTCTACCTTGAAGATGGAGCATGCTCAGTTGCTAAAAGGGATTGAGCAGACACAATATAGTTAGATCTGGGTGGTATGAGGCAATTGAACAAGCTCAGTGAAGATGGATTATTCAGAGATTTTTAACTGCTAAACCCTACCCTACAAAGCCACAACTGTACAGGCAAACAGGTTTTTTTCCCCCCCAAAAAAGTTTTCAACATGATCTCAGGAATAGCAAGGGCACATCCCTATCCTCAGCCAAATTTCAGGCCCCTGCTCCAAAACTTGGTGGAACTAAATGGGAGGGGGGGGGGAGAGGAGAGAGAATTTCCATCCAAGAATATTAAAGGAACTGGCACATGAAATTGCAAGCCCATTAGCAAGGATATTTAATTTATCTATAAACTCAAAAAAAAAATATCTATTACCTTCAACAACAAACACTTTGTCCAGACCGTGGGAACAGCCATGGGTACCAGTATGTCAGTGTCTTCATGAGGTACCTTGAAGAAGATTTATTGGACAAATTTATTGGACAAAAAAGATTTATTGGACAAAAGTGATATACCTGAGATTCACTGATTATATTTTCATCCTCTGGACAAGTTCCAAACTTTGATTTGCTGTTCCAGCCTGACCAGATCCTATGTCATACGCTTCCCTCCATTTAATTTCCTCCCATTCTATAAGTTCCCCATGTTCAAAGCATCTGATGAAGTGGGATTTTCTCCCATGAAAGCTCATGCGATAAATAAATTTGTTTGTTTTTAAAGTGCCACAGACCTCCTTGTTTTTTATCCTCTGGTCAGACAGCTTAAAATGCTTCACAGATTTCAACCACAACCCACTGTCTATTGCACTCTCATCAGAACACTCCTACACCATCACCAATTTCCTGGATACCACAATCAGCTTCAACAATGGAACTCTGCAGACAGACAACTATATATTAGAAACCCATAGATCATCACACCTACCCTCATAAATCCAACAACCACCCCTAATATACACAGAAAGAAAATCATCTTCCAAAATCTGCTGCTTTTTGCCTTGAAAATTAGCAGCTACTATATTCTGAAGATGTTTGTATGCACACTCACGTACATACTAGACTTGACATTAGACTATTGTAAAAAGAAGTACATCTTCCCTCCCTATAGGTAATTATGTTTTTAACCTTTCTGTTATTAACACATTATTGAAACTTCTCACTGTTGGCCTCCTTTTAAATAGGTATTTGCTATTTCAAACACCGATAGCAATAAAAATTAAATGCATTTAACTCCCCAAGTCCCATTATGTTTAAGGTATTAGTTCATTTTTAATTAGTTTGTCTAATTGTTTAATTTAAAAGCTTGATTTCCTTAAGTGATAAAGAAAAGAAAGACTTTGATTGATCAGTTAATTTAATTTACCCTAAAAACTTATGGCTAATTGTTAAAAGGAATTTGGATAAACAAAGTCACTGAAATGTGACCAGTTCAGGTTTCCCAGTGGATGAACAGGTGCACTATGGACCAAATCCTTCACTCAGACTGTAGTCTGTGTTTAGGGAGTTCTGTAGGGATAAGGAGACAGAATCATTCATTCCTGAGTTGCTAAGTAACACTATCAAATCTGTGACACGACTTCTGCTTTTGAAGGGTAATACATACATTTTATAGATTTATATTATAATTATAATATATTCTATATTATAAATATACTAGTATATTTATACATTTTATATATTTCAAGATAGTGGTCTTTATCATGGTTGATTTGGAGAGGGAAATAAATAAATCTTCTTAACCAACTTATATTTGGACTACCTTTATTGCACAATATGTTCAATCAGAAAATATAAGGCTACACTTGGGAATAGTTGAGAATTTTCTTTAAACTCAAGTTTCAAAGATCACTATCCCAGGTAACTATCCTACATATGAAAAGACAGCTATACATATGTATTTGTCTGTGTAGTAGGGATGACACCCACTGTCTGTAGTCCCAGCCCTCAGGCAGGGCAGGGCAAACACCCAGAGACAGTAGCCTCCAGCCCTCAGGGAGGGTGGCACAAACACCCAGAGTCACTCACAAGATCAGGGTAGGAGGGATCGATGCTCGGGAACCAAAAGGGGGACGAGGGGGATGCAGGCCCACCCAACACCACTGTGTCCCAGCCCAGGGCCCTATCGAGTGGCAGTACAGTCTGCCACTGGTCAGCGGGGCTCCAGCCGAAACACACTGACTGACCACTACATGACTCAGCAGGGCGTCACCCGCTGTCCCTGGGCTACTTCCTCCCTTGTCCCCGCCCAGCTACCTAGGTCCTGAGGTTCTCCTGGTAGTAGACCATGTAGATAGCCAGAGGTATCCCAGTCAAGCCCTCACTCTCCACAGGTTGAAGATCCAGGAATCCCTCTGGACTGTCAGCAGACGGTAGCTCCTCAAGGTCGCAGGGGCTGTCTGCAGCAGGCCTCTCCCTCATGCCTTCAGGGTCTTCCACAGAAGGCAACTCCTCCAAGTCACAGGGTCCTTCTGGAGCAGGTCGTTCCCTGACATCCTTGGGCTCTTCCACTGAGGGTAGCTCCTCCAGGTCCTCCCCTGGAGGGAAACATGGGGAAGACCCTGCCTCCTGGTCTCCGCTGGGGTTATCTGGTGCCCCTTGGGGGGGGGGGGGTTGTGCTCCAGCAGCTGGTCTGGCTGTCTCTGGGCAGGCTCCCTCACTGAGCTTTCTGCCCGGCCTTTTATACTGTTCCTGCTCTCTTTGGCTCCACCCTTCTGTTTCCTTTCATGGCTCTGTGCAGTTGACTCCTCTGTCCAGAAGGGGGAGTGTGGGAGCCCTCCTTTGCGCTGCTTGGAGGGGGTCCACTTCATCATGCTACAGTCTGAAAGACTACAGCTGTTCAAAGAAAACTTTCCATTATGTTTGGTAAACACCTTAAATACCATTTATGTATTATTTAGAGAAGTTCTGTCAAAAGCTCTGATCTTGCAAACTCAGTGAATTCCATGGGGTTAAGCATGCAATTAGATCTTCAAAGGGTTGCAACATTTTGTGTGTTTATTTTACTAATTAATATAAAGGATTTTTCATCACATAGGAAATTATAAGTTCTTTAAGATATTAATATGCTCCTAAGTCTAACTGGACTTTTCCTCAGAGCTATTTGCTCAGAGCAAGGGAGGGTGCTATCAATTACTACAAGCTGAATGTTTATCTATCTCTATATTATTTAAAACTAACTGAAGTCAGGAAATACTAAGAGATGTGCAATTGATTAAAAACTCACATAGTATTGTTTCTGGAGTCCAACTGTTGACAAAAACTCTTTCAATAGGATGGTAGCAAGTAACAATAAAGTTCCTATATTTATTTATTGGGTGAAGAAATATTCATATTAAATCATTACAAAAACAAACAACAACAAAAAATACTTTTGCAATTCCCAAACGCTTCAACATTGCCATACAGTTAGACATCCAACTTCATGACTCAGGGGTAAGCCCAAGACCAAATGGCATCCCAGATGAAAATCATTTTCAGCACCCCCTCTCCATTTTTCAGACTTTTGAATACCTTATTCTTTTATTGCATTTGTACCCCATTTCACAACTCTGATGCATTATTTGCACTCGTAATTTATCCTTGTAATACAAGATGATAAATTTGCATGCTAAGATCTATCCATCTGTATTTATTCATGCCATACATGAGTAAATAAAAATAATTTCTTCTAAGCTTATAGAAACTTTAATTTTAAGAATAACTGAAATGTACTGATATCAAGAAATTGAACTTTGCATCAACATTGGGTGGTCAAGTATTAAATAGTGTTACAGTAGGTAACAGCTTTAGAATGTCTGTTCGTTCAAAAGATCACTTTCCTTGCCTTTGAACTTGAACTGAAGTACAGCATCAGAGAGTTCCAATGACTGGCCAATGGCATTTGCAAGCGATAAAATTACAAACAATGTCAATCTCTTGTAGGCCATCATCGATAGAAGATATGTTTTAATGAATCTGCATTTTGAAAAGCTGTGCTTATCACTTGGGGCTGTGACTGGCAGAATCCTCAAAGCTATCTACACAATGGGAACAATAGCCTTCATTTCTGCATCATGAATTAATTGGAGAACTTGAAGTAGCGAGTGTTTCCTGCATGGCAAAATGTAATGGATGTTGTTCAATTCAACAGAGAAGTCTGTAGGGATTCATGGCCCGTGGTCTATGCTGAGACGACATGTCCTGGCACACCCGGACCACCTCGATGCATGATCATGGGCTGTTCACGTGCAAACATGCTGAGCAGGGGGAAAGGGAGAACGTGATGGAAAAACACTGAGTACACTGAGCTTTTGCCTTGAGTTGTATGTTATGTTCCTGTACAAGTATGCTTATCATGATATTGCGTAAGTTGTTTATGCTGTCTAATAAAGGGAGTGAGCAGACTAAGAAAAGCAGCTTGAGTTCCTGCTTCTGCTGCTCCATGATCTGACACCCAGTGTCTGTCATCCCTTCAAAGTCTTTATCCTCGATGTCCTAACATTCCCCATGTGTCAGTGTCCTGCGAAGGTCCATACAATTGTTCAAGAGTGTTATGCTAGCTACCTGCAGCTTACTAAGTTCATACAACCCAACCCCCACCAAGACTTTTCCTGGTGCTTCATTTGTCCAAAACCTGCTTCGATGGATAGTCAATGAGTGAAGAAAAGAAAAAGAAAAACAAAACAAAACACTGTTGAAATTTTCTTTCAGGTTTCCCATCACCTCATCACTGCCCTCATAACAAAACAGTCTCTTCTTCTAATGAATATGAGTTTCCTCCTAAGTTTTCTGCCATTTCTTTGGCAGCAGGGATGGCATCTTCAAATTCAAAGTAGCTGATTCTTTTATACTGTTGCATAGCTAGAGGCTTGACAGAAATCGGTGTCTCATTAAGCATGCCCTTTTTTAGTCACTACTTATTTTCTCTAAGTCTTACAACGTAAGTACGCTTTCACAATTACACAATTAAACAAGGGTTGTAACTAGACTCTCACTTCACTTCAGTTAATGTAACCTTCAGGTGGGCTAAATTCATTTAATTGCCCTACTCCAGTGCCCCACAGAAATCAATCCCAACCCCTATGGGGAAAGCAGCTGGAGACCCAGGATCCAGTCTGTACAGGACTCACGGTGAAGCTTGCTCAGAGCTACACTCACACATTAAAATACTACTAAAAACAAACATAACAATGAACTTTATTAACCACTAACTAAATAAACCTTATCCTAAGAAAACAAACTACAATTAACCAAGAATAATCCCTTGCATGAAAGATACCCAAGAGTCCCAAAGTCTGTGTGTTCACCCAACTCTCAGCTACAGTCTCTGTTCCAGTGTGGAAGCTTGAGTGGCAAGAAATAGCTGTCCTCTTCTTTCTTTGCTGGGATCCTCTGTAGCATTACATACAGGCTTTCTCTTCTCCTCTGCAACCAGCCCTCAGTCCCATATGCATGTCTGCAAGGTCTGTCGCAAATGACTCCTTTACATGGAGAAAACATCTTGTTCACTCCTGGCTCAGCTCCTCTCCAGAACACTGAGCACATGGTCTCCCCTCAAGGCAGCTCCTGTCTGCTGTCTGCTCAGGCTGTTGCTCTCCAGTCATCTGACTGACAACATCACATCACACCAGCAGGGTACACTGTGGAGCATGCTCAAATTGCTACCACTCCCTGCTTCTGGAAGTTTCCAGTTGTGGGTCGCTAATCTGCCCAACAACAGTAACCCACCCTCAGCAGGTCTCTCAGAGATAGCCTTTTCAGGCATATGGGTTACATTAATACTTATATTTCACTGACTGGCAATGCCCTGCCCCTTATATATGCATGAGGGCACGGCTGACAATGTTCCAGCAGTTTTGAAGAAAATTTATTTCTCAAAGTCTGCAAGGCTCCATGAGATTTTACCACGGTCCAGAACATTTTGAAGGTTAGTGAAAAATGAATCCACATATGGAATACCTTCAACATTTTACTTCAAACATTTCCCTTTTGTTGCTAACAACAAAAACTGCACCCTAAGCCCTACAGCTCCCTTGCGGCACCAAGGCAATCATTTGCCCCTAAATCTGGCCGTGTCATGACTGATAAATTATATGACCCAATGAATCACAGTGAATAAAACTTAGTGTTTATTTATGAAAGTATTCTTTATCACCTTTAAATCTATTTACCAGTTGTACTTTCAGCCAGGCAGAAATAACAAGACAACTGACAAACACTATGTAAATTCACTCAGAAATGTCCACCTACTATAAAAAATAGTACTCCTAATGTCCGTTGTCTTGACATTCTTTCTTCCCTTAACATAAGGTTATACCACAAATGTAAAAAAAACCTAGGCGGTTCAAAGTGAGTTGGTCATTGAACACTTAATTTAAAATATTGTGTCTTTCTCACCAACATAAATTATGGATCGATTATTGTCCTTAGCTTTCAACTGGCAGGCATTTGTGGTTTGTGGCTCAACCTTAACATTATTCAAACAGAGTGTTTAGAATTTAATATTCTAATGTCAGCGAAACCCCACTGTGAGAGAAAACAGTGTTAAATGTTTCATTAATATGTATGATCTTTTTCATATTCACTACAATTAAACTACCCGTTATTTTGGATAACAAAACCACCACAATCTTTGGAATATAGTAACTATAATTAAGATTCAGTTTTAGATTATTGCACATACAGAGAATGCATGAAGTGTCAAATATGGGATTTCAATAATTGAAACCTATCCCACCCTGGGTTTTATCATTATACATTGTGTAATTGATGTGCAGTAAATATTAAAATTACAATACCAAAATTAATTTGGAAGCATTACATATTGAGACAATGAAAAAACCTAGTCCAATACATCCTTGGTTTCTAAGATAAAATCTTCAACTTCATTTTGGATTTTACAGTGTACTAATCTACTGAGAATGAAGATGTTTTGTAAACTGTGAAGAAGCATTAAGAATGTATGAAGATATTAATTAGTTGTTCTCCTTTTGATTTGCTTCTTGCACAAACAACACAAATCTTCATAAAATATGCATGCTACTTTGTCCAAGTTCACCTCAAAAAAAAATCCATTGGGGCTCTAGAGTATATAAGAACTTGAACTTATGGAGGTCTGGTATTAGAGCTGAATAAATTGTGTGCAGACAAATTTTTACTTTAATAGTGGGGCAATTCTTTGCATGGGTAGCAATTGCCACCATGGTCAATACAAATGGATTGTTGTCCTCTTTGCTAAAAGCTGCATATATAGAGCAACCAATAAGAAGTCATTTATGATTCACAATAAGAAGCTTCATTGCTTTTTCATTACCAGGAACAATGCTACATATTTTTGAGTGCCATTTACTCTCTATTAACCAGCTGTAACATGGACTGCAGCTATTCCCTCATCCTTGCACGCACTGCGAACTCTATCCTGCCCTCTGTACTTCTCAGTATTCTTTTCTCCCAGGAGCCTTCTCTTCCAGCAGGTGAGACAGGACAGGCTGCTACTACTTAAGCTAATGCTAGAACAGTAGGTGTTTCCCCATCCCCTTTTTCCTTCCCACTTCCACCCTGCCCCCACATTCCCTTCATCCTCTAGGTCTCTTGCTTCAGGAGTGGGGAGGAGTTGAGAATAAAGAAGGGCACAGTTAGCTGGCATGAAAAGGAAAAATCTCTTCAACCAATCTGGCTCATTTAGGCAGCTTGTCGAAAACCAAAGACTCAGCAAGAGCCTGGGGAGCCAGGGAAAAATCTCAAATGCCAAAGGCTAGGAGGTTTGGACACAACTGATGCTTATGAAAGGATACCCACTGTAAAACAGACACACAGACACAGACACACACACCCCTAGTGTATGAAGGTGACATACTTATACTACAGAAAGGCAGTAATACTGAAATTTGAGGGCAACATCATGTTTTAGATTTTAGCCCAGCATTATAAAAAGTTTATCTTCTTACCCCCAATGATCAATTATTGATAAATATACAGGTGATACATGTTCAATGAAAGCAGAATTTTGCAGTGATGTATTAGTATCAGGTTATAAAATAGGAGGCAAAATGGTAGCAGTGTTTTGCCAATCTCTTCAGTTTGCCCCATGGTATTTAAGATTTATCTGTGAGCCAAGCATAGGGCTAGATAATATAATGAAGGATAATCTGAGAACAATAATACTGCATATGAAGGAAGATCTCAAGGGGTGGAACTCATTAAATCTGAGTTTATGGAGATGAGTTAATGCTATTAAGGTGATATCTGCTCCACAACAACTATTTTTCTCAACTGTTCCCAGTACAATTGCTGGCAGCCTACTATGCACAAAAGGGCAATCTCTGTTTGCCAAGGGAGAATCAAACAGCCAAGTCTAAAGTTTAAACAAAACAGCTCAATGTAGACTTAGATACATAAGGCTTATGTTTAACTGACCTTAAAATCTATGAAATGTTTTAAAGTGTAACTTAAATGAACTTATAATGATGTGGTGACAGTTAACAAAGCTTTGTTGTAGATTAGGATGGAATACTGTGAGTATGGGAATACTAGAAGGTGTCACGGACCCCTCAGCCCAGCCCTCTGGCAGGTGCTCCTGGTGATGGTATTTGGGGAAGTCAGCTCAAGTCCGTGCCCCAGAGTCCTGTGCTGTCTATGTCTTCTAACCCTATGCAAGGTGACTCAGCCCTCTGGTTGAGTCCCAGTCCAGGTAACCCCCCTTCTGGGGAAAAGTTCCAGTACCTACAGCCCACTTGTTCACAGTGGCTGCTGGTGGTCCTCCACTGCTCAGCAGCAGTCATGGGGAGGTGGGGAGGGACCTTGGCCCACCCACCTCTCCAGACCTGGGCCCAAGGACCCTATACACCTTTCCACAAGTGTTGCCTTGACCCCCATTCCATGACAAGTCCCTTGGGCCAGTTCCCCGCATACCTTCCATACCGTCCACCTCTTGCAGGCATCCTTCTCACTCCTCTCAAGCCTCCACAGTCAAGGTCTTTCTCAGCTCCACTCTGGAAGTCAAATCCTAGTGAGGCAAACAGAAAGGTGCACAAACAGTGCCAGCTTAAGTGCAAGAGTGTAATAAGAAGAGCCAAAGAGGAGTTTGAAGAACGGCTAGCCAAAAACTCCAAAGGTAATAACAAATTGTTTTTTAAGTATATCAGAAG
>ML685769.1:3600010-3613827 GCA_007922175.1 Pelusios castaneus | reverse complement strand
TAGATGGACCTCTGGTCTGACCCAGTACGGCCTTTCTTATGTTCTTACTGAGCCTGGATAGTCTCAGTCCTGTGCTCTGCTCCAGCTCCTCCTGAGCCCCTGCAGCCTCAGCTCTGGCTCCTTCTGCAAGGTTCTCTGCAGGCCACCTCCTCCAGCTTTCAGGCCCCTTCTCACCCAGATCCCTGCTGCCACAGGGAGCTATCCCAGGTGCTCTTCCCCCTGTCCCTGCTCAGGCAGGACCTTCTCCCTTGAGCACCTGGGATAGCTCCCTGTGGCAGCAGGGCTCTGGGTTTTTGTACCAGCTTTTGTATGCTGTTCTGCATTCTGACTGTCCCAGCAGCCTTCCCACATGATTGGCTGCTCTCTCAGGGCCTTCTTTAATCTTGATTCTGCCAGTGCAGGGCAACTGCCATACCACAGAAGGTCTTCCCCTATATCCTTACCTTGAGGGTGCAAAAAAAGGAGCACAAGATGAGTGTTTGCATATTTATGAAGAACAATTCTACTGGTCTTTAAATGAGATGTGTATCCTAAGAAGTCTATCTTCCTAGAGGTGGCCTAGAAAATGCCTCTCATATTGAATTCCTAAAAGAGTATGCCTAACTATGATTGACAGCCTCCAAAGTTTGTGTCACTATTATTTATAACTTGTATTACCATAAGATCTAGCAGGCTCAGTCACGGATTAGGACTCTGTTATGCTGGGCTCTCTATGATATAATCATAGTCTTCAGATGGTAACGTCTTCAAAAAGGGACTGGTTCATACTAGTTGTTTGACATCGACTCATTAGTCCAATCACAGGCAGAAGTCAGAGACAAGCATTGTCCTAGCAGCTCTTGATTGCTGTTTAACATTATACAGCAACTAGCTTTGAATGTAAAGGAAAGAACTTCCAGCTCAAAAATGATGGGGAAGAGAACGACAAAGAGTCCAGAAGCCATGAGGAGCAGCATGTATGGCGAAAGGTATATGTAAGATGCACAAAATTATCCTGAGACCCATGAGTTAACAAGGGCATCTTGAAAACCAACAGCAATTGAATTTGGAACCTTAATTTTAGACACCATAATATGAACATTTTGGCTTACAGGACTTATCAGAAAATAAGTATGTGGGCAGAATCAAAAATGCAATCAAAGTTTCACAATTTTTAGTCCCTTGTTTGAACCAATAAACAACACTGCCTCCCTGTTGACAGGTTACATAAATAATGTCAACCACCCAACAATATAATTTTTGTCATAGATAACTTGTATAAACTTAGTAGGAATCATTCTTCTATTTAGAAATGAAATACACACTCAGAAAAGCAGGAAATTCTGGAAGCTTAATAGTATTATATAGATTCAGGGACCTGCTGATTAAGTAGCTAAATATGAATTTGGGTTCTTTATGTTAGGCAACTATATTTGAACATTTTGACTTCTTTTGTTCCTCCATAAAAGGAGTATAATAATAACAGCTACCTACCTTACAGGAATATTATTCTTATTATCTGTAAAATACTTAAGACAAAAGTGACTAGATAAAACATGTTTATATAAGAGTATAGTTAAAAATGTATACCATCCATACAATAGTAATACAATTTGGCATTTTAAAAAATTCCCCCTTTGATTCATAGTGCTTCTTAAGAAAGTCTTTTTGGAAATAAAGATGTATGCACATGCTCCTTCATTATTTATTCAAGTATAAACAACAATCAGGGAGATAACTTTTTAATATAAGCTATCTTAATTTAATTTGATTTTTTTAAAAAAAATATTTAAATTTAACTAGACCCACTACCATCTTGCATCATCCATTTTCAAGAATCAATGACATATTGTAGTATAAGATGCAATCACTAGAATTAAATGTAATATATTTCACAGAACATCTGCTACCGAATAAGAGCTGCTCTTCATAATAGGCAACAAAGTATAGCAAGCTGTATTAATAATACTACGTATTGCAGTAATGAAATATTTGTCGTTCTGAGCCATTTCGAATACATATATCACCATTTGAAGGTAAATGGGTTGCCACATATGGGGTTTTACCTCAGGACCTCTGGCACTGTAGGCAAGTTAGCAGAGAACACAAAAAATGGGCAAGTACTAAATAATGAAGAGGATGGAACACTACTAGTATAGAACAATCTGGATTGCTTGGTAAACTGGGTGCAAACAGAGAAGATGTGTGTTAGCAGGGCTAAATGTAGATATCTAGGAACAATGAATATGGGCCATATTGAAAGATGATGGACTATCTAGGAATCAGTGATGCTGAGATTTGGGAGACTGTTATCGGTAGTCAGCTGAACATGAACTCCCAGTGTGATGTTGCTGCCAAAAGGATTAATGCAATCCAGGGATGCATAAGCAGGGAAATTTCCAACAGGAGTAGAGAATATTAAAATATTAGGAAGAGCTCTCAGGCAGGAGGTCATCTAGTCCAAACCCCAGCTCAAAGAAAGGCCAACCCCAACTAATTAGATACTGGATCCAGTTCTGGTGTCCACAGTTCAAGAAGGATGTTGGTAAATTGGAGAATGTTCAGAGAATCACCACACAAATGGTTAAAGGATTAGAAAACATGCCTTACAGTGACAGAATCAAGAAGTTCTAGCTATTTAGCTTAACAAAGAAAATGGCTAAAGGGTAACTCGACTGCAGTCTGTAAGCCCTTACATGAAGAACAAATATTTAATAATAGTTCAGCAGAGAAAGGTACAACACAATCCAGTGGATGGAAATTTGAACTAAACAATTGTAGACTGGAAACAAAGTGTACATTTTGAACAATGAGCGTAGCTCACCACTGAAACAATTTACCAAGGTTCATGGTGGATTCTCAGTCACTGGCTATTTTTTTTTAACAAGATTGAATGTTTTCTTGAAATATGTGAGCTAGGAATTATTCGGAGCAAGTTCCGTGTCCTGTGTTAGATTTCACAGAATATCTGCTACAGAGTTGGCCTTTCTGTCATAAGATTGGCCTTTCTGGCATGTTTGTAGAGAAATTACTTTGTGACCATTATTTTGGTGGTAGAACTATATGTCTAGAACAGAAGCTATGGGTGAGTGGTTCTTTTTGACACTCTCCAGATTCAGAGGAGGTTTTTCCCTTGGTGATGCAAGACTGTATCAAAAGCTTCATTGAAGGCTAGATGTAGCACATCTACCTATTCCCTTCTATCCACAAGGCTCATAGAAAGCAATCAGCTTGGTTTGACATGATTTGTTCTTGAGAAATCTATATTTATTCTAACTAAGTTTTATGCAATATTGTGTAACAAAACCTTAACATTTGTCCTAGACTCTCTGACAGCGTCAATTTAACAGAAACAGGTAATATGACGGAGGGATGCAAGAATGTACCCTTATTGCTTCCCAGGACTGTATCAGGCCACTTAAAATCACCTTGTGGATTCCCAAACATCAAGCAACATTCCCAAGACATCACCAAGCAGTGGCAGATTGTCATGGGGCCACTGGCATTTGGAGTGTTAGGTCTCAATAACCTCTTCAGGAGAATTAGGCCTAATTGTTCCATAATAACCCTACTGGTTACACCTAATAGCAATTTGGTGCTCCAAGTTTCATCCTATTAGCCAATTATAATGGAGTAGCTGAGCTATAAAGAGGCTACTAGAACTATAAATGCAAAGTTTTTTAGAAGAAAGGGGCAGAGGAAAAGAGCACTCTCTAGAGAAGCCGTCCAGCTGCTGCAGACTGGAAGGAGTCTCTACTGGTTGGAGTAGATCTCTTTGGGGTTGAGCCCTGAATGAGGGTGTGGAACTGACAGTGAAAGCCACAAGAAAACTGTCAGGGTCCCAGTGGTATCCCATCTATGTATGCAACACATGCATTGCATGTCCAAAAGACTGAGCATTACATTCCTGACTAGCTGTACTTTGTCCAACCAGATCTAGCCTGCAGGATGATTTGGTCTGGCACTTGAATGGGCTTGTCAAACAAAATTGCATCCTCTGCACAACATGACCTTACACACTGCATGTAGAGAATGCCATTTTCTAAGTCAGGCCTTGCATCTAAAACAGTTATTGTATGCCTCACTGAAAATGTCGTGGCACACCACTGCAGTAGTCCTGAGGAAGGGAGAGAGTAGCAAAGCTCCTTATTAGGCTTTGGGAGAGCTGGCTTAGGCCTCCAAATTGGAAAGTCTAACAGGTGGAACTGGCTTTGGGAAAAGAGTAAGAAAGAGGGAGATCTATCTGTTAGAAGAAACCCACAGGGAGCAGCATAAACTCCTATGGGGAAAGTGCTGAGTTACAATCAATAGAAGAAACCAAGAGGGAGCAAGTTAGGCTTCTATGGGATAATATCTGGAATACGGCTTGTAAGTGGAGCAGGGAGACCTGACAGATACTCAGCCAGAGACTCTGTAGGAGGGGGAAGCATGATAAAGAATTAGTAATTATTAGTTTGGTCCCAGAGGAGCTGAAGAATTATTACTATTTTAGGTTTTTTAGAACTTTTGTTTGGACCTTTTTATTACCCCAAAAGAGGTTTGGACTTTGTGACTTGGCCAGAGGCCTGAATCATGGAAGACTGACCTAGAGGCAGATGGCTAGTGGGAGGTGCCGGGGATGAGGCCCCTTGTCACATGACACCTTAACACAAGGTGGGTGCTATGGGTACTCAATATACCACCTTACACAGGCTGTCTTTTCACTGTCTGACAGAGTGACGAGGGCACACTGAATGATCCAAGAGTGAAGCTATAGGCCACCACCATCATAAGAGACTAGGAGGCAAAAGAAAGTAATTTCAGTGGAGTTGTCAATAGCACTGGTAAACCTTTCTTATTCCTTGAGTTTTAATTTAACTTGAGCTGTAAACTTTTTATGGTTCAAGAAGTTCTTCTATGGGTTTGTACATTGTCTATCATCAATGCTGAGAAACAGACAACTTGCACAGATATGTCCTACCAATACCTCTTGGAAGCTTTAATCCATTCATCTCTTGTTCTGAATCTCAGGGGGTTATTTTGTTTGTTGTTTTTGTTATTAAATAAAGTCTCTGGCTTCTACAGTTGTGCAGAAAACCTCAAAAATGTGTCCCAAGTGTATCCAGTGCTGAGATGAATCTGCAGAAAGCCTGTGGCAACAGCTCTAAGAAGTGTGAGCTGGCTGATTCGCCTCTGTCAGGTGTTAACTATCATCATGGAGCACCTGGGTTAACAATGTTAATATTTAAACTATTTCACTCCTCATGTGAAAAAGGGAGAAGAGTTGTTACAGCACTGAATACATTACTGTCAGTAGCATCTCATTTTGTTTATATAAGTAGGTGCCATTTGAAAAGTACCTCCACTTAGTTTCCCCATTCAAGGAGCCCACACTTTAAGGAAACTAGCTGAGCCCATGGGCATGAACAGGGTCTTTGCACCAAAGAGCCAAGCTCAGAAAGTGCAGTGAAGTCAAAGGTCACAAACAAGCATATTTTGAACATCTACAAGAGCCCCTCTAATGTTTCCTTTTGTTGACTAAGATGTGAAATGGAAGCTAATTCTGTGGGCAGAGCATGGAAGAACACCACATAGCTAGCCATTACCAATATAATGGGGCCCTGAACTTGATGTGGTAGTGCATACACTACCACAATTTGTATAGCAATTATACAAACAACAGTACACTAAAGAGGCATCATTTGACACACCCCTACAGCAAAGCATAGTAATACGCTAATTTAAATGCAAGACGTAACTAACCACAGAGGACTATAATAATGAAGTAAGAAAGAATCCCTGAAACTGGGTGGACTCCAAAAAGGAAGAGAGACAAAGGCTGAGAGGAAAAAAAGTACTATTGTATCAGTTTCACAGAGGGAACTGAGAAACAGAATGTCAATGATTTGCATGCACACACATACAGTAGGTCTGTGGCAGAGATGAGAACTGAAGCCAGTCTCCTGACTCCCCGTCCAGGACCTTAATTATAAGACCATCCTTCATACTTAACAGTATTTCCATGTAGCAAAGAATTGCTCTATCTAAATAACTATTAAGAAGCAGAAAAATGGAAACAGCTTTCTCCCCGCTCAGAACAATATCTTCAGATCTTTCATTCATGGAATCATCATAGATCATGCCATTCAATTGATGGTGCTTTAATTAGAATGAAATCTTAATTACACATATCCCAGGAAAGGTATGATAGGCTTGGGATGCCAATACATGAGTTATCTGGTAACCCAGAAACAGAGATACTTGTAAGAATTTTATAATTTAAATATTTTGGGTTGGAAAAAAATACTTGGGTTTGAGGCACACACATTCACAGTTTTACATATTACTGCTGGAGTGCCAACATAATAGCTGTGGAAAGTGTCTTCTTTCATTCAGGATACTCTACTTGGGTGATTGATAGGATTAAATTATTCTGAAAAAATTGCCATAAGGCATAACTCCCTATTAGGAAAGTATTAGGCTAATACAGTATGTTACATTCGCACTATTGCAACAATTCTAACAACAGATCGTAACTTCATATGTGCTTTTCAAGTAGAAGCTGTTTATTAGCAAAGCAGACTTGTTCTTAGAACGCCTTTATATTAACTTCACTTTGTCTGTCTGTTCATCTGTCTGTATGCCCTGTGCTTTCCCACCTTTCTCCAGCAGATAGCGTAATGTTTATAGCTTTTAATGGCAACCTGTGCCCAGCACAAAGCCTGCCAGGCCTCTGGCACTGTGATACAGGGGTTAGAGCAGAAGCCAGCAATTGCTGGTTTGAATCTCACCTGGAGCTGAAAAGCTGCTGTTCAGTGGTTTTGATTTGATCTACTTGTCTTAATTGAAAAATAATATCAAAACACAAGTTTTTTAGAAAAGACAACCTTAAAACCAACACACTGAAAGGGACAAAACAAATACAGAAGTAATTTAGATTGGTCAGACTTCTGGTACAAGGCATTTTAAGCACCATGAATGCATTTGTTTGCAAAAGGTCAGCTGGCCACCGTAGCATGTACAGTGGCCACCCAACTTTTTGCAAACAAATGCATTCATGGTGCTTAAAATGCCTCGTACTGAAGTCTGACCAATCTGAATTACTTCTGTACTTGTTTTGTCCCTTTCAGTATATTGATTTTAAGGTCGTCTGTTCTAAAAATCTTGTGTTTTCATATTATTATTTAAAAAAAATCTTTAAATAGAAAACATCAAACCATAGCTGGCCACTAGTCATCTCTATTCAAATTATTTCAAAAGAGTGACTTCTAATAGCCACCCATTATATTAAGCACATCAGTTATTCATTCAGAACCTTTGTGAATTACATCTATAATTCTTAGGATTTATGAAAGGAAAAATGGAAAGCTGCCACATCAGAATCTGTCATTCAAATCGTGCACAAAGTGCTAAGCAATCATTTGCTCTCCTATGAAGTGGGCTCTCCGGACCATAATTTTAATTGTTTGCACGTTTTGATCTCCCAAGTGAATATGCTATAAGGCTTATTATGAATCTTCCTCTGCCTACTCTTTAAATTTAAGAGAAAATAATGGCAGCTGCCAGTTTTTTTAAATAAATGTGAAATGTAATCAAAGTACCCATTTTCCTTGATGATTCCACAGGGCCACCTATAGCGTGCTGAATCAGTGTTCAGTGCAGAATACAGTGGCTATCAGCATTGATTTGGACAGCATCTTCCATGATTCTTCACAACTAACTTATTTCATTTATAAATTATCACCTTTTAAAGACTGGAGGACTTGAGGCTAGACAGCTTTGATTACTAAGGAACCACACCTGGATATGGATCAGATAATTCTGCTATAATGAGTAGCAGGAAAAAAGAGGAGAAAAGCTCAAGAAACTGAAGGAAGCTCTCTCTCACTCTCAGCAATGAAGAGTCTGCTGCCAAGAGAGTTTGATGGTTGAGCCAGAGCAGTGGCCAGGTAAAGCCTGTAGGTAGGTGTTGAGTGAGATGAGGGAAGATAGACCCCTTATGAAAGAGGTGATGAGCTGGGCCAGATTAGATAATATTTCAAACAGGAGATTTTGGTTTTGCTTTAGACTATCGGGGTGAGGTCTGCTCATGACAGACATACTTTATTGCCAGCCTGAGTGAAGCTGGCAAAAAGTGAATCAAAGGCATGAGAGAGAAAAACAGACCAAGCCACAAGAGGTGGGCTGCGGGGTTCTCTTTGTTAATAGAAAGGTTTGAGACCTAGACTGCTACTGGAGACTGAGTTAGATTAAATAAACTAAAACCTTTACTCCCCCCACCTGCTCCCAGAAATAATACTTCTATTTAAAGTGCTATGAACTGAGAAGTTCTTAAGGATCCCTGAAAAGGGGGAGAAACAGAGACTGGGTGCTGAAGAATGACTTCTGACCATGAGGGGCCACCTGGGAGGCAGTTGCCCTGATGCAGAAATGATTGCTATAGTTAACTGCAGTGGACAAAGTGGTATCCCAAAACAAAGAACATTTTAATTGTGTATTTTCACATCACATTTTCAGTGCAATTTAACTGAATATTATTAATGCAATAAAGCAGTATTCTAAGTTATGTTTCATACCATGAAATTATTTTCAGAACCAAAAATGTAATTACTTTGCTTTCTATTATCATAGTCACAAGATGAGAAATAACTGAGTATTTAAGAAATATTTCCTGAAAAACAGAACAGACCTGATTTTTCAACACTGATAAGTCAGTAACACATTTTTGTTTTGCTGCTTTATAAGTTCTATATCTCCATATGTGTTATAAAACAAACACAATGGAGAATCCTGTACTGGTGATCTCTAATTTTCTGCTACAAAATATTGTTCCTTTGCCAACTCTCACAATTGTATGGTGAATTTCATAATAATTATAGTTCTTAAAGCAGCAACTACTGGAGTTGTATTGTTTTGTGAGAATTTCAGCTTTATAATACAAATAAAATAAGCCTCAAGCCATTGCGGTTGAAGAGGAAAGCTTGAAAATGTGATCACGGTGTAACCTAAAAGTTACAAAACCAGAAGACAAGTGTGCCGAGTTTGTAGTAAGCACACATACATATATCTGAACTAGTGCAAATATCACACTACGGTGAAAATGCTGCAGCACACCCTATTGGTCCCTGAGCTAGCTAGATCAATATCAGCTCATATACAACTACAATGAAAACATACTCTTAGGGTGTCAGATGTCTTGAGCCAGCTGCAGTTTTACTGCAGTGTGGACATAAACTTAGGAGACTGATCCTGCAAGATCCTGAGCATCTCCTGAAAAATACTGAGCATGCACAACTCCTACAGAGTCCATGTGGCTGAGAGTATTTAGTAACTTGTAAAATTAGGTCACAGAGCCCATAATTTCCTTACCAATGTTATAGTGCCCCAGATCTGTTTTTAGAAAAACTTTCTTAAATTTTGCAATCCTTTTCAATGTTCTTAGAATTATCAGCCTATATTTATGAAAACAGTTCACACTCCACGGAAATTTGCAAAACAATTTGCCAGGCAGTAACTAGCCTGTTAATTCGCAACACAGCTAGCAAAACCTGGAGGAAACAGCGTGTTCTGTTCCCTCAAAGCTTGCTTCAGAGGTTGACCATACTCTCTTTTATTTTGGAAGGCTCAGGTTTATGAGGCAGCATCGGTCTTGTGTTTCTGAGGCAGAGGGCGGGGGGGACCTGATTGTTATGACCAACAGAAGCGTCCAGCAGAAAAGCAATTTTTCCTTCCATGACGACCAAATTGTACATCCACTTCCTAAAAACCAATCACTTGATTACAACCATAACAGCTCTGTAAGTTTAGTTAAAATGGAGTGAAACATGAAAAACATTAAAACTGAAGTATTTCCGTGCTTTTGAGTCTGAGAGTTCCATGAAACTGTTGCTGTTTAACAAAAGTTTTAAGGAACTATTTTTCACTAGCTGACTGAACAAAAACACGAAGTTACTTTGGCCAAACAACATACTTGGGAATTTTGGAAGACCACTGAGAAGGCTCCCTAGAAGTAGCAAGAACTGAGCACAGGCTGGAAGGTAAGACGTCTGCAAGTAAACAGCTGATAGAGCTGGCTGAAACATTTAAATACAAGGAAGTTAGGATGAAAAACTGAAAAGGAATTTTCAAAAAACATTGTTATGCTTTCTTAACTCAACCCCACCACCCCAGTATTTTCCGACTGGACCTGGGTAGGTAATTCTTTATGTAGGATAACAGGAGTCCTTTGTTAAAGGACAATTGTTATTAATTAATATTATTGCAGGGGTGCTCTAAGCCCCACTCTAGACCTGGATCCTATCATACAAGACACTGAACACACTCATAGGAAGACACTGCCCCTGCCCTGAAAGGCTTACTAGAAACAGCAACCATAAGAGAGCTAGGGAAAGTATACTAGAAAATTCCAGAGGGGTAGCCGTGTTAGTCAGATGCACGAAGTGGGTTACAGCCCACGAAAGCTTATGCCGAAGAAAATCTGTTAGTCTATAAGGTGCCACAGGACTCTCATTGTTTTTTGCTATACAAGAAAAGCAGGCATGTGGACGTTTGTTTGTATATTTGTTTTATATTACAAAAAGTTAGTAGTGAAGATTATTTTGGGGTGGGGCCATCACAGTCAGAGAAAAAAGAAGAAAACTGTGGAGTGTGTAAATGGAGAGGGAAACGGTTGGGGAAGGAGGCCGAACAGGGAAGTGAGAAACACTGGAGAGGAAGAGGAAAGCTGGATAGCTGAAATTTGTGGTAGGACCTTGTTTACTCACAGACTGCACAACAGAGAATGAAATGGAGAGAAGGCACGATACGGTGCTGGGGCATACGCCCGGCATCTCATTCTATTCTGCCAATCAGCAGAGGTATCAGGGATCCTTAATGAAACATTTTCGGCTATGTCTACACTGGCAAGTTAGTTCCAATCAAGCCTCCTTAATTCGAACTAACTAAAGCCATGGCTACATTAGGCTTTAGTTAGTTCGAATGAAGGGCTTCCTTAATTCGAACTAATAAGTTCGAATAGGGTATTTGAACTAAAGGGTTAATTCGAACTAGTTAGTTCTAATTAACCCTTTAGTTCGAATACCCTAGTTAGTTCGAATACTAGTTAGTTCGAATTAACCAATGTGGCCATGTTAATTCGAACTAATTTCTTAGTTCGAACTAACCGGCCATTGAAATGAATGGAGATCGCTAATTCGAACTAAGTTTTCCTAGTTCAAATTAAGCTAATTTGAACTAACTAAAATTAGTTTGAATTAGTTAGTTCGAACTAACTAATTCGAACTAATTTTAGCAAGTGTAGACATAGCCTTCCAGGCTTTAGAAAGCTTTGGTCTGACAAGCACAATGGCATAACCGTAATATTTGTGTAGCTTTACTTCAGGGAGCACAAATCAATACAAACCAAAGGGCAAAAACAACTAAACGGGGAAAGGCTGTGCAGAGGGCCAGAACTGGTACAAGTTGTACAACACACCCTTACTCATCATCAACATAGGAAATCATTTCAATATACACTTCAGCATACTTATGGAAATACTAAAACCTTTTAGTTTTCTGCATTCTTCTGAACAACCAACAACAAAATCTACAACAAAAGCAACCCAACACACAGCTGGCATGGAACATTCATTACTAGCACTGACTTTATTCCTTAGATACTAACCTGTAGCTACTAGGGTCTGGAGGAACAGTGGCAAAAGGGAATAGCATTTAAACAATTTGAAAATACTTTAGTCAGTAAATTATATTTCTGTTTGTCCTCACCTTGGCATACTTGAGAAATATGCATTACCTAGAGGTTCTAATGTAAAAAATGATGTGCAGAGAAATTCTACAAAGCAGTTGTTTTCTTGGACTGAAAGTCTATAAGGAGGCTGAAAAATTCAGTTAAGAATTGAGTGTTGCAAGAGATGGTGAGTCAAATTCTGTCCTTGTTACAGAGGCAAGTCTTACTAAAATTAACGAGCTGCATGCCTGTTACTCAGGGTCGACATCAGGCTAAACCTGATTTCAGTTCCCTACAAATGCAATTCTTGTTCTTGGTCAATATTTGTATTACAGTAGTATCCATTCTTGGCTTTCAGTCCTATTTTTACCTGCCTCCTACATGCTCAGCCACAATCCTGAAGCTTATCCCACCTGGGACCACTGGACTCAAGTGGACCCTTCCTGAAGGCACAAGGCTTCCATTCAGTTCCCCTTTTCCAACCATGTGGGCAATGGAAGGAAATGAAGAAGTTCCATAACTGCTGAGGTAGACAGGCAGCAGAAAGGGAGGAGGAAGTGGGCCATTGCCTTACCATCTCCAGTAATGAGATTTTCCTTTCTAAAGTCACATGTCCCCATCCAATCCCACTCACAACAGCTACACTGGTCAGCAGGAAGGAAGGATCAGAAAAACCACTGCTTGGCTGTGGCACCATCTGAATTCATACATCTCAGTTGGGAGACTCCATTGATCTTGCAGCCTCATTTCACATTTATATTATGGACATTTGGTCTGATTCTCTGTAGCCAGCAAAGCAATCGAAGGAATAGATCATTGTTTTTAGGAAGAGGAAGGCTAATATTGGGGGAGCCCAGAGACTGTGTTTTCTAAGGGAATTTTTAAATACTAATTCCCGCCCCACCCCCCGCCTCCCTCCAATGTTTACATGGATTCAAAATAATTGAGTTATACGTACAGCTAACTGTATCTTCTTCTTACTACAATTAATTTCCTCCTCCCCATGCCACCATCCTATGGCTTATTACACTTATATGCTGTTGTGGTTGCTTTAATTAGATGGTAAGCATTGAGGCTGGGAAACACATTTTCCTAGGTGTTTGTACAGCACCTAGCACAATGAGGCCCCACCCTGATTAGAGCATTGGATTTACTATAAATAATAATATCCCTTTAGTCAGGCTCAGGAAATCAGCAGCTTCCTGCCATTCTAGTTCACTTGCTCCTTTCTTCTGTCTCTTAAATCAATCTGCTGGATGTAATATACACACTGAAAATGCAACTCCTCTTTACAAAAAGATATAGAAAGTTCTTTGACCTTCACTGAGTCACAAGTAAATGGGGAATAGGATTATGATTATTTAACAAGTCAATTATTACTGAACTGACTGGCTAGAAATAGAACAAGCAGTGAGCATAGGAACTACTGACAAACTGTGCTGTAAAAGCCTCATAAATCCTGCCTTCCAAAATCGTTGCTGGATTATTCAGACTAGAGCATGGTTTTGTTTTTTCTTTCAAATGTACCTAGCAGCTGCTTTCCCATACTAAGATGAAAGAAATTTTAAAAAGAAGAAAAGCTGAAAAATCAGCCATCTACACAAACCAAATCAATGTTTATTTCCAAAGAAGGTAGCACTGTGAGTGGGAAGGGAACCATTGCCAATAATGAGTAACTTTACTACTAGTAAGATAAACTATCTGTGCCTCCTTGTGAGAGGCAGCTGACTTCTTAATTTTACTGATTATTCACTATTAAATCATTTTAAGGATCTCAGTAATTACAGGCAAACCTGTTTTGGTGAATCAGGAACTAATCTGAACCAATGCCCAGAATTCCAACCAAATCAAATATTTGTAAAGGTTCAAAAAAGTTCAGTTAGTTGCCCCCACATCTGCTGTTATTCGCTGTGCCTGACCTCTGTATTAGAGTGTCTAACTAGAGTTGGTTACAATATTTTCAACAAAATAAAATGTTGTCAAAGCCAAAACAAATTTGAGGATACATATCAGTTTCAACTGAGAAGGATTCTTGTGTCCAGGGTTTTTAGGGCTTCTGACCCGAGAAGGAATGAACTTCAATAAAACATAAGAACATAAGAACATAAGAAAGGCCGTACTGGGTCAGACCAGA
>ML685769.1:3538716-3599610 GCA_007922175.1 Pelusios castaneus | reverse complement strand
TTTTCTGTCCTCTGTTCCTGACTATAACTATAACTATAACCTGGAGAAAACACCCACATCTGGCCCAGGTCAGCTAGTTGGGATCTTGGGGTTCAGACTGAGGGGCAGTAAAATTGTAGGGTAGATGCCTACAAGGAGAATAGGTCCCAAAGCTTAGGCTGCATCCCAAGCCAAAATGAATACACTGAAATTTTATAGCCCTGAAGCCTGAGCCACATGAGACTAAGTCACCTGATGTGGGACAGCCATGGGTGTTTTATTGCAGTGTAGATATACTCAGGGCCCCCCACAGGATTTAGGGGGCCTGGGGCAGATTTGATGTGAGGGTCCCCCCTGACTGTTCCATACATACAAGTCATGAGGCAGGGACCAGGGCAGAGGCCCCCCTTTGTGGTGGGGCCCAGGGCAAGTTCCTCCCTTGGGGGCCCTGGATATATGGAAACCCAAGTTCAAATTCCTCTTCTCCCTGAATTAGCATGACTGTGGAAGAAAAAAATCTGCTTAGAATAAAATTATTGTTTAAAAAAATGTCTATTTTTAACCCATTTCAGAATTTTAGGGGAGAGGAATGACTCATGGTCTTACAGAGCTTGGATATTGAAATACTGAAACATGTTCAAAAACTTTTAAAATGCTTTTCCTTTTCTGTGGCTACAAGAACAAATGTTCACTTAACATTAAAATAACTACTCTTAATCTAGTTCATTAATTTAATATACAACAGCACAGACAGGTAAAGACAGGCAAAGGGATGGAACCACAGCATAATCTGCTCCAAAAAACTAACTCATTCCTAACCATATATATGCACCATAGTCTGTTACCATGGTGAGAAAACTCCCCAAATTCCTATATTTCACCACATACTCTAAATTCTCCTTTCCCATGCAGTTTCTACCTACTGTCCAAGGTTCTTGGATATCTGTACCTAGTTAATTTGAACAGTCTTGTAATAATCATAGTAGTTCATAATTACTTTAGCAAAGCTCAGCAAAACTTCAACAAAACACCACCTTGCTCCTGATGATCTTGACCTATGGCATGAACAGAGGTGGCTTTTGGAGTAGGCGGAGCAGGCGCACGCCTAGGACCCCGAGCAGTAAGGGTCCCCATCACCTGCTTTTTCTACCTCAAAAGCCCATCTGCCTTGGTCGGCAGCAGGAGGAGGAACTGGCTCATGGGGCCAGAGCCACATGGGTGGGAACTGGGGCCAGAGGAGGGGGGCGGGACAGCAAGGGGAGGCGGGGGGAAGGGGGAATAGGGCCACAGAGGGCGGCCCCAGTGGGCCTATAGGGGGCCCCACAATGGGCCTTCGCCTAGGGCCCCTAATAGCCAAAGGCCGCCTCTGGGCATGAATAAAAGCTTACACATGCTTTTCAACGTATTTCCAGCACAAAACATGCCAGAAGCATGACTCACATGAGTGCAGAGCCTTAAAAATCATATTTTAACTTTAGGGAAATAATTCTGACTGCCACTGCTTTCGTGAAGGCTAATTCCATGGCACAAAGGGACCACACAGCTAGCTCAACCAGTCAGTTGAGGATTCCACTGAGATGGGGAAATTCCTGGGTGGGGTAGAGTCAGTCCAAGCAGCAATATGTTACATGTCTTTGGAGGATGTTAGCAGCTGGCTCAGTTTAGAGAAGTTCTGAAGCTTTTGTAATTTGCACAGAGATGCTTGGAGCTGAACAAATCCCCAGTCTACACCAGGTTCAGGTTCTGTGCTAGTCAAATCTCAGAGAGAGTCAAAGTTTGTGGCCACTGATCACAAAAGAAGGGAACAGTTTATCTAATGACTGGCTCTGATGGTGTAAATGAAAATAGCATTTCTATATTCAATAATAATGCTGCAAACGAGTCTAATAATACATTGTTATATATGACAGTTGAGATTATTGCTGAGCTGTATATTTCCATGGCTGTGTCCCATAAATCAGTATCTCAGGGTATATACACATGATCAGATTAAAGAGGAACATGGCAATCGCGCTATAAAACACATGTGACCTTTATTGCGGGAGAGCGTGTACATACGTTGCTCCTTGCAACGCAACAGAATTCTTTGCAATATCGCTGTGCAGCGCAATGAATTCTGGGCACCTATCCCATAGTTCAATTTTCCCTGAATCGGCACTTGGAATCCTGGGATGAAGGAAAGGAACACAAAATGCCATGGGGAAACTCTTAGTTTCCCGTGGTGCACTGTGTTCCCCTTGCGTCTTCCTCATTGCTAACAGCAACTGGCGCCTATTTTCAACAGTGCAGTGCCGCACTACTTGTGAGCAATCACAATTGCGACAGTATGGATCCTGCTCTAATCTCCACTGTTGCCTTCAGCATTCTAAATACATCTCGGCTGGTTGCTCAGTATGCAATGAGCTCCGAATCAGACAAGGACGCTGAGGAGCAGGGGCTGACTGATGCCCTGCAGAGCAACAGCACCGCATTGCTCAGCTCCTTCACCGATCATCTGCACACGGTGCAACGCTGTTTCTGGTTGCGAGAGACGAGCACCGAGTGGTGGGATCGCATTGTTATGCAGCTGTGGGATAACGAGCAGTGGGTACAGAACTTTCGAATGCGGAAAGCAACCTTTTTGGAACTGTTCAGAGTTGGCCCCTGCCCTGCGATGTAAAGACACTAACATGAGGTCCACCCTAACCGTGGAGAAGCATGTTGCAATAGCTGTCTGGAAGATGGAGACTCCTGACTGCTACGGGTCGGTTGCAAACCAGTTTGGAGTCGGGAGGTCCACCGTCGGATTAGCCCTCTCACAAGTGTGCCAAGCCATCAATCTCATTCTGCTACGAAGGACGGTGACATTGGGCAATGTTCGTGAGATTGTGGATGGCTTTGCTGCCATGGGATTCCCTAACTGCGGGGGAGCAATAGATGGCACACATATCCCAATTTTGGCTCCAGACCATCTCGCGACCGAGTACATCAACAGGAAGGGCTACTTCTCCATGGTGCTGCAAGCACTCGTGGATCACAAGGGGCGTTTTACGGACATCAATGCTGGGTGGTCGGGAAAGGTGCATGATGCCCGCATTTTCAAGAACACTGGTCTGTACCGGAAGCTGCAAGGGGGTACCTTCTTCCCAGATCAAAAATTACTGTGGGGGATGTGGAGATGCCCATAGTCATCCTTGGAGACCCAGCATACCCACTGATGCCATGGCTCATGAAGCCGTACACCGGGAACCTAGGTCGCAGCAAGAAGCGGTTCAATTACAGATTGAGCCACTGCAGAGTGACTGTAGAGTGTGCCTTCGGCCGTTTAAAAGGGCGCTGGCGCTGTTTGTATGGGAGGCTGGACTTGGATGAGGACAACATCCCTGCTGTGTCCTTCATAACATTTGTGAAAATAGGGGAGAAAAGTTTTCCCTGGGGTGGGCTATGTAGGCACAGTGCCTTGAGGCAGCATACGAACAGCCAGCCACTAGGAATATTAGGGGAGCTGCTCACATAAGGGAGGCACTCAGGAAGGATTTCAATGATGCCCTCCCATAATTCACTTCAAGGACTCATCAAGTGCACCTTATGAGATTTTCACCGTGTACAAATAAAGCCACTCTTCAAATTTCTTTTACTGTTTTTATTAAAAGATGAAGGGGGAGGGGGGGTTGGTGGGAGTTGTTACAGGTGGGTGTAGCTGCTGGTCTCTAAAAAGTAGCTCTGTAAGGGACTGGATGTTGCAGTATACCAGGGGGACGGGTGGCCTTCAAAGAAATGCTTAGAAGGACTACGGGGTGTGGGAGGCAGACACGGCTGAACTGTCTGGAGTGGAGCCCGTACATTAATCACCTGGGTCTGCAAAGCAATCATGCTGTTGAGCAGTTCTGTTTGCTCCTTCATGATGATTATCAGTTCGTCCCTGTGTTTCTGCCTCCTCTGTTGGGATTCCTCTCTCCAGGCTCAATTCTCTCTCGCGGATGCCTCTGTTGTTTCATCAGCTCCTGAAACATATCCTCCCTGTTTCTTCGAGCACACCGCTGAATGTTTCTCATGTGGTCAGCTGGGGTAGACACCAGCCTTGTGAAGGTCGAATCTAATAAAAAAAATAATAGAGCTATTGTTAACACATAGCATAGATAACCAATGTAACCTTCCAATAGCACATTCCACTGGAAGGTACAGGGCAGTCAACATCCTATGCTTCGCTGAAGCGGACAAGGTACGTCCTAATAGAAACCTTACTGGGGGCTAACAATCTGCACAGGGCACACAGATGGAACCCGATATCTCTCTCCTCAGAGTGCCCCTGCCAGCTAGAATACATATCCTACATGCCACCAGATGCAAGCCAGGACCGTATGCTGCTGCATTGTGTGCTGCCATGGTTTCCAGTGCTGTCCTTTGCAGCTGGCCAGGCAGAGTATCTTTATACTGGAGCGTAGACACATACGGTCTCCCATCTAACCTGAGTAGGAAGCTCTGGAGGTACGTCGAAGAAACCTTTAGTGAGCTATATACAGATGATTGTTTGACAATCACTCCTTGTGTTGATGCACTTCTAATGAATGCAAACTAAAGAGCGTGCACAGCAGGGACCAAGTCAGAAAGCACCCTCGCCCCAGACAATGATATTTTAGCAGGAGCCATAGCTGGACGAAAGAGAAACTTACCTGAACCCCGCTCTGCCACCATAGAGGACATGCTGCAATTCATGTCTTGGGTGGACGTCTCAGTGGGGGTGCAGAAGAGCTCCTGGCTACACGCTGTTACGCTCTACTCCAGGTCATCCTCCATCTCCTCCTCCTCATTGATCACCTCCTCATCCTGCTCGGCTCTGGCATTCAGTGGATGGGGGGGCCGATGTGTCCACAGGACTCTTTGCAGTGGTTGTGGGTTCCCACTGAGGATGGCTTTGATCTCCTTGTAGTACCTGCATGTAGCAGGCGCTGATCCTGAACGGTGGTTTGCCTCCTTTGCTCGGTGATAGGTTATTCTTAGCTCCTTCACCTTCGATCTGCACTGTACAGTGTCTCTATCATAACCTCTCTCTGACATGGCCCGAGAAATTATGCCATATGTATCATAATTTCGCCTGCTGCCACGTAGCTGCGTCTGCACAGCAGACTCTCCCCAGATGCTGATCAGGTCCAGCACCTCTGCCATGCTCCAAATGGGTGCGTGTCTTCCACGATGGGCCGCCATTGATAGTGAAGCTCGGAGCTGCACTCTACTCCACGAGGAAGAGAACAGGAAGTGAAACAGATGAGAAATTCGAAAATCCCGGAAATCGAAACAGGGCGGGACTGTTTCGTCACGGCCAGAGAGCGGGTGGGAGGAAGACCAGAGAGGACGACTTTGGAATGCTGGGACACTTCCGGAGGCCAATCATTGCGCGGTAAGCATACACATGAGTCGAAAGGCGCAACAGCTGTTCCGCGTTAACTGCTACCACCCTTGTCGAGGTGGTTTTTCCATTGCGCTACAATAAGACTGTTGATGCGCAACAGCCCTATTGCATGTATGTACGCTGTTGTTGTTATCGCGCGGTAATGACTCTTAATGCGCGATAAAGTGATCATGTGTACATGGTCTGAGTTCTTTAAAATGGCATTACACAAATCAGTAATGGATTTAGATATATGGTGACTCACTCAGGAAAAGGAGCTGGTAGCACGAGAGGAGACTTAACTGGAGGAATACTGCTACCAGACTCAGGGAATTTAGAACAAGCTGGTACTCCTCTCAGGAACAGTAGTGCTGATGTGGGCAGGAGGCAGGGGCTAGGAATATGAACAGTTATTCCCAGGAAAGAAGAAATGCCTTTCATTAGGGTTTAGGGAAGCAATGAACCATCTTCCTGAGTTCCTAAGACAGAGCTGAGCGACACTATGAAACACTGAGTTCCTAACTCTGTGGAACTGAGAAAACAGCCAAGATTTTAACAACAACAAAACTTTTTACCAAGTGCATTTATTGCTACTAAAAGATGCCAGATTGACAGCACTGGAAATTGAAATGTCTGAAAAAGTCTACAATATTTCTTTTAGAAGCTGGTGGTGACATTAAAAGGAAATCATTTTCTTATGCTCACATAAGTACTGTATATCTGTGTTCCATTACTTATGGTTATGTCCTTTTTGCTATTTCATTTACTTTTTTATATATATAAAAAGGAACTCAAATTGGAATAAAAGGAGAAGTGTGAACAGCAGCTCTAGATGTGACAGTATGGCTCACTATCTAATCCCAAAATTCTCTGGTTTACATAATGAGACTGCCAACAAGGTGTCAATTAATGAGCATCATCATGGTGGTGTTTATGATGCTAACAGCTGCCTATAAGGTACCAGTGGTTGGTGGTGAACAATACATTTCAAAAAGACTTCTTAACTGCTGTCAGGCAGACTTGACTTTTAGATCATCTTCAGATCAGATCTTTATACACAGAAAATTTGATTATAGGACACACTTGTAAGTAATGCAGATTCTCTTTTTTCCGTCTGCCTCAAAACAAGGAAATCTACTTGGAGACCATAAGAATAAAACCCACAGGAAACTCAAGCGAAGAGACAAATTCTATTGTGTTTTAGAGGTGAGTCTCAGGTGCTAAATACTTTTCTTCAGATTTGCCATTGGAGCAAGTCAAATTAACCAGAGATTTCTAATGGGTAGTTGCAAAGGAACAGGGATATTTAATTAACATTTTCATTAATCACCAGGAATTTTTAAAAAAATGTATTAGTGAAATTCACAGATAAAACTGGTAGAAAGAGACCTAGTCATATATTAGAAACATGAGCAGAAAAGTCACAAAATAGTAATGGTGGGGGGAAATGGAAACCTGATGTACACTTGAAAGGTAATCATTAGTGCAAATATATGTCAAGGAAAAGAAACCTGAACAGCAATAAAGATGAAAGTAGTCGAAGGGTGACAATGGAAGGCAAATTAGACATGGGTTTGCTATGTGATGTGGCAGCAAAAAAAGACAGTTTAATTTCTATTTGCATAAGCAGAGACACTGTCACTGATCTGGGAGGTGAAACTATGTCTTCATATGGCACTAGTGACCACACATAAAATATTGATTTTATTTTTGGATGCCCTGTTACCAGGAAGAAAAAGAAAAGCAGCAACAATTGCACTGTGTTCTGAATACAGAAACAAGATTTATCTGAGGCTTTGGAGGCCTTTCTTATAAGGACAGATTAAAAGAAAATTATATGCAAATGTTAGCTGTACTTTAAAATTGGAACTGGGGCAAGACATGGGATGAAATTAAGAAATAGAATTTAGAATTAGAGGAAAACTTTCAGCCAGTAAATTCCATTAGATTACAGAATAGTCTTCCAATGTTAAAGTCTCATTTCCTGACACATATAAAACTGAACTGGACAAAATATTAGGGAATTGATTGTAGACATACATTCTTCATTGAAGAGAAGACGGCAGGATAAACTAATAAGTCTTAGCCACTTCTTACTTTTTCTGATTCAGTGATGGAAAAAACCAACTGTCCCAACGTCTTTTTCCATTAAAATGTTGTCTCTAATCAAGAACAAACTTTGACCCCCCATGAAATTGCTCTGAGGAGATCTGGTTACTGGGTCATTTATATTTTAAGCTTCTAGAATCTGAACTGACACTGCCCCACTGCTTAGGGATCTTCTCTCTGGCATCCTGTCCAAAGAGTTGCTACCACACAGTTCACTGCCCAGTCCATGGAATCAGTGCTGACTGCTGAGACCTCCTGCAACTTAAATACATGGTCTCAGAACTCCACCCAAAAGTGAGTGTCTTCTGGTTTACTCATTAAAGAGGAACATGATAGATTTAATGCAGGAGACACAGGCACTTTGCACAGGATCCTAACACATTACTGCTCGTTACTTGGCAACAGAAATACACTAGAGATGGGTGAACAACTGATTTTTCAGTTTGATGGCAGCTCTGGAAAAAAGAATTGGTTCCAGTCAAACCAAAAAGAAAGAGAAATACACTTTAGGTCTGCTCCAGAATGGAGGTTTCAACCTCACTCTAAGATCTAGGGCTATGTCTACACTTACTAAAGTTAGTTTGAATTAGTTAATTCGAACTAACTAATTCAAACTAATTTTAGTTAGTTTGAATTAACTTAATTCGAACTAGCAAAATTTAGTTCGAACTAAGCAAGTGCCATTCATGGCACTTGCTTAGTTCAAATTAGCGAATTGCATTGAGTTCAATGGGCCGGTTAGTTCGAACTAAGCAATTAGTTTGAACTAACATAGCCACATTGGTTAATTCAAACTAACTAGTTCGAATTAACCCTTAGTTCGAATAGCATATTCAAATGTATTAGTTCGAATTAAGGAAGTCCTTAATTCGAACTAATGAAAGCCTAGTGTAGCCATGGCTTAAGTTAGTTTGAATTAAGCTTCCTTAATTTGAACTAACTTGCTAGTGTAGACATAGCTTAGATGAGTGCCCTAATGACTGGGCTAAATTTATGGGAGAAAGGGAGGAGCACTGCAGGATCATTGCCGCCGCCTCCTCCTCCATTGGCAGTTTTATGACTAGTTGAAATTATCTATGTCAAATTCATGAATAGTTTTTAGTTGATCAACATTTTTCATCAACTAAACTATTTAAAAAAAATTTCACCCATCTTTAGAATCCACAGAAAGTACAGATCATACAACCCCCCCAAACATCCTGAATGCAATGTCACCCCATCCTTCACTTTCTAACTCAATCTTCCTTTGGGCATCCTGCACAGCCCATCTGAATTCAGGTAGGCAGGCTTCCTCTCTGGAGAGGAGACACATGAGAGGGGGCATGTAGGGTCCTGCTTTTCCTCCTCAGCTTTGCTGCTTGACTTGTATTGAACATGGTGATATGGACTGAGCATGTTCAATAACACCACTGAAGTCAGTTGCCCTTACTTTACCCCTTCTTACTAGTGGCAGGCATGGGTTGTCTCTGCCTTCCTGTTTTGTCAGGCTCCTACAGCTTCCTTCATATTGATCTGAAAGTGGCTGAAGACTCCAAATAGATCAGTCTCTGCTCTTTTTGTCCTGCTATAAGTGACCTTTTGATCAGCCTCAATGGGTGATCATAGATCCCTAGCAGGTGACTTTCCTCCAACTTCTCCCCGACAAATCAGTTCTGCTGATTGGGAGCCACCTATTATCCAGGATGTTTATATCTGAATACAAACAAGGAGTCCTGTGGCACTCTTAAAGACCAACAAATGTGATAAATAAATCTGTTAGTCTTTAAAAGTGCCATAGGACTCTGTTGTCTTTCTACAATAGACTAACATGGCTACCCCTTTGGAATTAGACTAACACAGTTACCCCTTTGTATTTGAATAGAAGATGATCTTGATTTAACAGCCCTCTATTGTCAGGTCTTTTGGAATGTCAGACTAACATGAAGGCAGAGAGACTACAAAAGGACAAGTTGTCCTCAGATTCAAAATGGAGTTTGTAGTCTGATAAAGATACATAGACATCTCACATAGAGCTCATAACTTGTACAGATAGGTGCCTGGATCAGACATACTTTTATCCTGCTCCAATTTCTTATGGGATATCAGGAAACACTAAGTAAACAGGCAGAGGGTGCACCTTCTACATTGTTCAGCACTGAAGTGGGTAGCTTTAGCATTTTTGTAAGAAATGAAGGTTCAGATCAAATTAAACATGAGTGCATGAAGGTTACACTTACACTGTCCCAATGGCCTAATACTGTCTGATTGCAGGCTCATTGTTGAATCATATTACAGCAATTATGTGTATAAACATAAGTAGAAAAGCTTTTTAAAAAAACTATTTGGCAAAATGAATGCTGGAAAAATATAGTAGAACCTGCAGGAAAATCCTAGTTATGCAGATTCCATAGCCCTGTGGATTTCCAATGTCTTTTCTGATACAGGAAAGACCCGCAAACAGGTACCATGTGGCATGCATATCTCTAATTGCCATTTTCTCTGATAATATGTTCAGCTTGTCTTATCTGTCAGACAAATCTAATTGTTATTCAGAGGAAATGCTGATTTGTGGAAAAGAGATGAGATTTGCATGGAAGGTATTTTATTCATTGATCATCACTCCAGTATGTTGTGCCTCAGCATATGGGGGTTTTAAAAAATAAAAGTACAATATTCTTCATGGCTCACACATCCATAGGTAAAGAGTATTCTCCCCTCCCCCCCATATATTTATGAGCTTTTCTAATCAGAATATTTTGGGTTTGGAAAAGAAAGGTGCAATCTACCATTAATCATTTGATTTTACTTTTCTTTGGCAGGTGCAATCCAGAGAAACTGAGCAAGTTGTCATCTCAAAAAAAAAAAAAAAAAAAAAAAATCACAAAGTTTCTTGTGCCTCATCATTTGCAAAGTTTAGTAAAACACCTTTTAAAATCATCCATTCTCAGGGCTCAGGCTTTACCTCTTTCATCATGTCATATTGCATCAATGTTTTATTACTTTTTGATACAGTGTAAGGTGTCAGCTTGATACTTGAAAGATTTTATGAGTTTGTGTTAATGTGGGCGGCATTTTAATGGAATTTGTTCAATTTTATTGTTCAGTTTTTGCCTATTTACTATATATAATGCACAGCAGTAGGAGAGTTGTTGGTTTACTTTTCTGATACGATGCTGGATTTTTACCTTAGCTATTTCAACAACAATTGAGAAAAGAAGTATCTGATAGGAAACATTAAATGTAAAAATAAAGAACTGATATGCTAGAATTAAAGTGTCCTGTGCACTCTTAACTTAGCCCACATCGCTGTATCCATTATGATACAGTCTTTAATTACATGATCAAACAGTATTTTTTCCATAGGACCCCTCTGGTCCTATTCACTCTCCCTCCACGCTGCTCCTATCCATCCCCATTTCCTGCCTCCTCCTCTCGTCACTCAGGCACGTCACCATCATATTCATTGCTATTATCCTACCTCCCCCGCCCCGCTTCCATCCTGATCTTCACCTACATATCACCAGCCCTTTCTGTTTCTATCCTAACCACCCCACTCTGTCTCCTGCCACCTCCTACTCTGCTGCTATCCCAAATACCTCATTCTCTGGCTCCTCCCTTCTCCCCCTCTGCTCCTACCCAAACCCCTGTCCACTTATAGCATACCTGATGTCTACTGTATATCACAACTGCCTAGGAGAAATATTGAATGGGAACCTGTGGAAGAATTGGTGTTAGTGACTAGCCTTCACGATTCCCCTTCTCTGACTTTCTGCCATAAGCAGCTCTTAAAAGGCTCTGGTATAAGCCCCTGCTCCTGACTGCATGTTTTAAAAGGGCTGGCATTTCAATCATTTCCATTTTCTGGATTGTATTTAAGCACTTGTGTTCTAGCCACATCCTCTCTCTTACCTTCTCTTCCCACCCCACCCACCTTTTCTAACTCTTTCGCATTACTTGGATCAAAAAAACCCAAATGAACAAGAAGTATAGAGGTGCTCACATTGACGAACAAGTGAGCATTACTCACATTTAGCCTAGCAATGCAGAAGCCTCTCTACACATAAGGTAAGCCCTAATGTTAGGGGTGCGGAGGGCTCCCTGCCCTTTCTTCAGCAATGATCTGGCACTAGAAGGCACAAGCCCTGTTTTATGGCATGCCACATACTGCATTGGCAGTTCCCTTTCCTCTACTCTCTCTGTGGAATATCTTTTGATTTCTTTTAGTTGGAAAAAAATCTTTCAAAGTAATTCCCTGAACTTTTTAAAGTCTATGGATCCCAGAAGTTATTCATGTCCAGCCTCTCTTTCAGCATTCTCTCCTACATAAAAAAGGCATGTTCAGTGTATTTATGATTTACGTTAGTATTTGCTGGGCACTGGTTTGTTTCTCATACATTCCCAAAAGAACTTAAGTTGTTTTACTTATTTATGTGGTTCACTTCAAGAGTTCTTCAAGTATCTTGTCAAAAGGGAGTAAAATTTATTCCAAATGAAGAGATCTTCAAAACTTGATTGCAGGCAATACAACCATGTGCTGCTTTACTACATCAGAAATCGAGATATTATTAAATAATGAAAACCATCATGAAAAACAGGATTTAAAATGACAAATGTGGAAGAACTTTAGTTCAAAGTAAAAGTTCCAGGTTGAAGCAATATTCATACTAGTTGTATGACAGGATGTGTGCACTAGTTGATGGAGCCTCACTTTCGCAAGGGTTAGGACAATGGTATCTCCATGGGTAATGCTACAGTTTCTCTGTGTTACTAGAAATTCTATAGCTTATGATTGGCCCCTTCTGTTTATCCTTTGTATCCTATGTGGACATCAGTGAAATTTGGCTTTGATGATCATTTTATTTTTTATCTGGCCTCACTGGCTAAATGATTATTTAACAGCATGGATGAAATCTCACTTCCAAAGCCAGTGCTTTTTTGTCTGTGCTCTCAAATGTAATGATCAGCAGGTGGCTTGTTGCTAGGACCACCGAACTGGAAGATATTTCATTTTCATAGGTGGAAAAGGAATTTCATTCAAGAGCTGATAAAGGATTTTTCACATTGGGAGTGTGCTAATTGAGCCAATTATAACTTGATTCACCTGCCATTATTATAAAATGTCTCACTGAATTCTATCTGCCTTTGCAAGACAGTCCCCCCCCCCACCAACTTGGGTGCATAAACTAGTGCGTGTCCTGAACTGGGCTAAATAGATCTGCATCATAATACTACCGAGATATTGGGGGATGGAAGAAGGGAATTATTACCAAAATTGATCCTTGTAAACAAGGTCTAATAAAACAGTTCTGATAATAAAAGGCCATGACCTACCATGGTTTATGTAAGGACTGCTCTTCTCAGATTACTAAAAATGTACTTGATGGTAGAAAAAAAGCATCTCTCGTAAGAAAAAGCAGCAGCCACACTTTAATTTATAAGTTTTTATAAATCATCCCTATGTTTGCTAAACTTCCATTTCTTTCTTTAACTGTATACATAGTGTCTAATTTAGGGCCCAATTCTTCCTTCCAGTGAAGTAAATGGGAGTTTTTCCATTAATTACAATGGGAGTGGATAAGGCCATTTAGTTTGTAAATTGTTTGGAGTGGGATAAATGGAATGGAATAAATTCATTTCATTCCCTGTAAATAGCATGTACGATTATAGCATGTAACTATAAAATAATTAACTACATATGGATTGTTTTGGCTCCTTACATGCTCAGACAACTGTAGCTATGAATGCTTTCTGTTCCATCTTCTCCTAGTAAGTCAGAAACTACTATTTCTTTTAGACACAAAGCCTTGTTACAGTCATCTAAATCTTTCTTCTTTCATCTGTAGACTGCTATGCACCCTACCAAACATTGAGGCTTCAAGGAAGCTAAAGCCAGTGGAAAATGTGGCTGCCATCTTAGTAATTAGAGCTTCTTTGGGGCCTGCCAGCCTTACGGACCACCTGACCAGTCCCGCTGTAGCAACAATAAAATGAAATATATTAAAAAAGGTTTGGAAGGTATTGGATTGCTATGAATGGGGATTATAGAATGTTAGGGGGAGAAATATAAATCTTTCAGTGGTAGAGTTTTAGATATGATATTAAGGTATATGATTTTTTTTAAAGTTACTTTGCTTTGCAAGAGGCAAATGAAATAAAATCAAAATAGATAATCAATGTAATATTTGTTTGACTATGTCGAAGACTGCATGCATGTTTCTAATTTCTTCAGTTTTGTCCCTTTCTTACATATGTTATAGCATACAATTAGCAACTGCAGTGTGGAACACAACTGTAGAAAGTTACTATTGATCCTCTTTCCTCAGTTTCCTTTAAAAAGGTAGAAACTAAAGGTATATCTTAGGAACCAAGTTTTGACTTCATTTGATTTCATTTCCCTGGGCATAGTAGTCTGAGTCATACAGATGTAACAGAAAACGGAAAATGGCTCTCTCATTTATGAGAAAAAAAAAGTCCTTCAAATAAAAAACAATAGGTTCCAGTTTACAGTTCTCCACACACACATATGGGTGTAGTACCAATTTGCATGGTACTGAAGTTAGGTTTACCAGCCTGTAATTGCCTGGTTTGCCTCTGGAGCCTTTTTTAAGAAGTTGGCATTCACATTAGCAAAACAAAGTGAGAACACAAAATCACTCTGTGAAGTGTTTGAGCTCTACAGCAGCAAAGCACTGTAGAGTTGCTAAGTATAAATTATTATTATTATTACTACAAATGCATACATTGCTAATAGCAATGAGTCAGAAAGAGCTAAAGATGAATTTATACCATAGAATTACTTCAAACAATGGAATATTCATTTATAAAAATACCATGCTCATTCATTCAATTGTAACTCCATATTGTAACCAAAACTCCATTTTGAATTGTTTTCTATATTTTGTATTGCTCAGTCTAAGACTTGCTGAAACTTTGTTTTGCTGTGAACTTAGTTTGAACATGTGAATGAAGGGTGCGAGTGTGATGGGATCAGTCTCCAACTCCAGCCTGTCCTGATGACAAACTGCTGGCACCACCTTAATGGCTGAAGAACAATGCAGACAAACCCTGCAAAAGCAAGAAGAATCCACCCTAGAAAGAAATGGACAAAAAAAGAGCACCATCAAGAACAAGAGCAAAGTCACACCTGCCATTAACTGATGACTCATGGTCATACAGTACACTGAGGCAGTGTGACACAGCAAAATCCATGGATAAAAGATGGGTGAGACTGCACAGCTTTGGGTAATGTTCTTCACACCATCCAAGAGCATTGGTGCACAGCTGTGTGGCCAACAGAGACCCTGCTCTTCCTCATGCCCAGCTTCCCTGACCAGGTAGCTGCCATGAGCGGCGAACACCAGCCACCAACTCAAGCTACGATCACAAGGAACAATCAGGACTGGTAACTATACATGACCAACAGCCGAACATCTGGGGTGTATGTACTAAATATTAGCTATTAAGCTAATTGTGTTTTCCTCGTAATAAACGTGGTTGTCCCCCTGAATAAGATCCTGCTAATTTTTCATTTTCTAAGTACAACACTACAGCGTCCTTGTTTGCAGTGTCATTCAAAATGCAGACACTAAGCCAAATATTGCACTCACTTCCATGGTCAATTACTTTATTGAGATTGGATTGTATATACATCTTTACAGCATTGGCCCAAAAGCTTAAGCTATGTTACTGTAGTGTTATTACAACATACATTAGCACTGTCTCAAAAGAGGGGAATTAGCCAAGTGCATTGGAAGAGATGATATGGTATTGTTTAAGTTGCTTCTAACAACCAATGACTATGCTGTGGACATGTATGCTGTGGACACACATATTTGCTGATTATTTTTCAATAAGTGTTGTGCTGTCTTAAAAAAAAAAATTAAGTATCCCCAGTGTTCTAGGAGATTCCAGTTGATAAAAGTGTCCTATTTTAGCCCATCCATTCTATCTTCCTGTTAGATCACCACCTTTCTATTTTCTAGGTTTTGCTTTTTGTTTTTTAATATGGTTCTAAACCCTGCTGTTAATAAGGGTCCTTCATGTTCTTTGGGATTTTAGACCATAACCCTACTGATATCTCCACAAGAGATTTTCTCTTATATTATAACTTCATTTTTTCCTTCATTAATTTCACCCCATTGCTCCTGGAACACACTGTTTCTTTTGCAGGAACACACTTGGGGAAGTTGGAGGACTACAAGGCTCTCTCCTCCTGATATGGCCAGGGATATGCCTCCATCTGCTATACTCCAAAATGCCTCTATTTCCCCAGTAGAAAGTCCCACAGTTTGGAAGAGATGTCTATCAAAGTAAATATCTGTCATCATAAATTTTGCTAAATAATCTCAACAGGTTTAGGGTGAAGGTAATGTGTTGTCCTTGTAACTGCCCCTTCCCCACTGAGGTTCACTGGAAAAGCTGAATTATGCTCTAGAGATTGAACAGGCTTTCAAAAGGGGGTACATGGAGTTTTCATTTGGCATTTAACTATTTTCCTCCTTGATGACAGTACAGTGGCAAAAATAAAGGAAGGAGATGAGCATTAGTATTTAAGGGATGATAATTATTCCAGAAACTGGTTCATAAACTGGATAATTTTCCTTTTGGTTCTCATGACATTTTTTCATTTTTTTCCTCCCAGTGACTTTAGTGCCCACAAGATATGCCAGCCTATGATGGGATGCACGCCCATGCACCCCTGGAGCATGATCGATGTAACTTTTCAGTTCAGTTTTGCAATGTGATTATGTGAGTTGATGCCAAATAGGCAATACCAGGTTCCTTTGTGAATGCTCACAACATATTCTACATAGTTACCATGGTCCCACATTTCCTACAGCAGCATGCGTGTACAGACAGGGCCGTCCCTGGGGGGTGGGCGAACGGGGCAATTGCCCCAGGCCCTGCAGTTATGTGGGCCCCGCGCTGTGCTGCTCCCAGTGGGGCAGTGCGGGGCCCACACCGCAGTCCCCCCACCATGGCCGCTTCCTCCTGCAACCCTCCCCACTGCCTTTGGCAGCGAGCCAAAGACAGCAGGGCAGGGCAGGCCAGGAGCACTCTGCCCGGCCCCTGGGCGGCCTCACCACCCCCAGGGTGGAGGAGGCAGGCCCAGGGGTGGAGCATGTGGGGGGAGCCCAGCCTCTAGGCCGGCCTGCCACACACAGCTGCATGTGGCTGGCTCTCCCCGTGCCTGCGGTGCGGCCTCCGGGTCCAGCTCCCTGGGGGTTGGAGCGAGCCGGTGTGCCCACCACTCTTCTCTGCAGCATGGGGGTGGTGGTGCCCCATGCAGGCCTATGGGCCCAGGGCTCCGCTACCCCCAAGGGACGGTCCTGTGTACAGATATGATGCATGTTACAGGGTTCAGACTTTCAGGACAATTTCTAGCACAGAGGATTACTTGACAAAGGCAATGCTAATGCTGCCCCCCCCCCCCCCGGCTCAGGTAGAAGTAAAGAGAATCACACAGGAGGACAAAGAGGGAGGGACTGTCAGAAGTTTGTAAAAAGAAATACACAGAATGTTTGAGAGAGAAGCTGCAGGCTTTCACCTGGAAGACTCCATCTTGCAACCAACTTCAAGCAAGATCTGGGCCCTGCCTTGTAACAGGCAGAGAATGGCTCTAAAACCCCAAACAGCCAAACACCTTGCACATAATCTTGGTCTCTGAGGTCAGTTTAGGTAGAGATGTTAGATTAGTATGCAGTTTATACCTTTTATTTGATAGTGGTCATTCCTGCCTCATTTATAGTATGATTCTGCCTTGATTGGCCACGTTCTCACTTTAAATTGTACTCTGATCAAAAAACTAGTATTTGTTTTATCTAAAGCTGTGTGGTCTATAGAGGGTGTGGATGTGGGAGGCTGGGCACAATCCACTTCTTGGTTAAGTGGATGGATTTGAGACTAAGATGACTGGGAGTGGGTCCCAATCCCTGTAAGACAGGGGCTCCCAGTGTTGTGTCTGGGGCAAGGGGTGTTTGCTTGGAAACCAACGCCTGTGTGGCTAGTGGATTTACATCCACTGCCTGGGACCAATTACACAGTGGCGGCTGGTGTGGACTGACTCAGGAGTGAATGGTCACCCAGTGGGGCATGGTGAATTGGGGTTCAGGAGTGGGATCCAAGGGGTCCTAATGGCACAGCAGTCCAGATCTGGGGAACAGCCTGTCACACAGCCAGAGTCCTTCTGACTGAGTCTGATTCCCTTGTACTCAAGGGCATTATTAGAGAAAAAAGCTGAAGTTCACCTTCAGAAGTGGTGTTCATGGGCATGATATTAATTTCCAAAATGTGACATAAGAATAGAATAATTTGATCCCCAAATTTTCTTTAAAATGTTTATTCCATGTAGAGGTGATGAAGAAAGATAGTCTCTCTCAGATGGGGGGGGGGGGGCGGGCACACGTGGGAGAGAAGAGAAAGCTGAAGTAATTCAGATTTACCAAGCAAGAAATGATGTAAGGAAAGAAAGCTCTGCCTTTTTACTTCAAATTTTATAAGATAATTCCCTGTCAGATGATTTATTTTTCTGGAGCTCAGCAAATTCAATCTGTATCCAAATAGATCTTGGAATGACCTGACCCAAGATCAGTGAGTAACACAGCACACAGTGTATCAGACTCCACCAAGCTGATCAAACTGGCAAAATATAAAATCATGCCTCTGATTTAAAAATCAAACTAGTTTGAGAATAAAAGATCCTGCAGCACCATGTGTGAACAAAATGTTAATTTTAGCATCGTTGGATTACAAATACAGCCAACAGAAGTCACAATAAGGGACAGCTCCTGATAGGCACAACAGACTCCCAAGAAAGAAAAATTATGGACTAAATGTCAGGAAAGGTTTTCTGATAATTAGATCTGCTGATATGTGGAATAATATCCCAAGTTATGTGTCGGAAGCGCATTATTACATTTAAAACTCGTCTAAACAAAGCATTACAAAATAGATTGTAAGGAACAATCTAGGCTAGAGCACACAATGTAATAGATCTTGGTGTTGGGGGTGGGGTGTTCTTATATTGAAAGCATGTATATAAGCATGTATATTAAATCAGGGAAAAAGATCAAACATTAGAATTTGAAATCACTGTACAAGTTAACAAATGCTACACTTCACTTGCAGAGCTCAGAGTGACTGAAAGAGCCATCAGAAGAATGATTAAACCAGGCATTGTCATCAATCATTAGGCAAAGTAAATTAGAACAATTTACTTATCTTTCATAAAGGGAACAGGAAAAGACAATGAAAATGAAAGGCGATGAGGATAATTAACAGGACCAAATGAATAAAGAAGGAAGTCTGTTAAACCAAAGCATTAAGTTAAGCTCAGATTTTAGTTTAATTGACATACTTAACTTCTCTTTATTACCATCTTAAAGCGGTCTTCTAAGGAAGACATTCCTCCTAGCTGTTTTCAAAGTTCCCCATTACACGCTCTTTCTGTTTCCAATCTCCTCTTCCGTTCCTGCTCTTGCTTTCAGAGTTCTTGTCTCATATTTTTCATTTTGACTTAATTCAGTGGTATTCTTATATTGGCCCCAGTGGCCCCAGTTCTCAGATGGGTGCAGAAAAGGTGCAAGAAGCCTTCTCAACCCCTTGTACACCTTACACAAGAACAGGAAATAGTATCATCCCTGTACCATGGGGCGGTCACTCAGTATCCCCTGGGCTTCACACCACTGGAAGGGGGACAGGTGGCCTTGGTGAGGACATGGAGCACCCACCTGCCCCTCTACATTCAGACATACAGAACCTCCTTGACCCACCCCTCTCCAATGAGCACCATCTAGTTCTATACTTAAACAATTTTAGCTATGTCTGCTTTCTCCTCGATGCTTAACTCCAATCTTAGTTATAAAGAAACCATTTCAAGCAGATAGGTGGGACAAGAGGTAATAGGTTTTTTTGTGGGTTTGTATCAGTCATGTCCATGGAGCAACCTAAACTGCTTTCTAAAATAGATTCTGTATTAATTTCCTAGTGTTTAGCATCTGTTAGTAAATATGAACTCCTTTTTCCTATATATTAAATACATTTGCTTATTTACTATTCCCCAAGAATCTTTTACAATATTGGTAAAGGGTATAACTAAATTCTAAGTGCCAAATGTAGAGTCTTAACTTGTGAGTGACCTGTATTCAGACACTTCATGTGATCAAGTATTGGGCTGTACTTCATTATTGATGGTGCCTTCATGCCAATGGGAATATAGATGCTTAAGGAAAAGACCCCCCAACCTGATAAAAAGTGTCTACAGAAGTTTGGTATAAACAAGACTAGATCATTGATAAGCAGTGTTCTATGACTGATAAGAGGTACTTGCTATTGTAGATGCTTTCCATAAGGGATGAAACCAGGGTCCATTTTAACTCAGTAAGAACTGCCATTTGTCACAACTGTAAATAACGCACAGATTGGAAATTCCTTTAATTTATCAATCATGTGGACAAAGATAACAAAAATTGCATAAATAATAAGATAAAATAAAAATGTCAAGAATAGAAAACAGTGAAATTAGTTGGGCAAAGCAGTTTTCTTTCCACAAAGGAGTTTCTTTGTCTCACATCTGATGAACGACAGAGCTTGAACATTAGGTCAGAAAGTGAAGACGAGTGATATCCTAGCAGTAATTGAGGCTGAAACAACAAGACCAACTCTTTCCAGTATATCAAGGGTGGTAAAGTATTCTTTATTCCTGCAATATTCTTATTTTTAAAATGCTTGATTAGTATAGGGCATTGGATGAGGGCAGAGGGAGCAGATCAGGGATGGTAGAAGTTCAGTAAGAGAATCTTGTGTCCATCAGCAGCTAGCCACAAACATCATTGGCTATGTCTATACTTGCTAAAATTAGTTTGAATTAGTTGGTTCAAACTATCTAATTTGATCTAATTTTAGTTAGTTCGAATTAGCTTAATTCGAGCTAGGAAAATTTAGTTCGAACTAAGCAATCCCCATTTATTTCAATGGCCAGTTAGTTTGAACTAAGAAATTAGTTCGAATTAACATGGCCACATTGGCTAATTCAAACTAGTTAGTTCAAATTAAAGCCTTACTTCTAAAGCCCTTATTCAAACTCATTAGTTCGAACTAAGGAAGCCCTTAATTTGAACTAACTAAAGCCTAATGTAGCCATGGCTTTAGTTAGTTCGAATTAAGCCTCCTTAATTCAAACTAACTTGCCAGTGTAGACATAGCCTTTGTGTGGTGGGGCAGCAGGGGGAGGGGAGGACCCATGGCTAGAAAAGTATAGTTTCTCAGGGAAAATAATGCTTGGTCAATCAGAGGGTTGAATGGTCTTGACCCTCAGAAATCAAGTTAGTTTGCACCTCCCATCTACCAATGATATTTAGGCACACAGTGTGTAAGATTTAAACCATCACAGAATGGTTAAATATGGATCAGCAAGGAATATGATATTTCAAAGACAAATTTCAGACAAAACTCAAATTCAAATACTTCCTGTTAAAATGTATGATGAGAAATCAAATAAAATCTAGACCAAAAACTTAAAAAGGGCATAAAAACTAACCCTGGAGACTGGCCATCTTTTGGGGGGTCCGGGGAGGTGGGAACAAAGCAGAAGAAAGAAGACCCCAAATTTTGTATCTCAACTGAGAACATGAGCCTAGCTAAGGAATGACTACCAGTCATCTCTATAATAAGGCTCTAAATCATCTAGTCATTTCTATAATAAGGCTCTGTCCATCTCAGCCTTATGTACCTATTGTGGGCCCAGTAACTTCCAGATTAGGATGGGTCACTTGCCCCATTCAGTAACCTTGGGTTGCTACATTTGCATCTTGTTATACTCACCTGCAGTAACACAAAACATTTAATGCAGATCATGAGAATAGAGTATGAATAAACTACAGACAGTGCAGAGTTGAGCACTTCATGGAACTCCTCCGCAGAATTTTCAAATAATACATCTCAGAAATTAGGGAAGTCTCTGTTTTGCCTTTTCACCAGTGGAGGAGCCAAAAAGCAGTATATTCAAATTACTCTGAAGCAAATAGGAACACACTTGCAATTCTCTTTCCTCAACTATGTAGGGAGCCAAGGAGTTTCTGTTCCACAAACATTTTAACTCTGGGCATGTCATTATTTTTCATCTAAGAGAGGCATACGAAAAAAAAAAAAATCACACAGCAGACCTAATTTAATTCCAATCCTTTGTCTCTTGAAACAAGCCATGGTTACAACTGTAGGTATATTACCTACTTTCCATTTCCTGTGTTCTCTCTTAGTACATATCCCCTCTCTTTTTTTATTTGCATTTTTCTCTCTCCTATTTGACTTCTTGATGTACAGATTGTTGCCTCCAACGGCCTTCCAAGTTCAGCTCTGCTTCTCTCTGCCCCATACACTCATTCCTTTCAGCATTTCTACTTTACAACCCATAGCTACAGTTGTTTGATAGCCCTAACACTACCCAATAAGATGGAATGTAAAAGTAGAAAAGTACCACCTCTAATAGCAAAGGTGGATCAGAGCAATAATATCTCAATACCTCAAAAATAAAATAACTTCTGGGTTCAAATACAGTCAGGAACTCCACCTGTTTCTAGAAGACAACTTTCTTATGGAGTCTTAAATATAGTGCTTTCTGGGAGAATTGAATGTTACTGAACACTTCCTGCAAGATACTGAGTGTCCTCAACTCCTTTTAGTTTCAAAAGGTGAGGGGGTATTGTACCTCAGAGGTCTGAGATGCTAGCCATTTTCAGCCTGAATCTGAAAATGCTCCCACTCACAACTTATTGAAGTCAATGGGTGTTCTGCTCACAGAGGGTTCACAAAATCAGATTCCACACATAACTACACTAAGATTATTTAGAAGCAAAAAGGTCTGAAATTTATAAAGCTAGCTTATAACAGGAAGAGCAATTGACAAGTTTATAGCTGAGAGCTTTATAATATTTACCTGTTCAATCTTTTTTAACTGATAATGTAGCTTAAGTGGACCCCATTTCTACTCAGATTGAAACATCAATGGCCAACCTCCAATTGATTAAATCAGGAAAAGATTTAGACACCATTGTGAAATAAGTTAGCAGTTTTTATTAGATGCAAGTGTCTCAATAGTTAAGTCAAATACTCTCTAGAAGTTGTCTGATTTAGACAATCCAAGTCTGCATTAGTCTTGAAGAATTTTCTTTCACTATTATAATAGTATATCCTTGACCAGTAATAAATACCACCACCAAGCTTCAATGGACTAAGAAGGAGCTCAGTCATTGCAAAATTGGACTCGAGTTTACTTTTGCAGCATGACTAACAAGAAAACTTTCATAGCTGTTTAATCTTAATAAAAGCAATATTTTCATATGTTTATATTTGTTTCACTTCAATGCCTATTGTCTTACAGACCATACTTATAAATATTTTAAAAAACACATACATAACATCTCTCTCCCTAAAATTTAGAATACCACTAAAGATAAATATCCACAGTAGATGTCTCAGATTCTATCAACAGATGAAGATTGCAATGCTCCCCTAGTCTTCAGACAAAAAACAAATATAATTTATGAAGCATCACCTTCAGTGCAGTAAAATATTAATGGCAAATGTTCTGATTACCTGAGCTTTACAGAAGGATATTGTATGACTGATATAGTTATTTAAATAACCTTTGGGTCTTTCAATCCATAAAAGCTTATTCTGCCTCTGCATACATAAATTATAAAAATTTATTGTGAATCCATGGGACAACAATTTTTTCAGGTCACTCCACTCCTAATTACACCTAATTAAAACATGCCAAAGAAAGGATAGAAATTTATCACTACTCATTAAACCTGTAAAGACAGTGTTAATTAGATGTCAGACTCAGTAACTCACATAAATGTTTGCTGCCAGTCTAAATTTAGTGAAAAAGTAAAATGCATTTAGAGACACTGCTGCCAGATAACAGATCGGCACTGTTGAATTAGATGGGTTAAAAGCTGCAGCTATGACAAACATCCCAAATCACCTTCCTTTGTGGTTTCTTTTCAACTAAAATAGTTGGGTATGTTTGAGTTGTCCATGGCCATCTTATAAATACAGTGATATTCTTATGCATTAGAAATGAATTACAACACACAACAACTTACACTAAGTTGCTATTTAAAAGTCAATATTTTATTGCCACAACAATTTACCAAAAAAGTCAACATTTAACCACAGCTGCCACACAATAGCATCTGAAATATAACAATTACATCCTAAGGAAAAGTATTCATATTTATATCATGGTAGCACCAAGAAGCCTTAATCAGGTAGAAATCCCATTGAGTTAGTCACTGCCAATCCCAGCCTCCAATTACTGACAAAGTCTCCAATCCTGAAAGCAACTCTGTGCCCCCAGGGACCTCATGGAGTCAAATGACATGAATATAAAGGTACTGAGTAACTTGTAGGATAAGGGCCTTAATGAAAGATGACATAGGTGGATAAAACAAACCAATCTGGCAGGGGAAGAATAGAGGGTAACTATATGATGTGTTTTAATACATCTTAGCTGTGTGCACAATTAGTAGCAGTAATCACAAGTGCAGCATCTGCCTGGCATGGGTGAATTTTAAGGAGGATAAAATGGTTACTTTATGGGAGTGTGCCCCCCTTCACCTAAATGGGGTAGTGTAGAGAAAATGCCAAGATGATCAATAGTATTACGATAACTAGATGTCTTTTAAATTGTTGACTAATGCACAACATCACATACTAAAAATCCCTGAAACCCAGAGAGAATCAATATTTTCTGAGGTTCACTTCTCTGAACTGGATTGGGAAAGATTTAAAAATAGCCAGCAGACTAATCCAGAGAAACAGCCATGGATTCATACACCGCAGTTTGCCGTTTTTTGAAAGCTGACTCAAAGCTTGTATTGAAACCTTTTCTGAATACATCCACTGCCTTTTGTCTGCTGTGCACAATAATTACCCTTTGAATTAAAAGACTTTTTTCCTAGACTTCGGTAACAGTTTTGACCATATTTTGCTTTAGTTCATGCTTTCAACTTTGAGACAGTTTAATCTCTGGTTCCTTTCCCCCTTAGGGGTAGATTTAGCATTGGATTGATAGTCCAAGAGACCTAAGATCTAATCTTGCAACCTTTTTTCATGAAAGTAGTCCCTTTAGCTTCACAGGGCTATTCAAGTGAATAAGGCTCTGACCCTAGAAACCAATCTTGAGTCAAAAAAACTAAGTAAAGCATAGCAGTGGCAGGGCAAAAGGCCTCATCATACCTGGAAAGTTGGAGTGGATATACCTTTCTGCTTCTTGAAAAGATGATTGTAGCACTGTCAAAAGCAACCCTGTTAACCCCGGAATGCTGTCTCAGGTATTTTCCTACCCTCACCTCCCAGCCCAGATGCTCACCCTCAAAAGCTCTGCATTGTCTTGGCTTGGCAGAGAAGATTCAGGATCAGGAAGGGTTGGATGATCTTCAGTAGATTTCTATACTCTAAGCATAATATTTCTGTGCACAATGTGGAGCCACATGTCCTCTAAAAGCTAGCTGAGAAGGGAGCTGTGGGTAGGAGGACACCCTGGTAGCTTTTCTCCTGAGAGCGCCATCCTGTCCAGAATGACAAGGAACAAGAGGTGGCTGAGGGTGCAAGTGCTCCTTACCTTCAATGGGTCTTGGAAGTTTGAGGGGGTGACATTTCCTGAAGGTGGGGGAGCAAATCTCATGAATCCATTGGAGTAATCAGAAAACTTTGTGGAAACAAACTGATTTTTTCCACTCTTTTTTGTAGTTTGTTCCTCTGTAGAAGGCATTGGTCCTATGAATAGCCAGAGGAGATGAAAGGGGGGAGGGGCGTGAAGTGCCTCTATAACAGAAATCACTGAAGGTACCACTTGAAAGTTGAGCATATGAAAAAGTTTGTCCATGGAGTGGGCTGGATTTCACGCACTCTAGTCCTCCTATGTACATTCACCGAGTATACATTTTTTCCCCTATTCCTATGCAGTTTTGCACCATATACAGATATAGTTGTGGAAAAAAAAATTACTTCCCTATGATCTTTGGAACGCTAAAAAATTACTTTTTTCCCCCCTCGGTTCTGATGTTTTACTGCCAATCATTCACAAAGTCAGTGGACAGCACAGTCAATGTTATGAGATTACACTCAACAAGAATGATAAAGCAATTTACTTATCACTAACCCCCTGAAAACATTAGGCAAACAAAGCAGCTAATAAGGAACACCAAGAAAATATGTGAGAGCTGAGTATTTCACTAGGCTAGGCTATTTCAGAAGACATTTTTGCATACATTTGCAAAATCCAGTGAACTAATTTACTGTTACCTCAATACTATAATTGGATGCACATGGGCAACCCTTTGTGCCTGGAGATTTTGCCTCTCTCTAAGGAGGTTATAAACAGCTGCAAGATTAGGACCTTCTTTCCTTCCTTCCTCCATTTTTTTTAAAGAATCCATTGATTGTTTTTGTATAACTAAAAATGAACTGTTTGTTTCTAGTTCATAGATCAAGCTGGAAACACTATATACTAGCATTTGTGTTTATACTGTATATCTTCACCCTTAAAAATAACAGATGCCCGAGTATGCTAAGCAGCCATCTTGGAGCTCTCTGCCACTTTTTATATCCCAAACGTTCACTGAAGTAAATGGAAGGATCCAAGAAATTAATGCAAGAATAGGACCTTTTGGTTAATTTACTGACTCTTCAGTTTTGTCAGTCAAAAATTATCTTCACCAACTTCTGTGAAATTTCACAAACCAGTTTCCATTTTAGACAGCAAACTAAAACCACTTATTTTTTAAAAAGTGTATTCTTTATACAGCCTTCCCATCACTGCTCCAAATGCTCATCACTTGTCCATAGAAAGCACAAAACCCTCCCTCCCCTCTTAAAACACATACACTAAAAACATTTTCCTTCATCTGTAAGAGGACCTTATACTTGGCTCTCTAGACTTCAATCCTGAAAACAATAAGGTACATGCTTAATTTTACTCACGGGGTCAATTTAAGGATGTACTTAAATATTAAACTTAAATAGGAAGTATGGGTTGGACGAGTGGACCGTAAGGTGGATCGAAAACTGGTTAGATCAACGGGCTCAGTGGGTAGGAATCAATGGCTCGTTGTCTGGTTGGCAACCGGTAATGAGTGGAGTGCCCCAGGGGTCGGTCCTGGGGCCGGTTCTATTCAACATCTTCATTAATGATCTTGATGATGGAATAGACTGCGTGCTTAGTAAGTTTGCAGATGACACCAAGTTGGGGGGAATGGTAGATACTCTGGAGGGCAGGGACAGGATCCAGAGAGACTTGGACAAATTGGAACACTGGGCTGAAAGAAACCTCATGAGGTTCAACAAAGACACGTGCAAAGTCCTGCACTTAGGACAGAAAAATCCCATGCACTGCTATAGGCTGGGGACCGATCAGCTAAGTAGCAGCGCTGTAGAAAAGGACCTGGGAGTTATGGTGGACGGGAAGATGAATATGAGCCAACAGTGTGCCCTTGTTGCCAAAAAGGCCAATGGCATATTAGGCTGCATCAGTAGGTGTATTGCCAGCAGATCGAGGGATGTGATAATTCCCCTCTATTCGACACTGGTCAGGCCGCATCTGGAATACTGTGTCCAGTTTTGGGCTCCCCACTACAGAAAGGATGTGGACAAATTAGAAAGAGTCCAGCAGAGGGCAACAAAAATGATTAGGGGGCTGGGGCACATGACTTATGAGGAGAGACTGAAGGAACTAGGCTTATTTAGTCTACAGAAGAGAAGACTGAGGGGAGATTTGATAGCAACCTTCAACTACTTGAAGGGTTGCTCCAAAGAGGAGGGAGCTAGGCTGTTCTCGAGGGTAACAGAGGACAGAACAAGGAGCAATGGTTTCAAATTACAGCTGGGGAGGTCAAGGTTGGATATTAGGAAAAACTTTCTCACTAGGAGGGTGGTGAAGCATTGGAATGGGCTATCTAGGGAGGTGGTAGAATCTTCATCTTTGGAGATTTTTAAGGCTGGGTTAGACAAAACCCTGGCAGGGATAATTTAGTGGGAGTGGTCCTGCTTTTTAGCAGGGGGTTGGACTAGATGACCTCGTGAGGTCCCTTCCAACCCTATTATTCTATGATTTGAAAGAGAAATTGTTTGATACTTGATAAAAGATATCATGAAGCCATCCAACTGCGGAAGCACATTGAAAATGTGGAGTCAAGGAATAATTCTGAAAGACTCGGGTACATTTCAGCTTAGAAATAGACTAGGTGCAAATTCCAGAATAGCACTTTTACCACCACTTCAAAAAGTACACAGCACTCCCCTCACCCACTGGTAAACATCAAAGCCGGGTTACAGAACTTCACAGCTATAAAACAAATTTAATTTATTCCCCAAAAGTTATCTGATTACTTTCCCCAGTTGTAGGCACACTATCTACATATTTTGCACATAAAAGGCATTATCTCACTTCCTACCTCTCCTTACACACAGATTTGCAGCTACCATTTCTAGCATGTTTCTTTTAAAGAGGCAATGTCAGAGCAATCAACCACTAGAAAAGAAAGCCCAGACAGTAAAGGGGTAATGCAAAAGGATATCCTAATTTTCTTTAAAACCTATATTAAAACTTTATATGAAGCCTAATGGGGGGAACCCACCTCAAACCACAGAGTACAAATTACAGAGCTGCTTTCTTTCTATAATTATAATACAAACTAAACACTGAGCACTCTTACTTTTAAAGCAAGTTTATCACAACTATGGTTTTGTCTTTTGCAGAAGAACTTGCTGACTTTAATCTCACCAGGAAGTCTCTGAATACTTCTGATTTATAGGTTCCTACAGCATCACATCGGGGCAGAAATGTCACATGGCACCTTCCCATTGAGATGACTGGGGAAACTACCAAATGCAAAGTCTGTAATTCTTTTTGTGGTGCTAGTGTATTCATTAGTGGCTGGTAATGAGACCCCACAGCTTTACTTAATTTTCCTGGTCAGAGGAGGTGAAAGAGATGAACCATTTTTAATGCCTCCCCTGCAAAGTGGGAGAATAAGGGGTTAAAATATTAGAGCTAGATGGGACTGTTTGATAGAGCCAAACACAGGTGCAGCCAGTAGCCTCTAAAACTGCTGAGCAAGGCCCATTTAAATCAATTTGGGGGGGAGGGGAGGTGTCAGTTCAGGGTAGCACTCTCAGAACACAGCCCCTTTACTGAAATAAATATCCTGAGTTACTTAGAATGACTAATATGTATCTGTTACCTAGAATTTTATAGTGGGTTTACAATTAAAAGAGTAAAATTACTCTTATTTTTCTCTATATTAGGCTTCTGACTTCTTTCCTTCCTCCCTTCACTGATTTAAATAAGTCTATGATCCACAATTTCTGTGCTGCAGCTATACTATGACAGTGACTGATGCTCTTTTGAGCTGATTGTCAGCTGCTAGTCTATCAGATAAATTTGGAACATACAATGACAGTTCAACTGCAGCCAAGCCTAATATGGGTCTAGGATAAACCTGTGGTTTGGAGGTAAATGTGTTTGGGTTTTACCACTGCTGTTAGCTATTCTGCTAATAGTCACACAACTCTAATAAAGCCAGTTCATTTGCCTATGAACTATTAAAACCAGAGCTAAATTTCTCCTTCTGTTACCCTTCTGTAACTTTGAAGACAATGGACACAGTCCCTCATTTAATGATTGTGCTCACTTGTGTGTGGGTAGGAACATTAGCCAGCCATGCTTCCTAGCACTCCCTCAAGTAATGTGGTGAGATCCTGGTGAAAGGTGCCCATGACCTTGTCTCCTTGTGTTTGTTTTTAAATACCATTCATTTTATGGCTCTGTAGAAATGCTAATGAAAAGATTATTTAACACTCTCTTCTACTCAATCACAGTACATAATTTTGCCCTTAGAGTTCGATAGATGCTGCATTAGTCTTGTTATGTATTCTAAAGGCATAAATTTTTTTTTTTTTTTTTTTTTTTTTAAACTTCAGGAACTTTGAAACATAGAGTTTATCATTTAAAAGAACCTTGTAGTACTGTGAGTGTGAAAATCATGTAGAGCTTGTAACAAGTTATTAAAGTAAGATTTAGCATATGCACCCATCCTTACCTGAAAATAGATGCAAAAAACCAAATTAATGATGTTAACATAATATCTCTGAGTAGAATAATAATCCAATATGCACACCAATAATACACATTCTTTACTCAAAGAAAAATAGGATGAGGGACACACAATTAGGCTTCCTAATTATATAGTGATTTAATAATTTGCTTTAATTGATGTCACTTCATTATTTTAAATGCAGTGGTATATTAAATGTGATAATCTCAAACTCTCCTCAGAAGACATAATCATTTCTGTGCAGGATTGTCTGAACAGAGTACAGGAATAACTACATTCACCAACCTACCCACCATTATTATCTATGTTGGGCTTCATGATAAAGGTTTAAAAACATGTTCATATTTCAAACTACAGTCAGCAGGATACAAAATCATGAAGCTTTTCATCTTTATTATAAAGCATATAGCAATTCACAGCTTTCTTGGTTCAAGGAAGCTCTGCAATGGATTTTGTGGGTGCTAATTCTTTATAACATTCATGTTTTCAGAACTGAAAATTAAGTCAAAGGCCTTGTACACACGATCACTTTATCGCGCATTAACAATCATTACCGCGCAATACAGCGTACACACGTGAAATAGGGCTGTTGCGCGTTAACAGCCTTGCTGTAGCGCAATACAAAACCACCTCGACGAGGGTGGTAGCAGTTAACGCGGAACAGCTGTTGCACCTTTCCACTCGTGTGTACGCTTACCGCGCAATGATTGGCCTCCAGAAGTGTCCCAGCATTCCAAAGTCGTCCTCTCTGGTCTTCCCCCTACCTGCTCTGTGGCCGTGATGAAACAGTCCCTGCCCTGATCAGATTCCCGGGATTTTCGAATTTCTCATCTGTTTCACTTCCTGTTCTCTTCCTCGTGGAGTGGAGTGCAGCTACGATCTTCAGTAGCAATGGCGGCCCATCGTGAAAGACGCGCACCCCTTTGGAACATGGCAGAGATGCTGGACCTGATCAGCATCTGGGGAGAGTCTGCTGTGCAGGTGCAGCTACGCGGCAGCGGGCAAAATTATGATACATTTGGCATAATTTCTCGGGCCATGTCAGAGAGAGATTATGATATGTGCAGTGCAGATCAAAGGTGAAGGAGCTAAGAATAACGTATCACCAAGCGAAGGAGGCAAACCGCCGTTCGGGATCAGCGCCTGCTACATGCAGGTACTATAAGGAGATAGAAGCCATCCTCAGTGGGGACCCCACAACCACTGCAAAGAGTCCTGTGGACAAATTACCCCCCCCCCCCATCCAGTGAATGCCAGACCCAAGCAGGATGAGGATGTGATCGATGAGCAGGAGGAGAGGGAGGATGACCTGGAGAAAAGTGCAACAGCATGTAGCCAGGAGCTCTTCTGCACCCCCGCTGAGACGTCCACCCAAGACATGAATTGCAGCATGTCCTCTGAGGCGGCAGAGGGGGGTTCCGGTAAGTTTCTCTTTCGTGCAGCTATGGCTCCTGCTAAAATATCATTGTCCGGGGCGGAGGTGCTTGCTGTCTCAGTCGCCGCTGTGCACGCTCTTCACTCTGCATTCATTAGAAGTGCATCAACACAAGCAGTGATTGTCAAAAAACCATCTGTATTTAGGTCAGTAAAGGTTTCCTCAATGTACCTCCAGAGCCTACTACTCAGGTTAGATGGGAGAGTGTTTGTGTCTATGCTCCCAAAGATGGATACTCTGCCTGGCCAGCTGCAAAGCACAGCCCTGGGAACCATGGGTGCACACAGTGCAGCAGCATACGGTCCTGGCTTGCATCTGGTGGCATGTAGGATATGTATTCCAGCTGGCAGGGGCACTCTGAGGAGAGAGATATCGGGTTCCATCTGTGTGCCCTGTGCAGATTGTTAGCCCCCAGTAAGCTTTCTATTAGGACGTACCTTGTCCGCTTCAGTGAAGCATAGGATGTTGACTGCCCTGAACCTTCCAGTGGAATGTGCTATTGGAAGGTTACATTGGTTACCTAGGCTCTGTGTTAACAACAGCTTTATTATTATTATTTTTTTTAGATTCAACCTTCAAAAGGCCGGTGTCTACCCCAGCTGACCGCATGAGAAACATTCGGCGGCATGCTCGAAGAAACAGGGAGGATATGTTTCAGGAGCTGCTGAAAACAGCACAGGAATCCGCGAGGGAGAATCGAGCCTGGAGAGAGGAATCCCAACAGAGGAGGCAGAAACACAGGGATGAACTGATAAGCATGATGAAGGAGCAAACAGAACTGCTCAAGAGCATGATTGCTTTGCAGACCCAGGTAATTAATGTACGGGCTCCACTCCATACAGTTCAGCCGTGTCTGCCTCCCACACCCCGTAGTCCTTCAAAGAATTTCTTTGAAGGCCACCCATCCCCATGGTACACTGCAACATCCAGTCCCCCCAGAGCTACTTTTTAGAGACCCACAGCTACACCCACCTGTAACCCCCCCTTTAGGTTTTAATAAAAACAGTAACAGAAAATTTGAAGAGTGGCTTTATTTGTACACAGCACAGTGCAAATCTCATAAGGTGCACTTGATGCATCCTTGAAGGAAACTACGGGAGGGCATCATTGAAATGCTCCCTGAGTGCCTCCCTTATGCGAGCAGCTTCTCGTTGGGCCCCCCTAATACTCCTAGTGGCTGGCTGTTCGTATGCTGCCTCTTGGCACTGTGCCTCCATAGCCCACCCCGGGGAAAACTTTTCTCCCCTATTTTCACAAATCTTATGAAGGACACAGCATGCCGCAATCACAGCAGGGATGTTGTCCTTGTCCAAGTTCAGCCTCCCATACAAACATCGCCAGCGCCCTTTTAAGCGGCCAAAGGCACACTCCACAGTCATTCTGCAGCGGCTCAATCTGTAATTGAACCGCTCCTTGCTGCGATCCAGGTTCCCGGTGTACGCCATCATGATCCATGGCATCAGTGGGTATGCTGGGTCTCCGAGGATGACTATGGGCATCTCCACATCCCCCACAGTAATTTTTTCATCTGGGAAGAAGGTACCCCCTTGCAGCTTCCGGTACAGTCCAGTGTTTCTGAAAATGCGGGCATCATGCACCTTTCCCGACCACCCAGCATTGATGTCCGTAAAACGCCCCTTGTGATCCACGAGTGCTTGCAGCACCATGGAGAAGTAGCCCTTCCTGTTTATGTACTCGGTCGTGAGATGGTCTGGAGCCAAAATAGGGATGTGTGTGCCATCTATGTCTCCCCCGCAGTTAGGGAATCCCATGGCAGCAAAGCTGTCCACAATCTCACGAACATTGCCCAACGTCACCGTCCTCTGTAGCAGATCGCGATTGATGGCTCGGCAGACTTGTGAGAGGGCTAATCCGACGGTGGACCTCCCGACTCCAAACTGGTTTGCAACCGACTGGTAGCAGTCAGGAGTCGCCATCTTCCAGACAGCAATTGCAACACGCTTCTCCACGGTTAGGGCTGACCTCATGTTGGTGTCTTTACGTCGCAGGGCAGGGGCCAACTCTGAACACAGTTCCAGAAAGGTTGCTTTCTGTATTCAAAAGTTCTGTACCCACTGCTCGTCATCTCACAGCCGCATAACAATGCGGTCCCACCACTCGGTGCTCGTCTCTCACGACCAGAAACGGCATTGCACCGTGTGCAGATGATTGGTGAAGGAGCTGAGCAACACGGTGCTGTTGCTCTGCATGTCATTGATCAGCCCCTGCTCCTCGAAGTCCTCGTCTGATTCGGAGCTCATTGCATACCGAGGAAGCAGCTGAGGTGTATTTAGAATGCTGAAGGCGACAGTGGAGATCAGAGCAGGATCCATGCTGTCGCTGTTGTGATTGCTCGGAAGTGGTGCGGTGCGTCACTGCACTGTTGAAAATAGGTGCGAGTTGCTATTGACAATGAGGAAGACGCAAGGGAAACACAGTGCACCATGGGGAACTGAGAGTTTACCCATGGCGCTTTGCGTTCCTTTCCTTTATCCCATGATTCCAAGCGCCAATTGCGGGAAAATTGAACTGTGGGATAGGTGCCCAGAATTAATTGCGCTACAGCGAGATATAGCACAGTATTCTGTTGTGTTGCAAGGAGCGACATGTGTACGCGCTATCCCGCAATAAAGGTCATGTGTTTTTTATAGCGCGATTGCCATGATGCGCTTTAATCTGATCGTGTGTATGCAGATTTAGTGTCATTGGATAAAACTAAACATGCACATATTTATATCTTGCTGGTGGAAGAAGGAGAGATGCAGGACTTTGGGGTTCACTTTCCCTGGAAAACTAAGAATTCCCCAGCCAGTCCTCTGCACAATATCATCCAAGTGCCCAAAAGATTGGGAGAAAGGTACTACCTAGTTCTGATCTGAATAACACTGAAAAATAAATATAACTATAAGGAAGTGTTGTCCCTGGAAAACAAAATCAATGTACAGCTAATTGTTTCAAACTCTGAAACTTTTTGATACTTCTGGTTTACATTCCCTTTAATTGCTTTCCTAAAACTGGGCTAATAAATCCAATATTTTTTTCCTTGGAGTGATATTGGATGCATAATCCTCTGTTCTGTTTAGCAGAAACAATATATTTTCATTATCTCATGAGAATGCCTGAAGTTCATACAGCGTTTTTCAATATAATATTCCCAGTTGGAAAGTTGTAACTACAAAGCCATTTTCAGGAAATACCCATTTGAATGCACATACTTGACCTAGAACAAAATAATGGAATTTGCCCCATTCCAAAGATGCCATTGCTTTGCATACGAATGACACATAAAATACATGTATATATTACTATTTATACCTATACAGCTAGAGCACGAGACAGCTATACAACTTAAAGAAATTGTTCTTAACCAGTGTGGTCCACTTACAGTAGTAGTTCTAGGAGCGCCAAGATTGCTCTCTTCTGCTCCTCATCCCCACAAGAGTAACATGTCCACAGGAGGGACAAGGAGGCAGGGTCATGACCCTGCCCCATCTCCACACCAGCCCAGGATGTAAGGCTGGTGTAACGGAGAAGCAAATAACTTTCACCCCTTTTGTGCATTAGCCCTAGATAAAGATTGTGCTGGCCTGTTCCTGTCTAGTACTCCTCATGAGACAGCATGATAGATCTACTCAATGCTGTGGTTTAAAAGCTATGGTCTAGCCTTTGAACGTATTAAGGGACATTAAGGTTTCACAGTGATGTTACAAACTGCCCATCAGGAAATTTAGGCTTGAAATTAGATTGAGGTTTCTAACCATCAGAGGAGTAAAGTTCTGGAATAGCCTTCCAAGGGGAGCGGTGAGGGCAAAAAACATAACTGCCTTCAAAACTGAGCTTGATAAATATATGGAGGGGATGGTATGATGGGACGGCCTAGTTTGGTAATTGACTGATCTTTGACTACTGGTGGTGGATATGCCAGTGGCCTAAGAAGGGAGGGTAGATGGGGTGGGTTCTGAGTTATTACAGAGAATTCTTTCTTGGATGACTGGCTGGTGAGACTTGCCCACATGCTCAGGGTTTAACTGATCGCCATATTTGGGGTTGGTAGGGAATTTTCCCCCAGAGCAGATTGGCTAGGGCTCTGGGGGGGTTTCACCCTCCTCTGTAGCATTGGGAATGGCTCACTTACTGGTGGATTTTCTGTATCTTAAAGTGTTTAAATCATAATTTGAGGACTTTAATAACTCAGTCATTGGTTAGAGGTTTAATGCAGGGGTGGGAGTGTGAGGTTCTGTGGCCTGCACTGTGCAGGAGGTCAGACTAGATGATCATACTGGTTCCTTCTGACCTTAGAATCTATGAAGCACTCAAAACACAGGAAATATGAAATATAGGTTGAACACAAAACAAACTTTCCATTAGGCATATATATTATATTACAATCTGTACTCATGTGATTACGTAGGGTTTTCCAAAAAAAATATAGGGCCAGCTATCCCTTCTAATCAAGTTCCAAAGGGGTAACTGTGTTAGTGGATTGCAGAAAAACAGAGTCCTGGGGCACTTTTAAAGACTAACAGATTTATTTATCGCATGAACTTTCGTGGGAGAAAATCCCACTTCGTCAGACACTTTGAAGATGGGAAATTTACAGAATGGGAGGAAATGAAATGCAGGGAAGTGTATGACATAGGATCAGATTGGGGGAATAAATCATATTTTGAATATTTTTAAAGGAAAAATGGGTCCGATTTGAATTTCAAGATTTTCCTGTCAGCTCTACAAATGAACTGCACTTCTAAGTCATGTGGTTTTCCTTCTCTCTGATTTTTTTTTTAGCATGATAATAATGAATAACAAATGGCAATAATGAACAAAGCAGTTACAGTAATTCACAAAACTCAAATATTCTTCATGGACACCTAGTCACTGTCTAATCTTTCACCAGTAATGAACAGTAAGATGCTATGAACAGAAGTGAATTGAATAATTTATTTTCTAATACACTTGTGAGTCTGTTTTTTAATTATCTCCTTTGTAAATTTTTTTTGAGATCTACTGATGAAAAGCATTATATAAGGACTAGCTCTTTATTACTCTTCTACTAGTCCACTCTTTGGTACAAATATGTCCCTCTGATAATCCAATCTGTGGAAGCAACGGTCTAGTTTGTAGCCCAAAATACACACATGTAGAAAGAACAGGCTTGAGAGTGCGCTACTCAAACTCTTGACAATTCAGATTTAATTTAGAGCCTTATTTTCCTTTAAAAATGTGTTAATGAGAGTTGAAGAGAGTATGTTGCTTCACTAGTAGTTTCCTGAATTAAATAAGAAACAAAAATAGCATTAGGATACTTCTTTCTTTGCTCCTAATAAACCCTTTATTTGAACACTGATCTCTGCACAGAAGTAGCTGTAATTTAATGCCATAACTACAGCAATAACAATAAAATTAGATTTGCCAAAACCATACATCTTTCATTGAATGATCCAAAAAACAAATCAAAACAAAACCCCACAGCTCTGTTGAGAAAGGACTAATACCATTTATAGTATCAGGAAATGTTAAGATAGAAAACATGTTCTAATGTGGTATTGATGTATTTTTAAGTATTTGATTGTTTTCATTTCTGAGCTGAAAAGTATACATGCAAAGTCCAGTTCAGGGATGACATTCTACCTCTGGACAGAAACAGAATAATAAATCAGATCCATGATTAGGCGAGACCAAACTGTGTTTTTACAAACCATTTATCATTTTTTATTGATTTATCAAAAATTATTCTCAGGGACGGACATATCTTGGGCAATCTGAATGCAACGTACATTTTCATTGCAAGGATTATCAAAATACTTGTGTTCCATCAGATGTTTTAAAGTGAAAGGTGATAGCTTGCGGGGACGGGAATGATCGTCCTCTCCTCTTATGCACAAGATTGCAAAACAAGCATAGAGTATTGTGTTGGGAGAGACGGTATTAATGAAATATAGATATCCAAAATAAAAATATCAGTCTGAATGTATATTTCTCCATAAACATTTATTACTATGTAAAGACAACCAAACAAGGATAGTAAAATCTTTTTATTATTTCCCCGTTATTATTTTTAGTTTTACTGGATTTTTTGTCTGTTTGTTTGGGCTGGGTTTTTTTGTTTAATTTATTTTGAAAATGAAATTTTCTCACCCCTCTCACCCCCCACCCCCGAAGCCCATGTGATCAAATACTGTGTGTAGGGAACTGCATGGGGGCTGGGGAGGGTGGGTGGAGTCATGGAATTCATTTAATCAATCCACTGGCAAGCAGAGGTATCTAGTAGAGTCTTTCCCCACTCCACATCATAGGCTGTATGGGCCTCATTTTTTGTTCAAATTAAGGAAATGAGGAATGTTGTGAAAGTAAGCATGTGCACCATTGCAGTATCAGAGCATACAAATAATATAGTTTTTTCTTAAAGACAAGCCTTCAATATATTTTGTTTTAAAAAATATCAAAGGGGAAAAACCATGTTAAACATACACCATCATAAGAACAGTAGGTAAAAATTTAAGAAATTGGTTATTTTCATTTGCCTTTCTTAATTTTAAACTTTGCTCCAAATTAAAACTTTTCCTGCACCTACAAAATGGCAGCTTAATTAATTGCTACTCAAAAGTGTACTCAATACTATGAATAAGGCAAAATGTCAGAATTAAATACATGCATACATTTTACAGTTTGCAGTACTGTACCTCTAAATTTCTGAATGAATTACTTTCCACCTCTCACTTAAACCAATGAAACAAATATCATGACTGTCAGATTAATGAAGAAACAATGGCTATTTGCATCAGAAGCAGTTAAGCTTAACCTTGTTTAAATAGTATTCTTTCTGGAACAGACTCTGCTGACTTACATCCTTGTATGAGCTGGGAAAGTCAGCACAACCCCATTATGTAGCAAAACCTATATAATGAAATTGCAGCATCAGTGCTTTCTAATAGGTGTACACTTTCAGCACAGGTGGACAAGCAACCTTGCACACATCTCATTTGTGCTTTCACTAAGAAAATGTTCATTACTTCTATCATTAGCTTGAAGATGCAAGCCTCATCATGCCAAAGAGATGACTAAACAGCCCTCATTTATCTTAATTAAAGTTAATCTTAATCAGGATACTGTCTGTCAGATATAATGCTACTTAAAACTAAGATTCTTAACATAGCTGTATGGTTCTCAAAGGAACCATCCATCAAGAGTAAATCTGTAACAGCCTGGTTTAGTTCTGCTGAAAAGAAAAAAGCTGCCTGGGTAAACATTTTTGTTTGTTTGTTATTTATATCAGTTTCCATAAATAGCTTCAAGAAAATGCATTTCAAAATCCCTTTCAGTTCAATAATATATTCCTACGTGCTACAAATTATAAATAAACCCATTTGCAAACATACAGCTGGAATAGTTCCATTAACTTAAATGGCATTATTCCACGTTTAGTCCAGGATAAAGATAAGAATCTGGCCTGTTTAATGCAATTCTGTGGCCCCTTTCTTTAGAAGACCACATTTGTTTGGCTCCCAACGTTTGTTGATCCCGTCAGTATTCTTTTGGACAGATTTTTTCTAAATTAGGAAAAGTTGCATTGAATTAAGTAGAAACTGGGTCATTAGAAAAAGTTATATTTCATTTTTTTGAAAAAAGGAGTCTCTTTCATTTGCTAAATTTTGAAGATAAACATGACCAGTCTAACTTTAGGATCTGTGAATCCTGTGGGGAGGCAAGAACTCTCCAGTACATTACATTGATATACCTCTTTTCAGCATGAAATGCACCAGCTATTTCTTTGTACACTTAACCCTCCAGTACAGTGGCAGCAGCTAGAGGAAGAACCACAGCCCAGGTTTCCTGACTCCTGCACCCCTATGCTAACTGTCAAACAATGCAGTTTCCTTTTTTTCCAGAAACCGGTTAATATCATGGTAAGACCACAAATCCCCTATGCAATGCAGAGGTCAGCTATGTGGAGGCCGTGTTGGATCTAGGTCAGGAGTGTCTTTGTCCCAGCACTGTGTTGGAGGATGGTATGGAGGAGGGGTGGCTGACACTAAATGCATGCCTACACTGCACGCCTCTTTGGTTCTTTCATGATTAGCCCCCCCCCCCCACACAAATGGGTAAAAATAACAGTGTAGACGTGAGGCCTGGCTTAGGTGAGTAGAAGAAAGACATCCCTGAAGGGTGCGGGAACGTATCCGAGTACATACATGGCTCTCGACTCACCCATGCTGTGCCTCCCTTCCTACACAGCTGTTTTTAGTTGTGCAGTTTCTTGCTTCTGCTGGAGCCCTGATCCCATGCCAGCTCCCTCTGGAGCTTCTCCATTCTGCGCCACTTCTGCCAGAGCCTTCCACTGACACATGTAGCTGCACTTTGCAGTAGGGGTGCAGCCTGCTTTTCACGGTGCCGTGTCACTATATGTAACTACACACTGCCCCCAGTGTAGTGCCACCAGTTTGTCTGGGCTGCATTGCATGGTGCAATTGCGACAAGACAGACAATCCCTGGGCTAGTTTTAATCTATCTTCAGCACGGAAGCTGCAGCAGAATGGGCTTCAGCACCGGCTGCACAGTGCAATGAATTGCTAAACCACATTACATTCAGCCACAGAAATGCCTCATTTATGCTAACCTTAGACACGGCAGGGCACAAAGGATCTTAAAGTGATCACAACTCATGTTTCTCTACCTGAGATGTAAACTCTTATTGTCAGTCTGTATCTGATACCCTAGCAGGCAGGGCCGGATTCACTGGACGACCCCCACTGTGGGAGACCCCCTGCCTGGACACCCCCCCCAACAGCAGGGGGCCCCCAATCACTGAGGGGGGCTGGGGCCAGAGGGGGCCTCTGGCCCACCCTGGCCCCACTCTGGCCAGTCTGTGGGTCGGGGCGGGAGGGGGGCGGCTTGCATGCGGCACAGAGTGGTAGAGGCCACACCATGAGCCACCCAGCCACCCTGGGCAGAGTGAACAGATACTGGCCTGCCCAGGGGAGGGAACTCAGAGCCCAGTCTCTGGCTCCAGGGCCCAACCCACAGCCCCGGCCAGAAAGAGCGCTCTCACTCAGCGCTCCTGCCCTGCCGGTGCTGAGCCAGGCAGGGCCGGATTATCCACAGGGGTTTTAGGGGCCTGGGGCCAGGGCTTAAGCCCCTAAAGCCCCTTTGATAATCCAGCCCTGCTAGTGGGTCAGACTTCTAATAGCCCTGCAAACTACCGTGTACAAGTAGTATATGAGACCTGAGACTACAGGTACACCCCTCAAGTGGATTGCCTTTACCGAAGTCCAAGTTGCCGTGATTTCACTGCTGTCTGTAGAAAGTGGGGTTGGATAAGGGGATATTCAATAGTCTTAGGCATAGGATAGGTTTAGCTTACAGTAAAGTATAGGTCCAAGCCTGAACCAACCTTCAAAGGTCTTTTCTGCCCAGCAACAACTCACTTGAACCTATGCCAAGAACTCAGCTGTCACATAGTCTGCAAAAGACCAGCTAGAGTCCTGCAAACTAAGTTGCAAGGATCTCGTTTGCAAAAGGTGTGAAAACAAAGGTGGGGGCATGAGGGACTTAATCCCTATAAAAGTCAGCCCCAGACCCCCGTAAAATCAGCTAGAGGCAGAACAGTCTCAAGACGCCCCGATCCCTGGGCCTGCCCTTGGGTCGAAAGCAAGTGGGGACTGTTCGAAGCCAGGATCAGTAGTCTCAAGACGCCCCGATCCCTGGGCTTGCCCTTGGGTCGAAAGCCATTGGGGACTACTGTAGCTAGGGTAGAAGAGTCAGCACCCCCGATCCGGACAGGTGACGGGACTGGCAAGAAGAACGGACGAAGAATGGTCGGACCCCGATCCTAGGTGTGACGGACTGACACGGTGGCTGGGAGCCCGGTGAGTAACTAGTTACAAGCACAAGGACATCTCGAGAAAGTTTAATCAGACCTCGGTGAAGGCTGGTTCATAGCAGCTGCATTGGAACAGTAATGGGAAGAATTTAGCACCCCCGAGTCCTGGGGCAAGGACTGAACTAGATTAGAACCCCTAAACCTGGGAGGACAGGTTGGCTAGGGATAAGGTTAAGGACCAAGCAGTTAGAACCCTTAAGGGTGTAAGCAAGAGGAGAGCTATATGCAGTATAATAAGAATAGCTTTAGCATTTAATCTGGGCCATTGAGTCCCAATCATAATCTTTGTCTTTAAGACCTGCTGCAGCATAAGAATAAAGAAGCATAGACACATATTATCTGCAATTGTATAACCATTGTCTGTAACTTTTCGAAAGCGTTTTGACAGGAAACGAAAGCCTCAAATTTGTAAGCATGGTAATCGAAAATAAATCTCTTTTATTCATAACTCTCCTGATTCCCCTGATACTTTTCCTCTCACTATTGACTTCCCTTGCACCCCTCTCATTCTCGTTTCTTCCCTCATGGGAGCAATACTCAGTTCCCATAATATTCGTTTGGGTTATCGGCTGGCTCGGTTCAACCCTCTATTGTGCATATATCCTGACCTCCTGTGTAATGTCAAGGGCCTCCAATCAGTCACCGGACAAAGGTAGGGCTATTATCCCTCGTCCACTCGCAACCCTCAATGAATAACACCCCGGGGGTGGACGTTAAACAGTGTAGCGGCGAGCACTATCAAGAATTGAGCTCGCTAGAAAAGCTGGCTGAGGTATGTTTGCATGTGTGGATGTGTAACCCATATGCCTAAAAAAGGCTCTCTCTTTGGGAGACCTACTGAGGATGGGTTACTGTTGCTGGGCAGATTAGCTACCCACAACCATAAATTTCCAGTAGCAGGGAGTGGTAGCATTTTTGAGCATGCTCCACAGGGTACCCTGCTGGTGTGATGTGGTGTGGTCAGTCAGATCACATGAGAGCAGCAGTCTGTGCAGACAGCAGGCAAGAGCTGTTTTGAGAAGAGCCCATGTGCTCAGTTTTCAAAAGAGAAGCTAAGCCAGGAGTGAACAGATGTTTTCTCCCTCTAATGGAGTCATCTGCAACAGATTTTGCAGACATATGGGACTGAGAGCTGGTTGCAAAGGAAAAGGAAAAGCCTGCATGGAATGCTACAGAAGATTCCTGCAAAGAAAGAAGAAGACAGCTATTTCTTGCCACTCAACCCTCTACATTCGAACAAAGACTGTAGCTGAGAGTTGGGTGAACTCTACCTGGACTTTGGGACTCTTGGATATCTTTCATGCGGGGGTTTCTGTAGGGATTGTTCTTGGTTAATTGTATTTTGTTTTCTTAGGATAAGGTTTATTTAGTTAGTAGTTAATAAAGTTCATTGTTATGTTTGTTTTTAGTAGTATTTTAATGTGGTAACTCTGAACAATCTTTGCTGTGAGTCCCATACAGACTGGATCCTGGGTCTCCAGCTGCTTTCTCCACAGGGATTGGGGTTTATTTCTGTGAGGCACTGGAGAAGGGCAATTGAATTAATTTTAGCCCACCCGAAGGTTACAGATGCACCACTGCTCCACTCTTGTCTCCAGGTAGTCCCCTGACTCCCAAGCAAGTTACTCAGGATGGTTGAGAGAGAGATGTGGCACCTGATGAATATTAATCTCAGTTTAAAAAGTTACTATTCAGTAACTCAGTGGGCCAGATTTTGTGCTATTCTTCTCAGGAGACAAACCACAGGTGAGGAAGGCTGATGAGTTTGGGGGCAAAAGAGGCTTTAAGCCATCTTTGGTTCTCCCAGATTCTGGGCTGTTTAAGCGGTCATTGCAACCACAGGAGCTATTCCAATTATATGGCAAACTTATCTGTTTGTCTGTTGAAGTATGGGGCATTTCAGCCTTCCTCTCTTCTGCTCTTTGGTATTCCCTTATGCTGGGGACTATGAAGAATGTCACACAAAGTCCTGTATATTAGCCCTATGCTGTTGCTAAAATGGAAGAATTCACTGGTGCAGGGGCCCGCCTCTCTTCATGGCCCATGCACATGGCTGGAGTTGTATAAAGATCTGGACCTGGCTCTGTGTTTTTGTGGACAGAAGCTCATAGAGACAACACAAGTCAATTACTGTAGAGATCATTTTTGAGAAGGCACAAGAGGCAGCAGTCACTTGTATTTACTTTTACTACTTGCACTCACGAACCATTGTACAAGCTTTGAAAGCAGAAAAGATTGTTTCTGTACTAGTCACATTCCTTTACAATTTTTCTTGCTTTCATCGGGCCTTCAAAAGCACTGTAACAAGACTCATAAGTCCATTGTAAAAAGAAATTTAGAACCCTGCATTAATTAGGGGCTGGCAGAGTGACATTAATGCTCATTTTACAGGAATAGAAAATTTAACACAGGGATTAATGTATTTTAGACTTTTCATTTCAAGAACAAAAGAGAAAGAGAGAGAGGGATGTATTTATCAGGGTGTTAATGCTGCACTGGCCAGTGATGATAACTTCTTGTCTAGCTTGATGTGGGATGTTCAGAAATAGGTTTTTGGAAAGAACAATCCTAAACAACTGATAGGAAGTTTCATTACTACTACTAATAAATAAAATTCATCAGACTTTTTTTTAATGAAAGTGGTGACTGAAGGTCACATTTTATTACCCCTTTATGAGGCAAACCCCAAATGCAAAGTATTACAGGTTATAACAAAATCATGTCAGCAAAACTTATAAAATTATGCCAGGGCCAAAGTCTCAAAAAGGCTTCTACGTTCAGTGTTCCAAGGATGAAACTACACAGGTACTTGTTCTGCCCATCATTATAAATTTATATAAATGGCCATTTTTGGCAGACTTAGTCGATTAAATGTATTAAAAGATGCTGTCCCATTTCTCTCATGAATTTTCAGAAAATTCTGTCAAATGAAAACCCTCATTCAGAATTTAAATAAATGTAGTAACAATATATTAAAATAAAGTATCATCTCCTCTGTACTTAAAGAAATATTAATTGTTTGAAGCCAGCCAAACAGTTGAGGTTTAGCTAGTTGCTCTAGGATGTGTGAGGAAGACTAGAAATGCAACTAGATTGCCCAGGCCCTGTATATATTGGCAGAAACTGAGTCTGTCATCAGGGACATATTTGTAGTTCAGTGAAATTACACAAGTTTAATTTCTATAGTAAAACAACATCAAGTATGCTAATGGAAAATGATAGTTGAGAAAGTTTACAAGTTATGTACCCAGAGGTCTCCATAAAGTATCAAAACAGACTGATTTCAATTCACTGCAATATAGAGGAGTCATCAACTTTACTGGAAGAAAAATTAGTTGAATACAGACCAGAACCCCAATTTTTTCCCATCAAAAAGTGATGAAAGGGTCAATTAACCATATTTCTAGCCTAAATTTTGTTGCTGGGAGGGTTGAGCCAATTCTACTCTGTTCCCCTCCATGTAGTCTGTGTGGATTTTTGTCTTTGGTTGGTTGGGGCTTGGTTAGATGGTAAATGGAAGATCTAGAAGACAGTTATTGTCAAAGTTTAAACAAAAAGGCTAATAATTAAAAAAACACCCTAAAATATCAATCATCTTCAAAAAATGGTCTTTGGCCTATTCTTCTCATATCAGCTAAAAGAACAGCTTAACTCTTTTCGGGCCTTCATGGGGAAAACTAACGTAAAGAGCTGGACTGAAGGGGTTGGATCTTCCCATACTTAAGGGTAGTTTTGTGCAGATCTGCTGGTGCCAAGTGGCCCTAAAACCTCTAACCAACCAAAGGAGGCTCATTCTGGAGTATAGACACTATTGGGTGGCAAAGAACTACCAAGGAGATCTATCCCACTGACTGGCATAGTGAGATGGCCAGAGGTAAGGAACGGGGTTGGAGTAAGGAGCATCTCTGAGCTCTAGCAACTCCTAGCTGCTGGAACAACCCCTTGGAAGTAGCCCAGGCTCAAAGAGCAAAGTGGTTTAAAGTTGTCTATGTGTGAATACTCTTTCTCTCTCCCTCTCTCTGGCTATGTCTACCCTTACCAAAGTTAGTTCAAATTAGTTAATTCAAACTAACTAATTCGAACTAACTTTAGTTAGTTCGAATTAACTTAATTCGAACTAGCATGGCCCTACTAGAATGCTAGTTCGAACTAAGCAAGTGCCATGTATGGCACTTGCTTAGTTCAAATTAGTCAGATGCATTAAGGTCAATGTGCTGGTTAGTTCGAACTAAGCAGTTAGTTTGAACTAATATGTCCACATTGACTTAATTCGAACTAACTAGTTCGGATTAAGGGTTCGAAGTAAAACAAGGTTTTACTAATTTGAACTGACTTTTCCTTAATTTGACTTAAGGAACTGCTTAAGTCGAATTAAGGAAACTCAAGTGTAAACACAGAGTAAATTAAGTCGACTTAAGCCTGCTTAGGTTGACTTAATTTACAAGTGTAGACGCACCCTCTGTGGCACCAAGTGCTCTGAAACTAAAATTTGAAGCCAACTTTTGTTTTTAATAGTGAAATGCAAAGTATATCAACCATTTGCCCAACAGCCAATATTTTTATAGCTCCATTTAAAAAAAACAAAAAAGCTCCAAGGGAAGATTTCCTCTTTATAAAATTCAAGCTGCTTTTTGTGTCGATTATCTACTAGAAGTTTTGGGGTCTCTCTCTCAGCCACTGGTTAATATTTGTTCTTCCTAATTTGAACTAGCAAATGTCCTGCATGGATATGCTAGTTCGAATAAAATTCCAGTGTGGCCATGCTGGCTCGAATTAAGTTAATTTGAACTAAGCTCGAATTAACTAATTCGAACTAGCATTTGTAAATGTAGACATAGCCTATGACTTCTGAGTGAGCTACCGAATGGATGCCAAATGTAAGGACTGCCTGTGAGTCTGGATGCAAGACCCCTGCACCCTTACAGCAAAGAGAAGACCATGGACAAGCCCAAAGATCTGGCAACTTCAATGGGGTTCCTCAGAATTCTCTACTTGCTGTGCTGCTTTTTGTAATTCACATAAATGATCAAGACAGAGGAGAGCAACAGCACGTTTTCTGACTCAAGAAAACTGGATGACTGTGGACTAAAACCAAATGCAATGCATAGAAGCTAGATTTGATACACAAGGAAAATAAAATTAAGCTAAAAATCTCAAGTAACATATTCTACCTTCCAAAGGTGTAGCCGTGCTAGTCTAGTTCAGCAAAACAAAGAGTCTGACGAAGTGGGATTTTCTCCCATGAAAGCTTATACGTTAAATAAATTTGTTAGTTTTTAAAAGTGCCATAGGACTCCTTGTTTATATTCTATCTTGGCTATAAAATATAGCATAAAATGAGCAAAATTCAGTTAGAACAGGAGAACTTGGAAAGAATTAATTGAATTGATAGATTGACATCTCTTTGAAATGTAGCATGCTAATAAAGAAATAATAAAACAAACTGAATATAACAGGATAATTACAGTCAAACTTATGTAAAGATTATTCAGTATGGTGCTCTAGCATGTACATCCTTTAAGCTTTTTCACACATTGTAAGAAGTCATTAAAGCTTTTTGAAAAGAAGTGTGAGGCAGCTTTCCCCAGCATCGAAAAGAATAAATTATGAGGACAACTCTAAAACAATCTTTATATTTTCAAAAAGATATAAAGTAGATGGCATAAGGTTAAAAAATGTTATAAAAAAACAGAGCTAAGATGAGTCTGTGAGAACTGTTCAGCTCAATGAAAAAAAGAAAAACAAAGGGGATAGAGAGGAGTTTTATCAATATCTTCATCTGAGATGTAGGTGAAGCAAATGATTTTTGTTAAGTTGCTAACCTTTTGTGACTTTTATTGCTTGGCTCATTCTCTTGTCCCATTTATTTAGTGAAGCTGTAATACCAGTACATATCTGTAGAATGTAACTACATTGAGGGAAAAGTTAGCCAAGAAATGTGATCATCCACAGCTAGCAAAAATCATCTTGCAGAATATACCAAGAACTCCCCAGATAAACATACAGCAGTTGTAGTTTGTTTAAAGAGAGAAAGGTAGAGATTATGAGGGTGCTTCCTCATAAAAAGTCTGGTACTGAAAATGCTCAGATTTTCATCTCTTTCTGAATTTCCTCTTCCAGTCCCAAACAGTTACTATCAGTCTTACAAGTTATCATTCAGACACATATAGCATAGAGAGAACGTGCATAGAATCTGAAAAAAGCTTTAGGAGACAAAATACACCAGGTGCATATTCTGTATGAGGGGTCTGATTGCATGAGTTTTAGTGGTTGTGAAAGGTGTTGGACTTCTAACACTGGAAAATGAAGTCCTCCACTTTTTACAGATCAAATAAAGATAGAGGACTTCATTCTACAGTGTAAATATAATTTCCCCTCATATGCATCCATTCAGGCAGGGCTGAGACATACTAGTGAGGCAATTTAAGAGGGCATCATAGGAAGGAAACTCCATCTTCTGTGGATGTAAATGTATTGCTGTTACCATTGCAACTGAAAGGCTGAGCAATTAGTTAGAACTTTAGTTTAAACATAAGAGAGTGTGTTTTATGTTGCATCTTCAAAACTAACTTTCAAAAACAGAAACATACTTAATGTAGTCTGATTATAGCCTGTTAGCTATTCATAAATATTTATATCATGAGCCCCTCAAGCAGATCTGTATATCTCTCATAATAAAAGCATGTCATGTCATGCTGACATAATACTTACAAAACGGAAGTCCCTCATTCATTTGAAGTAAGTGGCATGATTAGTTGGAGGCTTTGAGCAATCTGCCTACCAATTCCAAAAATAAAAGCAGATATTTAATTATGTATACTTTAGAAATGATTATTTATTAAATTACACTCTGATCCCTGATTTCTCTACACTCAAACACCCAATGTGCAAGTATAATTCTTGATTGTATGTATCAGACCAGATTCTCAAGTCTGTTTTGGTCCCTTGGCACTTAAGTGACACAAAGTGAGCTGAATACTCCAATAATTTCCCAGTTATGGGCAAGCTCTGCACAAGGGAATCTCCATCACACATGAGGCCAGCAAAAGCTGCTCGTACACTTCCCTCCAGGTGGACCCCAGTGCAAAGAACATATTGTGGGGGGGGAGAAGGGTCTTTAATAATGGAAAGGGGCAGACAAAATAATATGTAGTTGTTGTATTGCACTTTTTATCAGCCTCAAAGAACTTCACCATCTTTAATCTATGGATCTTCATTATAGCCTATGAAGTAGAGAAGCTCTATTATATCCATTTTTTAATATGGAGGAATGAGGTACACAATATCTAAAGTGACTTGCCCAAGGTAATACAGGAAGCTTGGGGTAGAGCAGGGAGTAGAAACAGGGTCTCCCAAATCCTAGGTTATTGAACTAGGTCACTGGAATAGCCTTCCTTTCTGGTAAAAAATGTTCTATCAATTCCCAGTTTGCATATGGTCCCTAGGGGACCACAGCAAGCTGGTACAAATGTAGAGGCACTTCTTGACTAAAGCATACTGGCACCAAGGAAGGACAGAAAATCAAAGAGCATCTCTGCCAGTCCCAGCATAAGGTGGACGTGGGAGAGAATCTAGCTTCATCATTTCCTATTCAGCATTGAGTCAATCTAATTATCTGTTTTCCCTTTCTTTTGAGACACACCGTAGGCTAGGGAGGATGTATGTTGTTTAAGAGGAAAGTATTTAATACTTTAGATAGGTTGAAAAGCAAATATTTTTTTTCTCAAAACCCCCCCTCATAACCATTAACCTTGGAATTGTTTTAGTGGTCATGAACTCAGAGCAGTGGATGGGCATATTTAAAAAAATCCAAATAAGTGACTCTGCTAGCACAGCATATCAAACTGAGACATGAAGACTGAAGATTGAAGTAGGTGGTGCTTTCTTTCGTTGGTTTTTTTAACCTCACTATACTTCAGATACAAAACTGAATGATCATTGCAGTGATATTTTAACATTCCAGTCCACTGTCTGTCCCAGTTTCTTCTCATGGAATTTTTCATGGACATTTTAAGAGGAAGGGTAGGTAGTCCCATTGAGATGTCAAAAAGTCATTAACCGCTTATACTGCTTCTCTAGGAAATCGTGTCCTTTCGAATGGCTGCTTCCCCCTCCAAACCTAGTTCATCCTGCCTTACACACAGAGGGTTCTAGTCACACAGTGTTGGTGAAAACTGGCTTCCAAAGGCTCTTAGGAATGAAGGGAGTATATTTCAGAGCCATAGATCCTGCTTTCTGCTTCTGTAGGAACATTTGTGCCTTTTAAAAATGTGATTTTCTCCCCTTAGTGCCATAGAGTATATAGACCTAAATTCTGAACACATTGCAACTTTCAAGATCTTGTCCCCAGTGAAAGGATATTTAATACACTGATCTCCAAACAGATACAATTGCTCTGAAGAAATGTATTTACAGATAAGAACAAAATGAATTTGATGGCCTCCAGCAATAACCCACACTAACCTAATAAATTATAAAATTAAAAAGAAACAGCTGCAACATGCACTGTGCCTTGTGAAAACAAGCAGCATATTCTCTCACTTTCTCTCTTTTTTTGACAGGTATCATCTCCTTGCATTATGTCTAAAAAAGAGAGAGTTTCTCAGTGGATGGACCATGCCTATGTTCTTCCTGCAGAGAGCCATATAGTCCTGTGGCATTGTATTCAAAAGTTAAATAAATAATAACCTTGATGTTAGTTAAGATGGATTAGTGAAATTGCCTCTAATATTCAACATAGCAAATAGAACTAATCTTTCCTCTTGTCCCTTCATCTAGGATGTTGGTTTTATTTAGCCAGCTCGGCACTTAAACAAACAAACAAAAACAAGCAAACAAACAAATAATGTTTGTCTGGTCAACTGAAATATTTTTGTTTGATAAATTCAAACTATTTACTTTAGATTTTGATCTGTTTTTTATGTTTTTTAATGTGAAATAATATTTGAAACAAAAAGTCATTTGAAACTGAAAAATCAAAACATTTTGTTAAAAAATATCAAAATGAGATATTTTGGTATTTTGGAAAATTTTCAATTCCCATGGGAAATTTCAGGTTTCACAAATCACTATTTTCTGACAAATTTCTGACTAGTTCGAGCTTTGAAGAGCTAAATCATGGTATCATTGTCCAATGCGAACTTAAAAAACAACCAACCAACCAAAAAAAAAACAACCCCAAACAGTGGAAGATTAGCTTCAGTAATGTAACATACGTTCTGGAAAAGTAAAAATATCTGATCATTATCTAAGAATGCCAAGCTGAATAGAAATAAACCCTTGTGGTAATATGCAATACAGTACTTAAAAAATAGGCAACCTTCTGACTGCAGATGCTCCAAATCATAGTGGACTGTTTAATGTCCAGATAAAGTGGCATACAAATGATGTTACACCTTGTAAATCTTTTGGGTAAAGGATGCACATTATAAAATGCCACTAGGAAACTGAGTGATCTGATTAGCCGAGTTCACATTAAACGTCACAATCGAACTTCTCTTAATGTGGCCTTTCGTACCTTAATGCTAATGCTATCTGCTGGTTTCCCCATACAAATCCACTATTAAAACTCACTTTTTATAGGAAGTCTATCAGTGTTTTAGTCACCTCAGTAAGGACCAAATCTTGCTGGTCTGCCCTTTACCTTTTTTAAGTTACTAGACTCCCAGTGTAGTATCATTGAGAGAGCCAAAAGGGAACATAGAGGGATTTGCTATCCAATTCACCCCCCCCCATATTCTCCCCCTCCCCCACTCTAACCCTTCTGACACCACATAAACACAGCAAAATTGCAACATTAGAATGGGAACATAATTCCCAACTCCCTGCCCCCAAGACACAATGGCAAAGCAAAACAGCATAGACTGCACAGGCAAAAATCCCAGTGTAGCCCTCTCATGCACTTACCATTTCTCAGACTCAAAAGAGTCTCAGGGAGGGAAAGACAGAAATGCAAATAAAAATGTTATTAGTCTCTCTGGAATATCAACAATAATCACTTGAGGGCTTTTTTTTTTCTGTTCCTACAGAGCCAGACCCTTAAGGACTGGCTAACCTAAGGGGGGGAAAACTGAAAACCTGAGGTGAAATGTTTGCAGATTGCAGACCTCACTGCAGAGTCTCACCCCACAGAAAAAGAGGTATTTCAGGACTGAGAAGGAAAAGGACAGAGACCTCTCCAGAGAGATTGTGGGAGAGGCCAAGGACAGCATGCCATAGCAAAAGACAGGGTGATGTGAAGGCAATTCCTGGAAACAATAGAAAGTCAGCAAGTTGTTAGGGGGCGCTGCATTACTATAAACCAGGGCCCAGTCATGTTCTGCACTCCCTGTTCAATACAGGCTATTGAAAACAACAGCTCGGGGTACGGAGAACAGTGGCACCTGGGATTCCAGATCTTCTGAGCTCTCCAGCATGCCTGGTAACTTCAGGCTTACTATTCAACGCCAGAAGATCCATGAACAAGAGGTGGCAGAGGCAAGCTGTATTCTCACTTTCAACTTTACCTTGCATCTTTGTGTTCTGTCTTGCCCTACCCTGTTGCATTTTGAATTTTTCCTTCCCTATTGTTTTATTCAAGTTTTCTTTTTAGTCATTAGATAATACATTGCTTTTATAAGGTTTTTATTATTAAACAACATTCATAAAGAATCATCAATGCATTGTATACAGAAAATCCTTAACTCTGAAGTAATTCATAGGGTTTTACAAAAATATTGATGCAAAAGACACCAAGGAAAATAAGGACTGCCAGAACATCCCACCTATAAACAAGATTGTCCTACTCACAATGCATTCTCCACACACCACTCCATAGTTTAACAGCTAGATGTACAGCTGTATGTTTTAACATTCATGCCTCACATTCAAAGTAAGAGCAATAGGCTGACCATATTGTTCTGTCTGTTTCCATTTTCTGGTGGATTCCTTGCTGGTGGCTCAACTCTCTCCCTCCCCTCTTCTGTCACAAAGGCTTTCTCCCTTATTCTTATAAATATTGTCCAAAAATGCAATATGCTGCTATAATCTTAGGCACGTTTGCAGAATAAGTTGAACGCTACAGAAACAAATAGTGCCACCTTCCTTTTAGGTGGCTAAGTGTGGATTCCACTGCCATTCTGCAACTCCTGAGACAACAGTTAAGCAGTTCCTTCTTCCCAAGCTGCCTATGAATGGCTTCATTAACCAAGGAAGCAGAGGATAAGCTGGGTCTCTCAAGATACCTGGACCAATCTCTACAACATTAATGTCGATAGTGACCCTACGGCAAATAGTCCTTTTTACTTTAAAGTAAATATAGCTGAGGACTGAAACATGATAACATCATGGACTCTTCCAAATCACTCTACATTTCTATCTGTAAGTGGTCAACCTAGACTTGTACCACCATAAATTCTGAACCCTGGTGTTGGGGGGAGGAGGAAGGAAGACAAATAGGCAAATGAGTTCCATATCACTACCACCCTAACATTTGGGTACCTCATACTTCCAAAGCCACCAGTAATCTCCTGATCATTACCAAGCTTTATGACCTGATGCAATAGTACATTTTCAGTGGCATTGCACACCTTCATAACAGTGGCCACAAGTCGATCACTGCACATTGAATTGGTTGGCTATGGATCAGTAGCATTCACAAATGGCCAGGTTGCAGGTGGCAATAATGACCCTCTTCTTAACAAGTATGGTGCATTGCCTCTTAGCATGCTGTGGTTGCAGCTCCGGGGCTCATTCAGCATATCTCTCTCAAGAAAAATAAAGTTGCCTCTTAATCTTGAAATTCTCTCGCCACTGCTGGGCATCCCTGTCCTACAGAATGATCCTTTCCCATCAATTCACACTCATTTCCCAACGCCAGAAATGGCACCGCGTGGTGTGAAGCTGCTCCACAAAACTACTCCTCTAGGATTAGTTGCTTGATGTTGTTCTCATCTTCTTTGTCCTCATCCTGCTTCCTTCACCACTGAAGAACCTCCTGCTGCAAAAGGAGGTGCTGCCCATTATCTCCTCGAGGGTGCTATGGATGAAGTCCAAGCCAAATTAATCCATCACTGAAACCTTTGCAGTGAAAACTTTATCAAAACTGATACAACTCCACAAATTGTTTTGGGGCTTTGACAAAGCTACATATTTTGATAGAACAAGTTTTTTCAAAACTCTTCTTTGCAGCTGTACTGCAAAGGTTTTCGTTAAAGAAGCCTCCAAGCTTTCAGGTGTTTATCCAAAGCTTATTCAAAAGATAGAACCATTTGAAAGTCATCCGCCCAGAGTGCTACAACTGCTGTATGTTTATCTGGGGAGTTCTTTGTATTTTCAGCGTGAGGGCTTTCGCTAGCTGTGGATGATCACATTTCTTTGCTAACTTTTCCCTGTTTGTAGTTATATTCTACAGATAAAAGCCTTATTTTCGGCATTACAGTTGCACTAAATAAATGGGACTAGGGAATGAGCCTAGCAGTAAAAGTCACTAAAGCTTTGCAACTTAAGAAAAATCATTTACTTCACCTACATCTGAGATGAAGATGTTGATAAAACTCCTCTCTCTTGTTTTTGTCTTTCTGGAAATGCAATCATACCACACAACGAGCTACAATTTTCAAGAGACGTTGCTTCTATTTTATTACGAGACCCTTGTTTTTTTGTTTTTATTCAAAGAGTCTTTGAAACAACACACTGACACTGTTCTGACCTTCTAGTGGCAGACCTGCATTATGTAGATATCTCAGGCTGGAGGGAGTGTGTGCACTTGTGATGCAAGTTTTAATTATTTGTTTATCTGTTCTAGGAGAGCTTTGAGCAATTATATACCGTATCACAAATTCCAAATATAGTCATGGGCAATAGATCATTTCTCTATTTTCTTCTATTAAATTTTAAAACAACACAAGCAAATAATACAAACATCCTTCCACTTGGTGCAAAGCAGCATAAATGTGTAGATAATGCTTATGAATAAGTTATACACATAATATATTTTTTATAACAATGAGTAAAGTATAATTCCCAGAAACCACTAGAAGCACAGTCTGTCGCCGCATACTTACAATACTGTTCCAGTAAATAAAACTAAAAACAATCAATGATATTTCCTACACTTCCTTTATGATGAACAGAGGTGGGAAAACTTTTGTAAACATTTTGACAAAAAAGAGAAAACCAGTTTCGATTTGCCATGTCCTCCCCTCTTGTATTCACTCTTCATAAGCATTCTCTATTCTTTTAGCTTAAAGAAGTGTGCTTGGTTTCTTTTGAGTGAGTAGTTGTAACATATAACATGGTGTGGGGTTGGTATATGGACACATTTCTTGTGATTCCTAGGGAGACTCTAATAAAATCCTTTTAATCAGGCTAGTACATTAGGGAGGTAAAACCTCAGTTCTTGGTCCAGCAAGCTGAATAACTGTCCTATTAAGGTAATTTGGGCAGCAATGATCATGAGATCATCAACTTCAGGATCCTGACAAAAGGAAAAAAAGAAAAGCAGCAGAATATGGACCCTGGATTTCAGAAAAACGATTTTGACTCCCTCATAGAACTGATGGTGAGGATCTCCTGGGAGGCTAATATGATGGGGAAAGGAGTCCAAGAGAGCCAGCTGTATTTTAAAAGTTCCAAAGAGACAGCCATATTAGTCTAGTTCAGCAAAACAAGCAAGGAGTCCTGTGGCACTTTTAAAGATTAACAGATTTATTTTTCTCATGCGCTTTCCCTATTGAGGGCTCAGGTACAAACCATTCCAATGTGCAGATAGAATAGCAAATAAGGCAGGTGACCAGGTTGGCTTAACAGAGAAATGTTTGGGGAGCTTAAACATAAAAAGGAAGCTTACAAGAAGTGGAAGCTTCAATAGATCACTAGAGAGAAGTATAAAAATATTGCTTGAGCATGCATCAATGAGGGAAGGCCTAATGAAGATAGATTTAAGGATGCCTTGTGGAGTCTTTTGTTATTTTGATTAGGGACATGCCTCTTGTGTCCTAAAAACTGATATTCCTAAGAGCTGAAATCACTAAAGAGCTGACTGAGGTCCAGCAAGGGCTGGTGCCTCAGGTGGGAGAGCAGCTTGCAGTGGACAGTGCAAGAGGTCACTGGATGGCACCAGCACACAGTGCAAGCAGCCAATGGATGGCACCAGCGGGTAGTGCAAGTAGAGTAGGGGGTGGAGTCTGTGACAGTGGTGCCAGTGGGCAGCAGATGCCCCATATGGTTGCCATCTATTGACAGAGAGACCCAGTGGACAGGACTCAGTAACACCCAGATGTGGGAGAAGACAACTGGAGGGGGACTGGTTGAGGCACCCACCCCCTTGAGAACTGGACGCTAGAACTATGATGGTCAGTATGAGGGTAATGGAGAGGTGAAGGGCACGCTCTATGTACATTGGGGTGGGGGAAGTTTTGCTTATTGTTTTTTGTGTGAATTCTGCACTGCACAGTCTCTCCAAATCAGTGCTGGTTTTGATATTGCCTTTATATATTTTCTTTATGTTACTATTAAAAGTTTTATATACTACCTTCAGACTCATGCCTTCAAGAGGGGAAGCATTGCCCTTCTAGGGCTCCCAGGGAATAGCGTGTGATTTCCCAGGAGACTGCGTGGGGGCTCGTGCCAGTTGGTGTTGTAACATTGTTGGGAACCCCTAGATAGAACCTGGCCCTTTGCTGCTCCCGTCTTGGCCCGGCAGAAGGGTTATAAATATATAAAACATTTAAAGAAGCACAAAGAAAACACCTAAAGTATCAAGTATGCTAATTAAACTCCAAATCATGATTCATATGTAATGTAAAGACAAGGAAAAAACGGATATACAAGATGTAACTGAATATGACCAATAATGTTAAAATATACAGTAACAAGGCAAGTAGTTTAAAAGATTTTTTTTAAAAACCCACTCACATAATATTTGAAAGCAGGAGGGGTCCTAAGATGCAACTGTTCTGGATTTTTTTGTAGCAAAATCATCAGTTAGATCTTCCAAGTTCAATGACCTGGCAAGATCATACTCAACAGCAAGAAGAGCAATATCATTAAGTCTTCCTTGCCTGATTGTTGATCTCTGTATGCTTTTGATTTGTTTCATGTTGCTAAAAGATCTTTCAGCTTCAGAAACAGTGACAGGTATGGTACAGAAAATCCGCAGAGCGACAGAGACATTAGGAAAAAGACTTTCCAACTGAAACTCAGGAATGTTATTGAAGAGTTCTAGTGGTTTGAGAGGCTGCTGCTGCAGATGCTCTATCAGACAGCCAGTTAGACCAGTGGGGCGCAACAGTGCTCTGGCAAACTGTTACTGTCACAGTGAGGGATGGTGCTCTGTATTGAGCAGCAACAAGAGGAAACCAGTTTCCTTTTTTTTTTAAATCTTAATTTTTAGTAAAAAAAAAAAAAAAAAAATCTATCCCATCTGCCCAGGCCCTTTTAAATTGTTGGGCCCCTGGGCAAGTGACTCCCTTGCACCCATCAGCAGGCATATAGATGGTCTCTTTATATTAGTTATCACGTTATGATAGGAAGGTGACACTAACCATTTTTGTAGTGGCAATGTTAGCCTCAGACTGGATGCGAGAATTACAAACCAGAAAATGCCTTACCTGATGTACCTATATAGGGCTGTTTGTCTCTGCCCACTATTCAATATGGCAGCCCTCATCAGCTAGGACTGAAAGACTAATATCTCTGCCCTTGCAAAAGCATTAACAGTGGTCAGGGCCTCTGCAACCTTAGGTCAGTTCTGACTCAAAGGAAGCTCACCACTTACTCAACTAATATCAATTCCATTTCCTGCAGTCACTGAACTCCTTGGAAGACCTCCCAATACAAGTTCCAACGATTACTTATCTGACTGGGTGAGAGGATAACCTACTGTGGTATGGTGAAGGCACTTAACATCATCCCTTTTTCTAATTTATAGTTGATTTTCATCTAGGGAAGTCAAACACAAAGAGCTGATATACTGAGGGAAATAGAAATGCAACCTTCAGATGCACAGTTAGAAGGCAACTAACAAAGCCTAACGGAATTCATTCGTACTTTCAATTTCACCAGAAAGCAGTGTAAATAACCATAGTGGCCACACCACTAACTTTTAAATTAAATTTTACAATGAATAATTTATATTTTCAAACAAGGATTAGAAGTTCCATTCAATTAGAGAGTTTCCCAGGTAGCAACTAAGCTTTAGTAATTCACATGCTTTCCAGAAGGGAATAAAATGCCCCACTGAACAAATACCAAAGCAATCTAAGTATTTTCTGTATTAAAAACTACCCGGTGATTGACAGAGAAAAGTGTAGTGATTGTAATGTTGAATATATGCACTTACCAGAAAGCCAGAAAGACCTATTGATTTTCTCAGTAGAAGCTTCTTTGTGCAGTTTCTAACATATATCAAAAGAAAAACATAAAAAACAAATCCCCTAATCAAATAATTCTGATTCCGATTTTCTAAATCTCATAACCACAAGGGGATAGGAGCCCTGAAGATACATTTCACACAGTTTTACACACACATGATTTTGTAAAAAAAATCTATGTTACATTACTTTCTCTGTTAACACTACAGGGATTTTTCCTTAAATGGCATAAATCAACATAACTCCACAGAAGTTAATGGAGCTATGCCCATTTTCACCAGCTCAGAATCTAGCCCATTTTGTTTAACAGCAATATTTAAAAACCCTTTGTTTTGTTGAGAAAGCAACTGCTACAATTTTCTTCAAGGACACCACATTGTATCTTTAAACTATATACTCTAGTTCAAAAGGAATTATTTAATGCAGGTCCGCTGGCCTGTGTTACACAGGAGGTCAGACAAGATTATCACAGTTGTCCCTTCTGGCCTTGGAATCTATAAATCTCTTCAGCACTATGGAGACAATTCCAGCCTACAGTATCATCAGTGCTACTGCTAGCCTTACAGTAAGAGGGCAAGTACGTACGTGAGTTGAACCCCTGTCTTCTGGTTACAAGGATGATTCATCTACTATATATGAGGTATTTAAACCAGTTCCATTTGCCAACTTTCAAGTTTTTGTTCTATGCAGTCCTAATAAATATTCTTCCAATACTTTTATCTTGTATGTGCATATCCCCTAGAAGAGGACAAGGGATATTGCACCTGATGAAATAGAGTCCATTGCTGTGGAAAATTCAGTGCAATCAGACTGTAGATGATCTATATCTTAAGTGTTCAGGCAGCATTAAGGTAGAAATGTAATGTAAGAAAAATGGCCTATGCCATAGATATAGTTAATAAATTACAAGATTCTCATTGATTTTTTTCCTTTTCTAAGAAGAAATAGTATGGAAGATGGTTAGAGCGCCAGTTTCCCTTAAATACAAAATATAGTAATACGATCCTTTACAAGGAAATATTCTGTACCAGACAAACCTTTGTGATTTCTTGTCTGACAGCTTTGATACAAAATTATGTTTGTTCTTAATCCCTATCTGTTGTATTATCAGTAGTAGTCTGATCACTAACAAACAATATGATCTCATCTACTATATGAACACAGGGCTCTGTCTGCACTGGGGAATTTTGGTCACCTTAAATAAGTCGACTTATTAAATTAATCGACTTTAAGTTGTCCTTATTAAGTCGACTTAGAGAGTCCACACAGGACTCCTAAGTCGACTTAAAGTGGGCCTTATTAACTCGACTTAGAGAGTTTATACTAGACTCTCTAAGTCGACTAGTTTGGTTAGATCGACTAGTTCGGTCCAGGGAGAGCCAGCCCCTGGCTCTCCTCAGGGCAGCAAGCCCTGAGCGGTCCGGGGGAGAAGGGAGCGTGAAGCTCCCTTCTGCCCCAGACCACTCGGCTCCCTTCTGCTCAGGACTTCTCAGGTCCCAGGCACAAGGAGGGACCGGTGAGAAGGAGGGACCATGAGGCTTCCTTCTCCCCAGGACCTGAGCAGTCCTGGCAAGAAGGAAGCCCCGTGCTTCCTTCTCCCCGGGACCTGCGCTCCAGCTGCCGACTGCTCGGCAGCTGGAGCTCAGGTCTCAGGGAGAAGGGAGCCCCATGGTCCCTCCTAGCCAGGACCCTGCAGTCCAGACCAGGAGGGAGAGCACGAGACCTGCGCTCCCTCCTGGCCGCCACCACTTGGTCCAGCTAGGAGGGAGCACGGGGTTCCCTTCAGCCAGGACCGCTTGGGTCCCGGCTAGAAGGGAGCCCCATGCTTCCTCCTAGCTGGGACTGCGCTCCAGCTCCTGAGAAGCCGATGGAGGCTTCCCGGGAGCTGGAGGGCAGCCATGCCAGCAAATGCCGGGGCTCTGGCTGTTTGGGGAGGCCCGGCGGGAGCTGCTGAGCTGGAGCTCGAGTCTCCCACTCTCCCTCCTGGACGGGACTGGAGGGTCCCGGCTAGGAGGGAGCACGTGGCTTCCTTCTTGCTGGGACCTAAGCAGTCCCGGCGAGAAGGAAGCCCCGCGGTCCCTTTTTGCCGGGACCTGAGTGGTCCCGGGGTGAAGGAAGCTCCCTTCCCCCATGCCCTAAGTTGACTAAGGGCATCCACACTGCTTAAGTCGACTTAAAAAGTCGACTTAAGCTTCAAAGTCGACTTTATACGAGGTGTTATAAAGTCGACTTTGAACTAATAAATTCGCTTATACTTTTCGAAATAAGGGTTAATTCAAACTAGTTAATTTGAATTAACCCTGTGTGGCCATGTTAGTTCGAACTAACCGGCACATTGAGCTCAATGTAATTGACTAATTCGAACTAAGCAAGTGCCATGCATTGCACTTGCTTAGTTCGAACTAAAATTTGCTAGTTCAAATTAAGTTACTTCGAACTAACTAAAATTAGTTTGCATTCGTTAGTTCAAATTAACTCATTCGAACTAACTTTGGTGAGTGTAGACATAGCCTCAGTGCCTCAGTTCCATATTTGAGAAATGAGGAAAATAATAGTTTGTCTGTCTTGTCTAGTTATAGTGTAGTCTCTTTGGAGCAGTCAGTGCAGCGTTTGCAGCTTCTTGAGAAAAAGACCTATAACATGCTCCAGAATAAAATAGGAAGGACAACATATTAGGCTATGTCTACCCTGCAAGTTAGGAGTGTGATTCTCCTGCTGGTGTATGCATACTCACACTAGAGTTAGCACGAGTATGTGTACATAAGCAGGGGAACCACACTGTTAGCTTGCAGTACAAACATAGCCTGAGTACGAGAGGACAAGTCTAGTAGCAGACCTGTTTTGATTTTCTCTGCCTTAGTAGCTATTTATTTGCATAATATTTTTTTTCTCTTTTTGGGTTTCCTACTACAATCACACTTTCTATGCAACCACTCAGGCCATGTACGCACTACAAAGTTATTGCGTGATAACGCTCGTTATTGCGCGATAACAGGCACAGCGTCCACACACAAATCCATGTTGTTGCGCGGTAACAGCCGTCTTACCACGCAACATGTAAACCACCAAAACGAGGGTGGTAGCGGCTACCGCGGAACAGCTATTCCACGATAGTTCGTGTGTGTACAGTTGCCGCACAATATGAAACCTCCAGAAATGTCCCAGAATTCTAATTCCATTGCTTCTGCACTTCCTTCTGCGCTCTGTGGCTGTGATGTGACTGTACCCGCCCTCCCATCATTCCCGGGAATTTTTGAATTCTTCACTTTTCCTGTTTGCTTGGCGTGGAGTGCAGCTGCAGCTGTGTACTCCAAGAGCAATGGCGGCTCAACGCAGCAAACGTGCTCCAGTCTGGACCACAGCTGAGGTGCTTGATCTCATAGGCATCTGGGGAGAGTCCACTGTGCAGGCACAGTTATGTGGCAGCCGGTAGAATTTCGATATTTTTGGCCAGATTTCTCTGGCCATGGCAGAGAATGGATACGAGAGAGACACTCTTCAGTGCAGGTCGAAGGTGAAGGAGTTGCGGATTACGTACCACAGAGCCAGAGAGGCAAACCGGCGCTCCGGCTCAGCACCGGCTACATGCCTATTTTACAAGGAGCTGGAAGCAATCCTGAGCGGGGATCCCACAACCACCCCAAAAGCTCCTGTGGACACGTCGGCACCCCCCCCCC
>ML685769.1:3385324-3538616 GCA_007922175.1 Pelusios castaneus | reverse complement strand
CCCCCCCCCCCCCCCCCCCATGAAAAGGATACTGGAGCAGACGGTGACGAGCAATTCGTTGACGAGGACATGGAGGTGAAGGATGACCTGGAGGGTGAAAGCGGTGCAGCCGACCTAAGGAGCCAGGAGCCACCTGATACTTGCTGCCCAGATTTCTTCTCCATACTGTCTTCGGATGCAGCAGAGGGGAGCTCTGGTAAGTTTCATCAGAAGTGGCTTCTATGCTAGCTGGATAAGCTTTGCGAGCAAATGAAGAGCAGGCAGGAAATAGGCATTTTGAGTTTCATCCTTTCTTTTCTTTTTTGGATGGGGGGGTCTACCCCGCATTACATGAGCAATGCATCAATGCATGCTATAATTGTCAAGAAATCCTCTCCGTTCAGATCACTGAAGGTGTCCTCGATGTACTTCCACAGCCTCCTAGTTAAATTCGATGGGAGAGCAACTGTTTCCCCTCCCCCATAGAGGGATACTCTCCCTCACCAGTTGCAAAGCACAGCAGCTGGAACCATGGCTGCACACAAGCCTGCTGCGTACGGTCCTGGCTGAAAACCAGTGACATGCAGGATATGCATTCTGGCTTGCAGAGGCACTCTAAGCAGCGAGATATCGGCTTCCATGGCAGTGCCGTATGTGAACTAATCACCCAAAGCACTCCAAATAGTTCACGGAGCGGTGTGTCTTGTCTCGGCAACCCAAACCTCCCTTTGCAAAAGCCCTTTCAGTCCCCGGCAATGCCCTGTCCCGTGGGCACAGTGGAATGTGGCGGGAGAGCATATTACCAGCTCCTTAACCAAAATGAGAACAATAGCACTACTTATGATGTTTCATTTTTCCTTAGAAACGACCTTCGCCGGTCGGTGGTCTGCGCCAGCTGACCGGCTGAGACAAATGAGGAGGCCTCGCAGGAGCAAGGGGGATATCTTCCAGGAGCTGATGCAGTCCAACGAGGCATCAGCAAGGGAGACTAGACAATGGAGACAGGAGTGCTGGCAGGAGCACAAAGAAAACAATGTGAAGAGGCAGAAGCAGAAGGATGCCCTCATAAGCACCCTACAGGACAGACCCAACTGCTGAAGACCATGGTTGGTCTGCAGACCCAGCTGCTCAAGGCTCGCCCCCCCCCCCCTGCAGCCACAAGAACACTTTCTGTCCCCCATGCCCTATTCTCCCTCAAAGCAGTTCTTTGAAGCCCAGGGACCCTCTTGGTACAATGTTACATCCACTCCTGCACCAAGCTATGGCATTGAGACACACACCTACACGCATCCATAGCCCCTTTTGCAGGCACTGCTTACTGTAAATATTTAATGTTTTATAATAATAAAATTGAATCCCTTGAACTTTGCACAGTGTCTTTATTGATACACAATAAGATTAGTTGTTGCATGTTTAGTATTCACTCATTTGAGCATAGTACAGTACACACCCACTGGCACCGTCCCCCCACCCCCCAATCAGCACCCAATAGTGCTTGGGAACACTATTGCACAGTGATGCAATACGTCCTATGAGTCCCCATCACTAAAATGCACCCTAAGTGCCTCCCTTATGCGGACAGCTCTCAGCTGTGCCCCCCTGATACTCCTAGTGGCTGGCTGCTGGAAGGCAAACTCTAGCTGCTCAGCCTCCACGTCCCATGAAGGGGGAAATTTCTCTCCCCTATTTTCACAGAGGTTATGCAGGACACAGCACACCGCAATGACGGCTGGAATATTGTCCTCATTCAAGTCTAGCCTCCCGTACAAACAGCGCCAGCGGCCTTTTAAGCGCCCAAAGGCGCACTCTACGATCATTCGACACCGGCTTAACCGGTAATTGAAACGCTCCTTGCTGGGATCCAAATTTCCAGTATAGGGCTTCATGAGCCAAGGCATCAGTGGGTAGGCTGGGTCTCCTATGATGACTATGGGCATCTCCACATCCCCAAAGTAATTTTATCATCGGGGAAGAAGGTCCCTGCCTGCAACTTCCGGTACAGGCCCATGTTCTGGAAAATGTGAGCATCATGCACCTTACCCGACCACCCCGCATTTATGTCTGTGAAACGCCCCCTGTGATCCACGAGTGCCTGAAGCACCACGGAGAAGTAGCCCTTCCTGTTAATATACTCAGTCGCAAGATGCTCCGGAGCTAGAATAGGGATGTGCGTGCCGTCTATTGCCCCTCCACAGTTCGGGAATCCCATGGCCTCGAATCCATCGACGATCTCCCTCACGTTGCCCAACGTCACTGTCCTCCGGAGCAGAACATGATTAATGGCTCTGCACACTTGTGAAAGTGCTAACCCGACGGTCGACCTGCCAACTCCAAACTGATTCGTGACCGAGCGGTAGCAGTCTGGAGTCGCCATTTTCCACAGCGCGATTGCAACATGCTTTTCCATGGTGAGGGCGGCTCTCATTTTGGTGTCCTTGCGTCGCAGGGCAGGGGCTAGCTCCTCACACAGTTCCATGAATGTGGCTTTCCGCATTCGAAAGTTCTGTAGTCACTGGGCATCATCCCCCACCTGCAAAACGATGCGGTCCCACCACTCAGTGCTTGTCTCTCGTGACCAGAACCGGCGGTGCACCGTGTGCAGATGCCCTGTGAAGGAGCTCAGCAATGTGGTGCTGTTGTTCTGCATGGCAGTCACCAGCCCAGGGTCATCCGAATCCTGCTCTGATTCAGAGCTGAATGCATACTGTGCCACCAGCCAAGATGTATTCATTATGCTGAAGGCGACAGTAGAGATCAGACCTGGATCCATGTTGCTGCAAAAGGACTTCCGGGAAGCAATGCGCTACTGTAGAAAATGGGCTCGAGTTGCTAGTAGCAACTCTCATGACGCAAGGGGAACAGAATGCACCATGGGAAACCAAGACTTTACCCATGGTACTCAGCGCTACTCTCCTTCTACCCAGGATTCTTAGCACCAAATCAGGGTGGATGGAACTGTGGGATCGGTTCCCACAATTCAATTGGGTTTCTTGTGAAATCGCGAATTGCGGGGGGGGGAGGGAGCTCTGTTCCGTCATAAGCGGCAGAGTGCGTACATGATCCTGCGCTACAAAAACCACGTGACTTTTAAAGCACAACAGGCTTGTTGCACGATTATTCCTGTAGTGTGTACATGGCCTCAGATTCATGAGGATTTACAGGATTAGGCTCTCTGGGCCAGATTTTTAAAGACATTCAAGTGCCTAATGATGCATATAGGTGCCCCGTGGGATTTTCAAAAGCACCGAAGCAAGTTAGGTGCCTAACGCCCATTGAAGTTAATGGGAGTTAGCTGCCTAACTTGCTAAGTAGCTACCTACTCAGCATTGTAAGGAACATAAACATATTTCACAATCTGGTGCTAAATTTCTACTTTACAAAACAAAAAACCCAAAACAAAACAACTCCCCCCCAAAACCCCAACCCTCCAAACTTTATTTAAAATGAAAATAAATATCTAAATATAGTTCACCGGTCAATATTCCACCAACTTAGCTTTTGAGTAAGCATCAAGAAAAAAAAATTTTGTGAGCTGAGGAGAGATACAAGTCAAAAGATCAGGAAAAACTGTGGCAAAAACTCTGTGTGTGCACGCAGATGCATGTGTGTGCCAGTGTGCAATTGTTACTCTAGTCTAAACCTTTCCTGTCAAAAATGCATTTAATAATGATTGGCATATAGAAGACCATCTACTGCCATCTCCACTTCACTGCGTTCATTTTATCCAGTCTCCTTGACATGTCTATTAGAATGTTCCTCCAAAAAAGCAATCATTTTTCAAATTAAAACAAAAATCAACTCCAATGCCAAGGAAGTAAAGTAGAGCAAGATCAAAGAGCAATTATATCCAGGAAGCAATACACACAAGATTAGGTTCAGAAGCTTGAATTTGTTTTTATTTAATTAGTAAGGTATCAAGTGAGCCTGCTGGACATAAAGAAGTTTAGTAGGTTTTTTGTGTGCATTAACTGGATGTGTTTAGGGGGAATATCCTTTTCCCAGTTCATTAAGAATTTCAAGCACTGATGTGCCAAAATGTTCAGAGATAATCTAGGTAATTTGTGAATTTTAGGATTCAGAACAATGTTTGTCAAGTACATTTATAGAGAGCAATATGCTGTAGTGTAGGACAGCTTCTTTTGTTAATACAGAAATATTTGTGCAGTTCCTCAGCTGACATACTATCAATGTAGCTCCCCCGAAATCAATAAAACTTCACTATTTACACTAAAGTTATGGTAATTATTTATACCAAAGAAGTTAAGGCCAGCCAATACAGCCATCATTCATTTTTAGATATCAAGACTTATTTCATACTAAATGCATTAAGCATCCTCAGGCATCTGTGGTCTAATTATCATGTACTTCTTGCTGGCAAGAATTCTTTAAACATAATATTATATGCTATAGACCTTGAATTTGTGAAAAGACAGTTTTACAGTATGTCTTGAGTGAACAGGAGCTAGTAATTTGCAGCAGTTACACATTGATTGTTCTGAGAATGACGGATGAGGGCAGTGGGACTGGGGAAGACTGATTGCTTAATACTCATCAGGATTCTCTGCTAGATGGGTAGAGCACGGTACTAGAACTAAGTCATACAACTGAGGTAATTTCATCTTGGAATAATCAGACTGAAGTCTTGAAAAGAAAAAAAGGGAAGGAGGAAATTCACAAAAGCTTTCACTGGTGAATTTTTTAAAAAAATCATTAATATGTTCTGCTAGATTACAGTGTTTTAAATCAGTCAATCTGATGGCTGATTTGCGTCCAACTCAATATTAGGCATTCACTTACACAGAAACCTACAAAAAATATATTTGTATAACAAAGATTTTTTCCTTAGCATATTTTCAGCTTTTTAAAATGTTAAGAATATATATAGGCTGTTAAAAGACCACATGTGAGAATTGGTCCCCACCAAAGATCCCTTTATTCCATGTTGGAGCAACAAAGAGGACACAGAAAGTAGAATATCCTCAGTTGAGGGGTGATACAAGATTTTCTCCAGTACTTCCCCAGCATAAAGATGCAGCCAGAAGTGGGAGAGAATATAGAGAAGGGGCTCTGTGTAGTAGATTTATCCTGGGCTGCAGAGCAGTAGCTGTGGGGGAAGTTGCCATAAACTGAACCAGTCCCAAGAACTCGAGCGTTAGTGCTCCCCAACGCAGCCTAGATTCCCAGAGGTGGGAAGTGGCTGAATCTGTCCATTTCTCACACCTCTACCCCAATCGATTGACCATTCTATACAGTGCCTCTTGGCTCAACACTCCAGAGGTCTAAGAAGGTCAGTAGACATGTGTGTATTTGGTCAGTCAGCTTTCTTGATGCTGGTACAGAAATTTCACATATGAATGACAGCAATAATAAACTCATGAAAAAACTCTCCTATCTTCAAATGATGCTGTGCTGCTACTAAAATAGAACAGCAATACATTCAGTGTGATTGGGCATTTGGGACAGTCTTGCAAGGCGAATCCATCACATTTACCAGGATAAAGAAATTCATATATGTGAGATTTGCAGTGCAAAATTCGACTCCCTCCATTTCCTTTCCGCTTGGACTTTCTCCTACTCAGAACAGTTCTCTTAGTTCTGCTAGCAGAGAAGATGAGTCCTATAGGCTAAATACTGTTGTAGGATAGGATATACATGATTACACGGGACAAAAAGTGCATGAAGCTGGAAAATGGCATACAGATAGAGGAGCAAGAGTGTAACCATGAGAGTATTTATTCCATATCACATGAGTACCCTCACAGCAATGCCTGCCCAGTACACTAGGTCAGGCATCATGGCAAAGACAGCTCAGTTAATTATAGGTTGTCCCACAGTCTGGTGAACAGCAGTTAAACAGATCATCAGCCCAAGTGTTAGGTGTACTGACTGTATAGCCATCTACCCCACACAGCCGCAACTCACATATATGAGACCAGAGTCTCAACTGCTCTAAACTGGCAAATGGAGTTGTGCTGCTTTACACAGATGATCTGCCTTCAGGTATTTGCTTGTAATGGCAGGATTTAGCCTATATTTTGTTAGTGATTAGGGGTTTTAAATAGGTTTCAAGACTTTTGTAAAAATTTATTAAGAAATAATTCTTAGCACACAGTGTTTTACTTTCAAGCACCATACAAACATTAGTTTAATCCTCACAACAACCCTGTAAACAATTAATTAGGTAAGTGATTTCAATCTACCGTTTTTCTTAGAGAAAGATTTGAATATGAATCAAACCCATACCCTGAAATACAGTTTGTCTTTCACCATAATCCACGAGAATTAACCTGTACAACATAGACTTGTAGAAATATCAGGCTGGAAGGGACCTCAAGAGGTCATTTAGTTAATTTGCAACCTAGTATGTTACACCTGTTATCAGTTACGCACAAGTCTACAGATACACAAATGACTGGATCTGTATCTTGTTGAATGGTTCTAGAGATTTCAAGCCATGAATTTGGTTGCCTGGAACAGTGGTTTGACAGCCTTTTAGGAGACTATACAAATGTTTGAGTTCCCTGCCTGCCATGTACTGAAAGTGCACATATTTATTACACATCCTATTTTCCCAACTTCTCAAGAAAAGTGCAAGAGTAAGTGGATCTAGTGCAATTTTGGGGACACAGATTGGGTAATGGGAGAAAGCAGAAGACTAGAATACCAAAACACTACTAAAGTTTGGGTTCAAACTGAAATGCATATAAAGATAAGAACAGCATATATATATACAGTCAGATCCTCAGTAGCTCTACTAAAGGCAAAAAAACTATAGTTATTTTACAAGAAGAGCAGAGGACCTATCCTTCAGTATTTAGTACTATGCACTCAGTTAATTAATTTCAGTGGGAAAAGACTCTTGTAATGTGCTTTGCCAGGTGGTACACTTTAAAGGGTTTTATGCATAAACTAAAAGCTGCTCACTAGCATGCGGGACAGTTGTTCACAAGATAAAATTGCCTTAGAGCATTACATTACTCTCAGTGCTTCATTGAGGTAAATTGAATCAGAAATCTCTTCTATAAATTGTAATTCACTGCAGGTTGCCTGCAATCTCTAATCTTCTGGTAACCAAGATCTCTTCTAGACCCTCATCTCACATTAACCTCCTCAGTCTTTATCAGTGTTTCAAATATCATAACTTGCAGAAACCCTGTGACAAGCTTTGGATAAGAAGCTTCTATTAAAGTGTTTCAGCTCTGAGAAGATAGGATATTAAATGACCTAGCTGAGGAATAAATATAAATTCCTGTGTGCCTGCTTGTCGCATTACCCCCAAGCTCCTGGAAGTCCTAACATTACTCAAAGCAGTAAAGCACTCTATTTCCAGTTCACTAAATCTTATGATCCTTCAGATCGCCCCAGGAGGGAAAATCACAGATTTTAGGCTATTTTCTGAAAATAAAATTGTATGCTGCTGTCTTGCTTATTATCTGTACTTTTTCCTCCCCCAAGTCAATCAATCAATCTAAATGTATTTATTTCTCTTGACAGTGGATTTACGGAGGCATTCAACATCAACGTGTATCTGAAATTCTCTAGACAAAAGCTAATGTAATAAGTACAATTCAACGAGCAAAGAAGGAAACATATGTGCCAGCTATGGTCTGCATGCTGGAATTGTTCCAATGATTGACTTTTCTCTTATGTTAGTTTAACTCCAGTGTCATGCTAATGGAGCTAGTCCTGATTTACTCCAGAGCAGAAAATTAGTCTTTTAGACCCAGAGAGAAAGGGGAAAATAAAAATTTTCAGAGAGAGATAATATTTTCTTACTGTATTGCAATATTTATTTCTATTTCTCTAAACACAGTGCAGTGTCTAGGTCAGGATAAGTGTATAAAATGCCAAACTGATTTTGAATTCCTCTCCAAAATAAATTGAGCCATATTATAGCACAGTTTCCCATTACGTTTTTTGAAGCTCACGGGAGTTTACCTGAGTAAAGACCTCAGGATTTTGTTCACTGATTTAAACATGATTGATATATTCATATTTTCTTCACAGGGAAAGCATAGTTAAGATTTTATGTTGATGTGACTTTAGGAAATCACTTCAAGGACTGTGGGTATAGATCTCCAAAGAGTCTGTTTGACAATTCTTTTCTAACAAAGAATTTACACATTTTTAAAGAAACAAATGTAAGCTAAGAGGGTGATCACACTGACAGGCTCAAGACAACTACTAGAGTTAATACATATTTATTTGAACAATTTAGTTTGCCTTGTATAACATTGCAGTGTGCTGGCAGTTCCTGTTATATCCTGTATCGTAGAAATCTGCCTTCTTATATTAGAGCTGTACTACAAATGCTGGACAAATGCACCATGAAACCAATGCTATACCTGAGATATATCTGTGATATTTTCATCCTCTGGACAGACAGCTTAAAATCCCTCATAGATTTCCACCACAACTTCATCCACCACCACCACCACCTGTCTATTAAGCTCTCTCTGGAATGCTTCCACACTAACGACAATTTCCTGGACATCTCAGTCAGCTTTAGAATAAAACTCAACAGACAATCATATACAAAAACCACACCTGAAGAAGAGCTCTGTGTGGCTCAAAAGTATGTCTTTCTCATAATGCTTGTTCTAATAAAAAAAAATTTACTTCATCCATCTTGTCTCTCTAATATTCTGGGACAGACACAGCTACAACTACACTATATTATTGACATTTAGTCGCAAAATAGAGCAAGCACAAAGATAACTGTAACAGTTAAATAAAGAGCACTATGTTCTCTTAACCAAAAACTGTGCATGGTCCTAAGCCACAGAACACAAAGTTCCTGGGACAGTTGTGTAGATGTATCACATGTTCTTCTCTCCACACGAGTCTTCTGTCTATACAGAAGATGCTTAATACCTAAAGAGAAGCACTCAGCACCTTGTAAGACAGATCAATAATTGTCCTAGTTTACCATTCTAAGACTGACATGTATTTTTACTTTGGCCACTTTACACTAAATATGAGGAGAAATGAACACATCTAAGTTAACTCTACAGAAAGCATGTCTGGGTTGGGTCCATATTTGTATCCCTGTTAACTCCCACCTTAATGCAAAGATGAGTGTGAGCCATGGACATATATAAATGATAGTAGTTTTATTTTTCATACAAAGATGCAGGATACAAAGCAGGAGTGCTGATACAGGTGGGCCCAGGCCCACCCACTGGGCCAGCAGGTCCACTCACACCTAGCTGCCTCAGCACACAGCAGTGATGCAAGCTTCACCACCATAACCACAGACTGGCCAGCAGCAGGCTGCTGCAGCCACGAGAGGCAGTGCTGTGGGCAGACGGCCGGGGGCGGGCTACTCTCTGCCCACAAGGACTCATGTCTCCAGACCCCGGCAGCCACTGTGGCCCTGACACAGGGACTTGGCTGCTTCTCCCCCTCCCTCCTACTCCCGATGTTTCAGTTGAATGTCATCAGGAATGTTCCAGTCACATGACCCAAAGCAGGGCTGGCCAGGCCCACCCTGGAAACTCAGGAGCTGGCCAGAAAATTGGGGTTGGCTCTGCCCCCGATGTAAAGACTCCAAAATGATATTAAATATTGAGTATGCTTCAAAATTCTTTTAAAAATAATCATAATGCAGGCCAACAATTCAAAGTTTAGGAGCAATCCCCCGATAACACTCATATACAGTGCTGTGATGTAATTCATGTGATGTGACAAAAAAAAAAAGTGTGCAAAGCATACTTCACTTTCAAACTACTGAAGAGTTTATTGCTGATTGTAAAGCATAATGCAAGATATAAAAGATATTGTTCACAATTATGAACTATGTCTGAACACTATTCTTTAAATGAAAATGGGAGTCATAAGCCATTTAAGAAAGGCAAGCTCTTTATTGCACCATCCATCTAATCTCCCCAGTCTCTTCCTTGTAAGTAATGGAGGAAAAAAACCCACTTCTTTCTGAAGTCTACTGGGAAAAAAACCCACAATATGGCTGTATTGCACTTTTGGATTGTTTATAGCGAAAGTACTGTCAGATTATACTTTTAAGATTTCTTTTGTATCAGAAGGTTTGGACTTTCTTTCCTTTAACTGGTGTATGTATTGTACGGTGTGTTTGTATTCTTCCCTTTGCCTTGTCACATGGAGACAGACAGACAGGCACATCAAGGGGAGAATGCTGTCCAGAGCTGTACCTAAAGAGCAGAGAGAGCTCTCAGAGACTAGATGCAGACCCACTATGACACTGTGCCCAGATATAAGAGGTGCCCTGATGTTGAGTTGCCTACCCCAAATCTCCATATTATTTTACATTTTTTTGTGTGTGGAAACAAATACTCAAGTCACTCAGCCAGACAGATCCTCAGCGCAGTGTTGATGCCTTTTCGTACAAGCTATAAAACCTGCCACAAGAAGATGTCAATATCGAGGACTCGACAGCACCCTTCCCTACTGCTGGGCACAGGAAGCATGGAGGAGAAAAAGGAATAAATACTGTAATTAAACCTGAGAAGGAGTAGATACTCTTATAGAATCATAGAATCATAGAATCATAGAATAATAGGGTTGGAAGGGACCTCACGAGGTCATCTAGTCCAACCCCCTGCTAAAAAGCAGGACCACTCCCCCTAAATTATCCCAGCCAGAGTTTTGTCTAACCGAGCCTTAAAAATCTCCAAAGATGAAGATTCTACCACCTCCCTAGATAGCCCATTCCAATGCTTCACCACCCTCCTCGTGAGAAAGTTTTTCCTAATATCCAACCTTGACCTCCCCAGCTGTAATTTGAAACCATTGCTCCTTGTTCTGTCGTCTGTTACCCTCGAGAACAGCCTAGCTCCCTCCTCTTTGGAGCAACCCTTCAAGTAGTTGAAGGTTGCTATCAAATCTCCCCTCAGTCTTCTCTTCTCTAGACTAAATAAGCCTAGTTCCTTCAATCTCTCCTCATAAGTCATGTGCCCCAGCCCCCTAATCATTTTTGTTGCCCTCCGCTGGACTCTTTCTAATTTGTCCACATCCTTTCTGTAGTGGGGAGCCCAAAACTGGACACAGTACTCCAGATGCGGCCTGACCAGTGTCGAATAGAGGGGAATTATCACATCCCTCGATCTGCTGGCAATACTCCTACTGATGCAGCCTAATATGCCATTGGCCTTTTTGGCAACAAGGGCACACTGTTGGCTCATATTCATCTTCCCGTCCACCATAACTCCCAGGTCCTTTTCTACAGCGCTGCTACTTAGCTGATCGGTCCCCAGCCTGTAGCAGTGCATGGGATTTTTCCGTCCTAAGTGCAGGACTTTGCACTTGTCTTTGTTGAACCTCATGAGGTTTCTTTCGGCCCAGTGTTCCAATTTGTCCAAGTCTCTCTGGATCCTGTCCCTGCCCTCCAGAATATCTACCATTCCCCCCAACTTGGTGTCATCCGCAAACTTACTAAGCACGCAGTCTATTCCATCATCAAGATCATTAATGAAGATGTTGAATAGAACCGGCCCCAGGACCGACCCCTGGGGCACTCCACTCGTTACCGGTTGCCAACCAGACATCGAGCCATTGATTCCTACCCGCTGAGCCCGTTGATCTAACCAGTTTTCGATCCACCTTACGGTCCACTCATCCAACCCATACTTCCTTAACTTGCCAACGAGAATGTTGTGGGAAACCGTATCAAAAGCCTTGCTAAAGTCAAGGTATATCACGTCAACGGCTCTTCCCGCATCCACAAATCCAGTCATCTCATCATAGAAGGAAATCAGGTTGGTCAGGCACGATTTGCCCTTGGTGAATCCATGTTGACTGTTCCTGATCACTCTATTTTCCTCCAAGTGTTTCAGGATGGATTCCTTGAGGACCTGCTCCATGATTTTCCCAGGGATTGAGGTGAGGCTGACCGGTCTGTAGTTCCCCGGATCCTCCTTTTTCCCTTTCTTAAAGATAGGTACTATATTTGCCTTTTTCCAATCCTCCGGGACCACCCCCGTTCGCCACGAGTTCTCAAAGATAATGGCCAGCAGCTCTGCAATCACTTCCCCCAACTCCCTCAGCACCCTCGGATGCAGTTCATCCGGCCCCATGGACTTGTGCACTTCCAATTTCATTAAGTGTTCCCTAACCTGACTTTCCATCACCGAGGGCCACTCTTCTCTCCAGTCCGCGTTACCCCGTGTAGTAGCACCTCCATCTAGATAGCTTCCTCCATCTTCTAAGAGTTGTAATTAAGTTGACTATGATATAGGAGATATGTAAATAAATAGTAATGATCCTTATAGAAGGGGCTGATTTTTTTGTGCCGTCTCTTTATGCAGCCAATTGATAGCATTCTGACAGCTGATACACCTCGCCTTGTATTTGGGGCTGTAGGCCAAAGGTGTTAATTTCCATCAGAGCAACATGGTTATGAAATTCTTTATGTCTCAGATTGCTGTATAAAACCCTTGTTAAACTCAGACACTGTAGAACACCAACAAGTAATAATATCTTTTTTGACTAAGCAAAGATATGGAAAGTGGGACAGATAAGTGGAATTGATTATCTCATTTTAACCATAAGTAAACAAGTTAAAAAAGTGTTCAGCATTCATCACATATCTTACTAAACAAAGATGAGAGTGCATAGATTCCCTCCACTTATTTCACATTGAATTATTATTGCAAAACCAAATGGTGTAAAAAATTCCTATGTTTAAAGATCAGAAATGGGATATTAGATCACCTAGTCTGTCCTCCTGTATAACACAGGCTATATAATTTCACCATTATGCCCGATTCTGAGCACAATAACTTGTGTTTGACAAAAGCATATCTTCCAGAAAGGCATCCAACCTTAAGCTGAAGGCATTATAAGATACACAGTCCAAAACTTTCATTGGTCATTCTTTCCAATGGTTAATCACACTCATGGTTAATTGGTTGTGTTTAATTTGTAGATTGAATTTGTCTGACTTAAACTTCTAGTTATTGGCTCTTGCTACACCTTTCTATATTAGATTATGGATATAGTACCAGGCACTAAAGGGTTCTTTAATCAAGATACCTCTCAATCTTCTTGTTGATAAACTAATCATACTGACCTCTTGAAGTATCTCACTGTAAGGGTAATGGCCATGGCAATCTCTTCTCAGGACCCTTAAATGGATGCTGTTAGGTGATCATTATAGGGTCTCTTTCCTCTCACCCTTTGCAAATTGGCTCTGCTATATAGACAGAAATACGTACTCCTGTATTTTGTACAGGAATACCATGCTTATGGCAGGTCAAGATACATAGTTAATTATTATAAATACTGCCATTTTCCCCCACACTATATTTTCCCTTTCTACTACAGATATCTACCCTGAATTTATGTCTCAAGTTCCCCATTTCCCTGGTTTTGGCGTCTTTTTATCCCTTCACTTTCTCCCATTGCACACTAGCCTTGGAGCCTTCTGCAACACATAGTGGTTGATAGGGAAACCCAGGCCTGCATCCTACATTAGGTTCAAATTCAGGGCCCAGGTAGCAAAGATTTGTATACAAAGTTGTTGTACTGTTGCTTCCCTGGTTTTCTTCCCATAGGCAAAGAAACTATATAAAATCAAAGATAAATTTCAGACCTTCTGAGCATCAAGAGTCACTTTTCTCAATGAGTCTGGTAGTCACAAGTAGTTCAGGGTCCTAGGAAGTCAGGCATCCTGCAATATACCCTCAAAGAACCAAGAGCACAAAGGTCTGTTCACCTTCACTGCCACCTACTAGACAGTTGGTCTCTACTCTTCTTTAAAACTCCTCCTCCAACCCATACATACATGCATATATGGTAGCATAGGGCTGCTTAGTCCAAAGTCGTTCTTCAACCTCTTTCTTTCCAGGATGGGGTTTGTATATCCAAGCATGAGATTCTTATTTTCTATTATTTCTTCACTGAATGCCCAAAAATGTGCTAGCTGTCATACAAACATACAGAACTGACCTAGCCTCTGCCCTGAAGAATTTATAAGAAGTCTGAACAGTTATTTTGTGGCAGAACAGCATTGTGTAATTTATTTATTTCCTTCCTGCAGCAGACTACCACCTGTCTTCCAATTTCGTTCCCCTGTATAGGATTCAAACAAAGATCCAGAATTCCTTGATACTGTCATGAATTCTGCATGCAAGACGGCAGCCCTCCTATCACACGTGGTAGGAAATGTTAGGTTTGTATTCTCTGTTTCAGTTTGGATGCTGAGTTCAGCACTTATGCATCAGAAATGTGTATTTGGATATCTCTGTGTTGATAAGTACCCAAACATGGAATGGGTACTCTTAATTAGGAACCCAAAATTCAAAACCTACACCCCCAACAATACTGGATTTGAAATTAGTATTGTATAGGTACTGAGGGCTGAGTATACATAAATATATGGTAAAAAGTGATTACAGGATAGAGAAAGCAAGGGAATGTGATCCTGCATTGATAAGAGTTCTGATGTGAAGTTACAGAGGTACCTTTGCCCTATAGGAATGGAAGGGCCTAAAAGAGAAACACTTAACTGGTTATTTGTAAGATAAGGATTGTGCTTAAATTTATTTCTCCCAATATGTTCATTCTCTACTCATTCTTCACCACTTCTTTTTATTCAATTATGATAGCAAGGAGGAGTGGGCTCATAGTAGACTTTAGATTTGGTACTATACTGTTCAATTGCACCCATGTGTAGACTCTGATAACTTTAACTTCAGAGTAAAGTAACCTTATACATTCTGCTGTACGGTTAATATAAACAATTAGTTGTATTAATGGAATCTGATGACATATTGGGCCAAATTCTGACACCTGACAGTGTTCTGACTTTATGTAGTTATTTCAGATGTGTACCAGTATCAGATCAGAATTTTTCTTGTACTCTACCTGAAATTATTATGGAATTTAAAGACTGTTTTCTTCCATTCCCAAATAATCAGTATTCTAAAAAAGTAGTTTTGAAGATATGTTTGTTTGTTTTTTTAAATTTGAATAGCAAGTTACATTGACTAGCATTTTTGCTGTAGCAGAATCTTTGGAGTGCCAGCTTCCTATTATTTTGTCACACAAAAATTATACTTTTCACCACTTATTGTTCAGCTTTTGAAATTCATGGTTTTTTAATGCAAATTGCTTTTCAGAAGAGAACATCACCTCTTTCTGATGTATTTAAGGAGTATCAACCAAGAACATAAACCATCAAAATAGGTATTTTTGGTTTTTTGCTGTTTTAAAATTTGTGATTGTTCATTTCACATGCTAGACTCCCCAGAAATTTTCCATGGGATCCTATAATTTAAGTACTGGAGATAAAATCATAGGTCAGAGTAAAGAAAGATTCTAGAATCTGACACTAACCGTAAAACTGTTATTTTAACTAGTCTGTAACCATATTTTTCTAACTAAAACAATTCTTTATTATGTTTGATCAAATTTTCCCTTCATTTGGGTTAGGAACATGACAAAGGCAGGATAAATTTCACTATAGTCAGTAAAGTTATATCAGTGATGATATAGTTAACTATCTCGTCTTGATCTTCAACCCAATATGAACGTCGAGAGATATAAAAGTCAGATGTACAAAAATTGGAAATAAATTTTTGGGGAAAAGAATGAATTAACCATTTTCATCTTAACTTTTGTCAAGAAAAGTAATTTACTTTTATAACAGTATTCACTCTTTTTGAGGTGATAGCTTTATGTCTCTTCATTTACAAACTCAATTAAGGTGAAATTCACCCAAATATATACAACACACATGATTCCAACTACTCATTAATTCACTTATGGCTAAACAATTAAAAGCTTCAGTGGGACTTAAACAGAGTTTATGGCTGGCTCTTTCAAAACAGATTTTCACCCTAAATTCTCTCTATTTGAAATCTGATAACTATTGTGTTTTTTCAGGGCTCCTTGTTTTATAGTAGAATGAAAGATCTGTGTTTAAATTATATAAATTTTATGCAAAGAGGTAATGTGGATTCTGAAGGATGGAAGTATTAAAACATCACAGTCTTTTGAACTGAATGTCTTAACACCCTGTGTTTGTGCTTTCACATGTGCTAGAGGATGGATAATTTTACTAAAAACAATCTCTGGGAAAGAAAATGAATGTCTCACACTAGATTACCAAATAACTAGAATCAATCTATTTATTGACAGCTCATTACTAGACAGCACATAATCCACAATCTGTCCAATACCGGTCAAGTCATTATTGATGATCTCATCAGAAATGGATATGTCATTCTACATAAGTTATATGTTCTGAACTTTTGCCCTGGTATGTTCCTGATCTTACACTCTAAGGTTAACAGTTGTCTCTCAATACCTTTCTTTAACACAGATACAGTGATACATTCCTCCCTCCCCCCCCCCCCCCCCATTTAAGAGTGAGCAAGTTTTTCAGATGCTGAGGACTACAAAATGATCAATCACAAGATGCTTCCTCATCTGACATATGACTTTTCTGGCAGATCGCCAATGAAATTATGTGATTCTGAAGAGTTGCTCATTGCTAGCTCCCCTGTTTGACAAATCTTCCTTTTCTTTTTTTAGCATTTAGATGCTTAGACTCATATTCAGTGGGATGAAGTTGCCTAAGTCTTGTTAATTGCTTGTTTGGATGCTTTTTCCTTGTATCATCATGATACTAATGAAAGAACATATTTAATTAAAATGTGAGACACTTCATAGAGTACTAAATAGTATGAAGTACCATGCTTATATTTAGTATATTAATTAATTTATGTGCCATCATTAAACATTTGTCATATGTGTCCCTCTATTTAAACAGTATATTCATTTACTTGGAGAATATTTTCATCATTGAAATAAGACAGTTGAATAGATACTAGCATTCCAAACAGCCTATAATTTGTGCTAAAGTGTTTTAAAATGGTGGAATGATGTTGCTTTTTTCCCATCTAGTGAAGAAAGGATATCCCCAAATCAAGCCTTTTTATTTCACAGTTTTTCAAATAATTTAAGAGACATGTGTTGGTAGGTTGTCTTGCTTGACTGTGAACTGGTGAGTGCATAGCCTCTAGAAACTGTTGTTATAAAAGAACGCATTTCCATTTGAGCGAGTGGTCCCAGTGAGAAGTTGACCCAGAATTTGTCCCTAGTATTTGGTCATATTTTTGAGATGGGGGAAAAAAGCAAATTAAACAAACTTGTAATCTTTATAGCTGAAATATGGAGGCATTTTAGAGCTTATCATAGATGAAAAACAAAAAAACAAAACAAAAACCCATGAGAAGCAGATCCATGCTATGCCTATCTTGGGATGTCAAGCATCTAAATTTTAAAGAGACCGATATATGTGGAATCATATCACAATTGTATGTGTACAGAGTCTGTAATAAAAACCCAGTCTGGAAATAGCTAATCACAGCAGCACTGTGACTATCCATGTGGTGGTGACTGACTGTTTATATAATTATTTTATCTCTGTGTGGAGGGCTAGGATTAACGTCTCCAGGCCTGTGTGTTTTAAAGGAATGCATGGGTTGAAGCAGTGTTAAAAGAAGATAGTCTTCTTCAAAAGATCTGGGTTCAATTCAGAGTGCCATCACATATGATGTGAACTTCTGCAAATGTGAACTTTGATGTGAACTTCTGGAAGCCTTTTAGTCTTTCTTTGCCTCAATTCTCCAGCTGGAAAGAGAATAACGATAATTCTTTTTCTTCTATATTTTCTCTATCTTGTCTATTTAGATTGTTAGCTCTTCAGGGTTAGGAGCTCTGATTATGCAATTTTACAATTTCCATCTTAATGGGATTATGGCTGCATTTAGAACCTTTAAGCCCTATCTTAATATGAATAATAATAGTAGGAAATAAAATATGTTAGAAAAAAATTGTGGAGAGGGAGGAGCTACTCAGTAGAAAGAAGTGGATGGAAGAATGAACATCCTACTCCAACTTTTGTCTTAGTGAACCTGACATCTTGACATGCAACTTCAAGACATTAAGTGGTGTGGAGGAAACAGATAAGAGCAGAAAGGGTGAAAAGTACGTGATTTATTTCAGTTTCTCTGTGTTTTTAGAAACGTGGTGAGAATTCCTTCTGCCAGTTTGTTTTTGTTAATAAAGGATTACATTTTTAAAATTCAGTGAAAACTGCATGGAATGCAGCAAAGCAGATGAGTGTAGAATAAGGTAATATTTTGAAATGCATTTTTAAAAGTGAGCATTTAAAAGCCAAAGTCCTATTTAATTTCAATGAGATTTGGGCTCATAATGGCCCCTGTTTCAAAGGTATTAAAATGACTAAAGAGGCAGATAATTGTATAGATAAAGGGTTATTTTTTTCCCAGATCATTTATGAATATATTGAAAAGTACTGGTCCCAGAACAGATTCCTGGTGGACACCATTATCTACTTCTCTCCATTCTGAAAATTGACCAGTTAGCCCTATCCATTGTTTCCTGTCTTGTAACCAGTTACCAATCCATGAGTGGACCTTCCTTTTATCCTATGACTGCTTACTTTGCTTAAGAGCCTTTGGTGAGGAGTCTTGTCAAAACCTTTCTGAAAGTTCATGTACAATATATCTACTGGCTCATTCATGTCCATATCTTTGTTGATCTGCTGAAAGAATTCTAATAGATTGGTGAGGCAGGATTTCTTTTTACAGAAAACACACTGACTCATTCCCCTATAAATCATGTGTATCTATGTGTCTGATAATTCTGTCCTTTATATAGTTTCAACCAATTTGCCTTGTACTGAAGCTAGGCTTACTAATTTATAATTGCCAGGACTACATCTGGAGCCTTTAAAAAAAAATAGCGTCACATTAGCTATCCTCCAATCATCTGGTGGACAAACCAATTTAAGTGATAGATTACCGTATTTTTCGGACCATAAGACACACCTGACCATAAGACGCACCCAGTTTTTAGAGCAGGAAAACAAGAAAAACATATTCTGAACCAAATAGTACCGGTAAACTAAATAGAAGAGAAAAGGAAGGGAAGAGAAAGGAAGGCAAAGAAGAGAAAAGGAAGGAAAGAGAAAGGAAGGCGAAGAAGAGAAAAGGAAGGGAAGAGAAAAAGAAAGAGAGAAGGAAAGAAGCAAATATGAGAGATGTTAAAGGGTCAAAGCGAATCACATACATACAAATGATTTAAAGTTCATGAAAAGCAGTTTGCAGGTTTGTTCCTCTGGAGTTTGCAGGCTTCTTCCTCTGGTAAACACCCAGCACCAGGGTGGGCCTCAATCCTTTGTTCAGTCTCAGAGGAATAGTTCCAGAGACATGTTTAAGTCCTACTGGCTCAACAGGTTTTCTTCTTCAGCCCATTATACTGGGGAGCTTCCTTAATGGGCCATTAAGGAGACAATGGCCAGGTAGACATTCAGTTTGGGGAATTTTCCCAGCCTTACACAAGTTAAAATATAACAATCATATTCCTAACTTCTAATATGAATACAAATCCTACACATAAACTATATAATCATTCCCCACAAATTATTACCTTTCTATTGACACCAAACATGGCATAGTTCCTATGGATTATAACAATCATAAAATATTAATACAAAATAATATCATAAATAGTTCCTTAAATCCTGACAGCGTCACAGGGGGGCCAACCCCAGCCGAGCCTGCCCCGTCCGGCAGGGGTGTGGGTTTGTTTGAGTGTGTGTGGGGTTGTGAACTGGGGGAGCGGCCTAGTGGCTTGGCCAGGGGGTGGGGGCTAGCAGGGAGTGGGCTGGAGGGCCGCAGCCCTGGATCTTTTTGCTATCCAGCAACGCCCCCTGGCGGGAACACTGCTTGCTGGACAGCATTCGGACTATAAGACGCACTCTCATTTTCCCCCCACTTTTGGGGGGAAAAAAGTGCGTCTTATGGTCCGAAAAATACGGTACATATCTCCATTAGTAATTCTGCAATTTTGTACCTGAGTTCATAATTGTTGCCAGTGAATTCACACATATCCTTGACCCTATAGTATGTATTTTGTGTGGAATAATATTTAGGGTAATCAGAGAAAGAGGGTGAAAAATGAGGTGGCAGAGTTTGCAGTTGACATAATTGTTTGGATCTGTCAAGCCTAAAAGTGAATGGAAGGAACCTCAGAAGGACTTAACATTATTAGAGAACTCAACAACAGATGAAATTCAATATAGATAAGGTCAAGAGAGAAGGAACAGTTTGATCTAGTCATACATATTTATGGCTTCAAAATTAATTAAGTAAAAAGATAAGCATAACTGTGGACAGATAAATGTAAATGTCACCTCATTGCATGGCAGTCAGAAAGCAAAGGAAGTGTTAAGTTGTGTTAATTAAAAGAGCAAGAATAATACTGAACATGTTATATATAAATGAATGTTCCCTCCCTTACCTTGAATATTGTGTTCAATTTGGTCACTCCCTTTCAAAAAGATTGTACCAGCAATAGAAAGTACCAGAGAAAGTCAATTAATTATGATCAGAATCATGATTTTCATATGAGGAGAGATTAAAAAGATGAACATTATTTAGGTTAGACAGGAGATGAATAAGACGTGACACCATAATGGTAGAATAAAGGTCAACCAAGAACTCCTACTTATGTAATAGAAGAACAAAGAAATGGCAAAAATATTTCAACTGATAAAAGGAAATGCTTACACACACATATACACACTACAATCACTAACCTTTGTAATTTGTCACCAAATACCATCACTGTGTCAAAGAGCTCAGTAGGATTCAAAAAATAATTATACCATTATATGGATACTTACACTAGTAAGTCTAAAAAGAAAATATCAATCCTGATTCAATGCAATGAGAGTCTTATCAATGGTGGAATCTTTTGACATTTTCTCAAAGAGCTCTTACTGACTGCCATTGAAGAGAGAGGGTACACAGTTCAAAAGTCTTATTAATTATCAATGACTTAGGTTTCCAAGTGCCTAAGTCACTTAAGTACTTTGAACATTTTATCCAGGATATCAAAATAGATGGGCAATTGATTTCCATAATAAAACCAATTCCTGTATGGCAGTAGTCTATTTCAAAAGATGGTATAAGTGTCGAAGCAGTTCAGATACTACAAGTGAAGCTGCAGCATCATGAGTGGCTAAAAAGTCCAATTTCCAGGTTATCATCCCTGCCTCTGATTTCAGGTGCAGAGCCACTGAGGAGCAAGTCAGTGGTCTTCTAAGATCAAGAACTGCTGTAATTTCATCTTTGCTCTCTTCACTGCCCACTCTCTCAACCACTTGTCTTGCAGATTCTTGAATTATTTTGTGGCAACACAGCACCCACCTCCCCCCGCACTTGACCCCATCACCCCCAGCACAGGCTGGTGCTAGCTTCATGTTTCCAGCTTGCAATATCAATATTGAATGTGTTCAATTCCCTCTTGCAAATGTCCTCGACTCTAGATAGGCCCAGTGTCCTTAGAGGATCCACAAGTTCTCTGTACAGGAGATCCTTCAGAAAACATATGTCTAGTGTAGATGATCAAGCCAGTGGAGACATCTGTGTTTGAAACTAGTAATTAGACTTGGCAATTTTTCTTTCTCAAGTTCTTTCTGTCAGGAGGACCTTTGAATTCCAGCTTCAGATTTAGAATATGGCAAAGACAGCAGGTATGGAAGATGGTTAGCCTCTTCTCATGTATGCATGGTGATCCTGGTCTCATCACGATACAGCAGCTTGGTCAGAATACCCATCTGGTGGACCTGTATCTCAGCATTCAATGTTAATCTCTGGTTTTCTGACACATTTGGTTTGTTGGCCAAATGTGGCAGCTGCCTTTCTGATGCAAGAATTAAGCTTATCATCTAGACACAAGTTATCTGTGAATTAAATGGCATCAGATAGCAGAACTTGTGCACAACTTCTAACATGGTGTTGCTTATTAAAAACTTCTTGCACAATCATTACATCACATCTTGCTCTCTAATCATAACAGCAATTGTGCTCCTTCAAAATCCCTCTATTATTCTCTTCTGTACTTTCCCATCCATCTGCTCTTGTTTTCACATCTTTTAATGGGTAGACCTCAAGAAACTGAAGTGCCCATTCCTCAAATTGTTTCCCAGAATATAAGTACTCATATAAGTACTACAGGGATACTGTATGTGCTTAGATCTATTTTGTACCTTGTATTTTTTTCTAAATATTGAAAGCTTAGAATGTTTGGTGGCACTCTTCACTCACAAATTTTCAGTTGTGCATCCTTCACTATAGCTGCATTTTTTTTCTTATGCTGTGACTCACATGTATATAAATAGTAAAGCACAAAGAATTGACAGCTGCCAACCTTGCTAAGTAGAGATTTTATTTTTCATTACCAGTAAGTGAACTGTTCCATGGGTCTGTTATTAAGGTCAGTCTGATTCAATAACTTGCAACCTCCTTGAAGCCAGAAAAGCTTCTTTATCACATTTATCTGTTAACTGGCAAGTGCCAAAAAGAAACTGAGCTGCCTGTACTAAATTACACAACTGGGCAAGATAATAGGCTAGCCTATTGTGCTATTATTCATATCTTTATACAATTTTAACTTAAGTTTCTACTATAGTTTGCTTTCTCCCATCAGCATTATTTGGCAATTGATGAATATTGATGGGCAGATCACAGAAGGCTTGCATAAGTACCTAGAAATACAGAATTTCATCTGTCCAAACTGTTCATGTTTGCAAAATGGAACTAAATAAATTATAAAATAACAATCAAAGAGGTTGTTTTGCAGAAATCTCCAATTTCTAGTCCGTGAGAAATGCCATCTGAATTCCTAACATGGCCAGTTCCAACCAGAATCCAGAAGTGCAGGGGCATAGAACAGTGAAAAATATAAGGTAAAAAGTCATCTAAACTTCCATTTCAAAAAAGTTTTGCTTCAAACTAAATGTGAATTGAGGGCTTGGGCTGTTTCAAGCTGATTTATCCATCCTCAGTTTTGATCCCAGAAAAATATTTATCTTCATTTTTTAAAAAATGCACCCATTGTCCTTGCTTTTGAGAAAATTTATATTAGAAAAAAACTTAAGAAACAGCCCTGAACTCTGCAGGGCATTCTTTCTCTCTCTCGTCTCCCCCCCCCCCAATATATGGATATCAGAGAGCTATAGATAGAGCAGTATTAGTGTAAGCTTCTGTATGTTGCTCACTAATATGCCTTACTTCTGGAATGGAAAAGAATTACAGGGTAGTTTATTCAATCCTTGGTTCCTTTGCTAAGACTATCATCAGATTTCAAACTAGCATTGAACATAGCAGTGTTTTATGTGCCATGGACACTTGTGTATAAGAAATGGATCAAAACCACAGACTTCATTTTACATGGCTTAATAGATAGCCAGTAGATGATCAAGTCATCTCATTGTGAGCATGGGTTGAATATAAAACATCAACTGAGACATAAAGGCTCTTTATTCCGTTGCAGGTCAACAGAGCAATCAAGGTGGACTGGTGTACCATGAGTCAGGGCAGAAGGGATGAGGTTGTTCAGGAAACAGGTTGATACTGGAATATCAGGTGAAAGCTGGCAGTGAAGCTGGGATGGCGCAAAGAGCTGGGGGAAGTTGTTTGGGAGAACGTTGGGTTGGTGCAGAAAAGAAACCACTTCCTTTCCCTCTGCAGTCAATATCCCACACCCCCAACAAAAAGCTTCTCCTATGGTTCCCCTCACCACACAAATGAGAGTTCCAGATTTTTTCAGCTTTAAAGCACAGCTATTTTACCAGAAAGTGGGCGGAAGTCACTGGTGGAGGGGAGAAGGGCAGATATGCTGATATTTATGGTGCCGTTGGTTATTTTGGGCACCCACCATTACTGTTCTGCACTCAGCACGAACATGGAGTAACTGCATGCTGCTTTATGTTTTTACCTCAGATGGAAGTTGCCACAAAACCAGTGTGTGATGACATACAATATCACACTTCTCAGACCATTAGGGGTTCTTGTTACAGAGAGTGAGAGAGCGAGAGAATACAGACAGGTTTCATTACAGCTGCAATGCTATTTTAATGAAAAATTAGATTTTATAAAATAAACAATATCCTAAAATCTGTCTCAGTAATTACTGAAATATTACAGTCTCACACAGATTACAAGGAAATAGCACCACCTGCTGTCTGACTGCTACCAATGGTACCTGCTAGCAGCAGAGTAAGATCTAGTGGTGCTGGTCCGCAATCAGAATGTCTGTTTTGCAAGAAATTCTGACATTGGTGGGTGTGCAGGGTTCAAAGTGACAATAAAAAGTCAAAATTCCCCAGGAAATTACAAAAAAAAATTTGATTCAGGATGAACAAAATATTTTTATCTTTACAGTTCTAAAATATTAACAATGGTGTTAGAGATATTCTAATTAATTTCATTTTGGCTTATAATGTGTCAAAGCTTACAGCACGGTCAAAATGAAACATTGGAAAATTACCATTAGGAAAGTAATGTCTTTTACTGTAAATTAGCAGCTGGAAGGGAGTTAGCACCCTGTGATCTACCACCCTTGCAGACCACCAGAGGATCATGGACTATACAGAATTGCTAATTGCGAGAAGTCCCAGTGCAAACCCACTTCCCCCACATTCACTCCAGTCTCAGAATACATTGATTTTTCTTCAGATTGACTGCAGACATTTAGGACTCTTGCAATCACACACTACACTACTCTCTTTCCATTCACCTGCAGAGAGTCCTTCAGAGTGATAGAGAAGTTTTATACTGTTCTAGAGGCTGCTGAATTTGCATAGCTACTTTCTATTTGCTAATCACAGGGATATGATCTCAATCCTGACATTAAAGAAAATAAAAACAAAAATTGAATTAATTTCAACATTGGTTAATTTCAACAGGGTTATAAATAGCAATATAAACTAAACAGATTGCACTATAAACCAAGAGAATATCTGTTTTAGAGATAGATCTGGATCCTTAGTGTTCCAGATGAGATTGCCCTAGAGTTAAACTTCTGCTGACGGTCAATGAACTTCAAAAAGTATTCTGGTTTTGGTCCCTCTCTAACCTTTTTATGAGCTGAGTCAATATCTGGAAAGCACCCTCCGAAATCGATTAAGAGGGAATTCTATAGGGGAGAAAACAATGAAAACATTTTCATTTCAAATATAATTTACCTGGCTAGTCATTTTTTGCATTCCCTATGTTAATATTTCATATATAAAATATGAATTCCCTACCATACGTCCATGATCCTGTATTTACATGGATACACAAATGGCTTAGAGTCCATTGCTATTGAAGTGACTGTAGTACCCTAACTTCAACACTACAACTTCAGTGCAGAAAAAGAAGCTGTTCTAGAAATTCAGTAACCAGAAAGATAAAAGTTAGATGAGAAATAGTCATTGTATAAGCACAAAGAAATGCCTTCAAGTAATCAGTAGAAGCAGAGGTAGCCAGAATCATGTACAAAATCAAGGGAAGGCTAAATGAATTTATGTCTAATGAGTTTGACCATATCCCCTGCTATGAAAGTCCCTTAGTCCCTTTTTAAATTAAATTTTGTTTGTATGGAAAACAATCTTGTGCAAATTTTTGCACCTACTAAATTTAGCAAATCCACCATGGAATTAGGTATTTACTGTTGTTCTAAGGCAATGTCTGGAATGCCTTTTCCTAGTTTTATTGACTATTAGGTTTACAGATTTTTTCTAATTGGACTAATTAACAAAGATATGACAAATTACTCATCTCACAATTTGTTTTATTGGATCACTGCTTCTAGTTAATTATCAGGAATTTGATAGGAGGAATGATCCATGAATAATTAGTAACTAATTTTGGATTAGCAATAGTTTTCTCATTATTCATTTGTGAAATTATGAGTTATTGAAGAAAATGATGAAAAAATACAATTAAGACTGTATTTGTTTAGTACGATGCATAAGCATATTCCACTGTTTAATTATTCTGCGTTTTAACAGCATACACATTCCAGCTTTATAATATCCTATATTTTCCTGTTGTTGCCCCTAGATTCAATTGCTTTTTAATGTTTATCCATAGAAACATTTTTGGGAGTGGGAGCACAAAGAACCGACTCCATTGGTATATCATGTTTGAACCTTGACTAGTTTTCAGCCATGTGACAGTGCCCAATACTTAGATTTGGGTCCAAATATGAATCAATACAATGCTTATCTTAGAAAGAAAATATTTCCCAGGGACATAGTTATGCAGGCATTGCAGAGGAATATATACACCATGGCATGCAGTTTGTCTGAAAAGAAGTTAAGGCAGGGTAACAGGGACAAAGGAAATATTCCAGCTAGACCCAAGAAAGGTACCAAAAAGACCTGCCTCTCAGAAGATAGTAGCTTTAGTCAGGGGCAGGATGGTTTTTTTGATCAGCAGCTTACATGAACTTTTCATTTGAACCCCACTGCACTGCAAACTCTCTTCTTAGGATGGTATAAGGAGCAGTGGCCAATGGAGAAGTCCCTGGCAGCCTATTGTTGGTGGAACCACATTAACACGGAAGCTCGAGTACTGGCATTGGTGGTGGCACAGATGGGCACAGCATCTGAAAATATGGCCTTTGTCTCCAGTGGATCTTGAGATGTCCCTGGATTCTGAAGGCTGAACCTCTTAGTTCATCGCTCAGGAGCAAATCCTGTCCCATGTGATCTAATAATCAGCTGAAATTTTCCTCCTCCTAGTCCTCTCCAGCATCAAACAAAATCTTTAGACTGGCTATGAATGGGACCAAGGATTTTTCAGCACTGCCAGATCTTTATATGGTGGCTGAGGTGACTGGCCTAAATTCAGTTAAAGAAATTATCCTCATACAAAATACCCTTGATGGAGTAGGCCACTAACAGGACATGTACATGATCTTGAAGGTGCAAGACAAAAAATTGCCACTGTACTCCCAGATGGACTGAGGTGGATCCTCAGCTGCCCATGCATAGTCATAGATCCAGGGCACACCAACTGAGGATGTGCTCTACTGGCATTGTTAGTGCCTTAACAGGAATTTAGTACGTACTTCTGAAATCTCCTGATCCTGGAATATATTTAGTGTTTCATTTCAGAACAGGAGAAATGAAGATGTCCATAAATGACAATTATTGTGAAGTTCCTTTATAAGATGCCCAAGATACTAACCTGATTTTTTTTAAAAAAATGCTTAAATCTACTTTCTTTCCTTAGTGTGCCATTGCTCCAACTGTTGTGATACTTCGTTTCTAGAACCTCCATTTGTTCATCAGTTTAGTTTAGTTAAACAAGCAGATTCAGTGACGCTGGTGTGCATCTGTGTGCTTTTTGACTTTGTTCATTAATGGAGGACACATACAGATTCAGTTCTAGCCAGTTTCTCATTCATACTTTATTCACCAGATTATAGCTCCAGGGATTCTCTACCCTTTCATTAGTTCTAGAATAGTGCCTCCTTTACTATGTGCTGTATCAACAGCAGTGAGCTGCTGCCCCATTCAAAGAATTTACATCACATTAAAATATTTAGATATTTATGTTTGATTATACTAGGAATGAATCCAGTATCATCAATGGAATTACATCTGGCACAATTTGGTACTTTATGTACAGGTACTTTAATAATATTTTATATTGCCAAGAAAGACCAAAAGGGGAAAAAAACCTGCACTGAAATTATTACAACCATCTTCGGTTCTTAACCCATTTAAAGCTTGATCCAAATTCCACTGAAATCAATGGAAAGATTTTCTTTCAACTTCAAAAGGCTTTATACCAGGCCTTTAGATCCAAATCTTGCAATAGGCTCCAAGTACATCAATATATTGACTCTAAGTTGTCCTTGGAAGTATCTCTCTCATCAATTTAGTGAAATTACAAGAGGGATGAATTTAATCTATTCTGTGTATTTACGAGGAAGGTCACTCTAGTTTTAAGTTGTATTTTCTGCTGTCCACTGTAAAAATACAAGCTAGGGTGGAAATACAAGCTAGGGTACAAGTGCTTAATCACGGTGAAGTATTTTAAGGGGGGGGGAAGGGATGCTCTATACTATTTCCCTCTTCCCTAAAACACAATGTTGGGAAGTGCCGGACCTCCTTTCTGAATCTACCAGTTCTGCACCAAATTTTAGCCAGGGGATATGCCAGATAATTAAAAGAACTCTCAACAGACTGAGCGAGGGCTTTCACTGCACGACCAATTCTTGCTAGAGAGGAGGAATTTTAAACAGAGTTTAGAACCAGAACTCCAGTCCACTGGGGAACAGAAATTTATGCATGCAGTAGCTGCCTGGAACATCCTTTAAGTAAACTTTTCAGTGAAGAAACTGAAACGTCCTACAATGGCAGCAACTTTTTAAAAGTTTGCTATTACAATTATTTTAAGTGCAATGGGAAATCTCTATATACTTGGAGGATCAGGTAGCCTCCAAAGGTTTATTTCAGAAGACTGTTCTAACAAACTGGAGGGAATGATTCCCTAAGGACTTGTTTGCCAGGTAGGTATCACACAGCGCAAGATGCTGTTGTTACACTTCTGTCTTACTCAAGCCCGCTCAGGAATCCCACTGAACAGAAGCAGGGAATGGGTGGACAGACCTGGCTAAACTTGCACTGCTAAAATATTCACATCTAACAGAAGAATTTTTAGCTGTCCCTTCTGGGCAGTTTTAAGTGTCCTTCGTGATACTGATGGAAGGCAAAGGGAATTGAAATTGGGTGGATGATCTTGCCTAACATTTTCAAATTAATTACAGTTATTCCTATTATTTCTAACTTTGAGCATATTTCTGATATTTTAAAAAATTAATCAATGAAATATTAACCTTGGTACTTCAGTTGATTGCTTAAAATTCACACAGCATTTTAAGTGTTTACACTTGTTTTATCCACATGTAGGTGTATTTTTAAACTGCTTTTGTAGGGTACACATGCCATGTGGGAAATGCATTATGCCATAATGGGAGAATCTGAGTTTGGCCTCAGACCTAAGCAATCTTATTTTGCTCAAATTAAAATCAGTTCCTTTAAACACAAAGAGGAAAGATACACATAGAAAAAAATCACAGTAGTCACGGTAAGGAAAATTCATTAATGGGTTCTAGACAAATCAGTATCAGGACCACCATACCACAAGAGAGAGCCACTGGGATGTGCCACAGATGTACAATTTCTTTCTTATGTCTTGAGTAAGACATCATAGGAAAAAAATCACTTCCTGTAGCAATTCGTTCGCTGGGATCCCCGTGGTTTCCTCGGGGTTCTGCTCCCATGATCCACAAAAGGACTCACAACCTTCTTGTTTGCCATCACCCATGCTCCTTATTTACAGTGCTTATAGCCCACTCCCAGCTCCCAACCAGACATTCAATGGGCTCAGAGGCTCAGGGTTTGGGCGCCCCTCTTGGCTAGCTGGCAGACTGCCATGCCCTGTTTAGCCACGCCTCTCCCCCAGGTTTTCTGCCACATCCTAATTTGCCATTTTTGGGCAAGAATACCCCTTCAAGAACTATTCATGAAGTAAGGTGCTCGCTAGTCAACATGAGTAGGACTAGCAGAAACAGACCCTTTTATAAATCTGTGAACTAGAGGTAATCTACTTTCCAAGATTACTAGTTCTCTACTCCTTGCTCATACTGACAATCAATCACCAGTTTCTTTTCAGTCCTTTTGCACATTCACCTCTACACTTCTGCAATTCAATATCTTCCCCATCTACATTTTTATGTCCGAACATCTCGTAATTTTAAGTTCTCTTCTAAAGCTCTAGATTTTATGATCAAATAATAATGTATTTCTCATGAAGTGTCTTTGCATAAGAGTTTTCTTTTGCATATACAATAATTATTTGCAGCACTGAATTATTTAATTCTGGAAAACACTTTGGGATGCAGTTTGCTTGAAAGAGAATGCTAAATAAGTTGTGCTGGACTGCAATCATAATCTTTTTAAGTATAAATTTAAGTGTGAAGTAAAGTCAAAGGGGGAAAATCAATTATGACATTTTAGAATAGACATTTTGAAAAAAATGCAACAGTTTTAGAACAACCAAGTATGATAAAGCAGAGGGAGAAACCATAGAGAGAAACTGAAGAGTGTATAACAGATTAAAGTGTGCCCAAAGAATAGGTAATACATAGCATGTAGCAATAAAATAAGGAATTTAAGAAAGCTAATATAGATAAAGGAGGAAGGGCAAGAAATAAAATGAGTTTAAGATGAGGGAACTATAGAATGAGCATCATAGAAATTAAATGTTGAAAAGACTTGTTAGGACATTGTGCCTGTACCTCAAGGTTTGGGTAATGTTTAAAGCTTGAAGTAAAGAGAGTGGCTGAAGACACTGCAAAATGAAGTTGAGAATGTTAAAAAAAAAATTAAAAAAGCAACAGTGGCCATCTAAAAGATTGCACAGGAGACTGGATGAATAAGAATAGTGAAAAAACCCTAAGTGGAAAGACTGCTAGAGTCATTAATAAAATGGGAAATAAAATCACATTATCCATATTTTCATTTTGCCCTTTAAATTATAGCAAATGGGAAGTACAGATCTTAATTCTCCTGTCTTGATTTACTACCAGTGACCTTCTTGTCTTTATATTTGCCCTACTAGCATTGCGTCCCTTGTTGTTTTTTTACTACCTTGCAAACCTTGACTGGATGAAAAGAGAATACCCTGGCATGTGGCTCTGTGGCTGACCTGGTCTCCACATCCAGATACTTTTTAGGTAACAATTTTATGACAGAGAACTTCTGGACATGAATGCTGTATAATTAGAGATAGAAAAAACCTATTAGGTGATCTGTCTCATCATTAAGACTTGGGTAAAAAAAGAATTGGGCATTTATGTGGTTAACAAATATAGCCAAAATTTCTGTAAATACTAGAACAGAAACAAGAGTTTTAGAAGGGATATTATTAACCCTCAAGCTCTGTAGTATAATCCAACCTGTAATATTGTTGGGGATTATGAAGAAACTTTCCCATTAGCAGGTTTTTCTGTAAATGCACATTGGCACAGACCACTCTCAGAGACAAAATACTGGACTGGATGGACCAGTCATTTGATCAGGTAGGTTCATTCCTATTGGAAATTATTCAGCCCAAACCCAACAAAACAAACTAGCAGGTTAATCAAAAAGAATAATGAATTTTCCCAGTTCCGCTTCAGATACAGAATTTTATAGTCCATGCATCAGTCTGATATCAAGGTCTAAGGGAGGAAATTTATATCTATGGAGATATTAAACACTGTAACCAGCAGGAAACTTCACAGCTGGATCTATACATCACTTTCTAAATCACTAGATTCCAATGTTTCTATTGTGATTCTCCTACAAGAAAGCAGTGGAGTTACATTCTCAATTTTCTGGGCAGATGTACAGTTCTGGCATCTATTTCTTCATTTCTCACAATTTAAGAAATGAGAAGATAGGCCAGACAACATTCAATTCCTCAGCTACTCAAACAATGTTTTCTCTCAATACCACAATTAATTACAGACTTTTTGATAGTTTTGGGTGGAGAGAAATAATATTTCCCTTAAAAAAGACAATTTCACTAAAACTAAAATTCTTCCATGGGAAAATAACAGCTTTGACTCCCCCCTCCCCCCTCAATTTTCTAAGGGGAAAAAAAAATTCCATGAAAATTTGGTAATGTTATTAAAGGACTTCATCTGAGCCATCTTCTTACCTTTTTCCTGTTTGCTTTCTATGAATATTCAGATGATCAAAGTCACTGTTAAAAATGTTTTCAGACAATGAATAAAAAGTCATCTGACTTAATCATAGATAATTGCAAATCTCACATCTAGAGATGTTTATACTCAGTCATGAAACAAGAACGTTTTTGGCAAGATGCGACTTATCTAACCTATCACAAAAAAACAACATAATTCCCTATTCTAACAGCAGACTGAAACAACATTGGTCAAATAAATGTGAACAAAAATACTTTCAAGGGCATTGTGTTACGTGCACACCCATGCATATCTAATGATCATCCTTCTCCCACACACATTCACCCTCCCCTCCCTTATCTCCCAAGCACATATACTAAATTATATTGCTTGATTAAGAAATGGTAAGCCTCAGTTTTTTTTCTTTATTCCTTTGCAGGAAGCTCATGGCCTCAAAAGACCCAGGCCCTGCATCAGGAGAGGAAGTCATTTAAACACAGAGCTCCCAGAATTGTTTGCTGATGCTATGCTTTCCATCATGGTATTCAGTGGATTTCTTAAAAAACAAATCTTTTTTCTTTTTTAAACAAACTTTTTTTAAAACAAATTCATACCTTGATAGTAAATTTGAGAAATGCAACCCCCCTTCTTCCTGTGCCACCCATTTTCTTCCAGTGGCACACTCCTTCTCCCTGCAGACCCTGCCCACTCAGCTGGGCAGTGGGACCAGCAAAAAAGGTGCCAGTACGCCGTACCTCTGTGTACCATCACAAAAAAACCCCACTGATGGTATTTAATTTAGTCTTTCGTTATTTGGATTTTTAATACAATCCCTGGGGTAGCGCGTCAGGGGTCCACTCACCACAAGTGTGAGTTAGTCTAGTCATTCTGGGAAATAGCTTTGCCACGTATTGCACCAAGTGGTGTCTTCCGCCCTCATGTCTTGCACTGTGGCCTCTCTCATTAAAGGAACTGCAGCCTTCTCTTTATGACAACCCTTCAGGCAGATTACTACATAATTCTCTCTTCTGGGTGGGGGTTACCCAAAGTCCCTCCATGCAAACAGTCTCAGGCAGTCTTCTCTAACACTGCCTTGATGGTGCCAGATTTGCCTGCTATTCCAGGGTCCAGTACAGGTATCCTAAACCCAGCAGTTCTGGGTTTTATGCTTCCAGCTCTTACTGCTCCTTCTCTGCACTGCTTCCTACACCTCCTGGTCCCCCCATCCCCTTTATTTCCCTGGGAGTACCACCTGCAAACCTTTTTCCCACTTCCCAAGAAGTGATTGTTCTTTATCAGCAGTCTCTTGCCATCTTCTTGGCTTTAAAGGCCCTGCCTGTTCCTGCCCAAGCTGAGCCTGCTTTCAGTCAATTCCCTGCTCCCTGGCTTCCCTCCAGGTTCAGCCTATAAAGTTAATTGGGGCACTGGGCCATCATAACCCCTTCCATTCTCGTATGGAGAGAACACTGTATCACACCATGATAACCTACACCTATCACATTGAGAAATTTCTTTATTGCACACAAGTAAAAATCAGGTAGAATTTGAAACTTGGCCTATAAGTAGCTTTATTGAGTATATCTATTAGCAGAAAAAAAATATGACTACAAGAAAATTGCCTATTGCACCTGCACAATATAGAACTTAATAATTTGGAATGTATGCAGAGAGAGAAAGGTGGACCTCATTTGTGCATATTATTTTCCAAATTGTTATTACTAGTTCAAGAACCTTAAGCCTGATTCTCTTGTTAATAGATATTAAAGCTCCAGTAATTCTTTTATATATTATGTACACAACATATAAAAAGGAGTATTCATTATTCTTCTGAACCTTTTAAAATGAAAAGTTATCTGTACTTAACTTAAACCTGAGTGAGTGACAAAGTGAAGGAATACATATACTCAATGAAACGTGTTAATCTTTTAACTTCCTTGACCTAATCCAGATGTCTATGAAGGGATCTCTGGAAAATAAGAAAGGATGTCTAGTTCTATGGAAATGACTTGTCATGAAGAAGATGGGGTATACTGACAGACAAGGATGATTGTGACCTAATTATGTTGATAAAAGGTATTTGTTATTGCAGGTATTTTGTGTGATTCAGGAAATAATGACCCACTGAAAGATGTTTTTAACTCACCTGAAATTGCTAGCTGCCATAGCACTTAGTAATAATAACTGAATTAGAAATCCCTTCATCAGTCATGGAAACTGAGATGTGATAAAAGAAATTCCATATCTAATGAGAAATTGAGATATAAAAATTAGAACACACAAGGAAGATCAGTTGTAGGAAAGTAGTTTTTCCATTCCACACAAAAGAATTTTCTTTATTCGAAACTAGTATATGAAGGCATAAGTTTTAGAAAGCCAGTTGGAAGTGAACAAGCTGGTATCACTTCACCAGTTACAGATAGATAATTGGTAGTGTATTTATGTTTTCCTTCTGTATAATACTATATTAATATTTAACTAATAGTCACTCATTAAATAATTCCAATTGAGCCAATTAAATTCAAATATGCAATAGTCTTCTCATATAAAAAGGTGTAAATTGGATATAATTGCAGTGAAATAAATGTGAGTAGAGTCAGGCCTCAACTTGTTTACTTCCTGAGTTTTTTGTTTTATCTCTGAGAGGGGTACCTGAGTCCATTACGAGTGGCATCCTGCACCCTCTGTGGTGCCACAGAAATTGCCACTCCTGCCACCAAAAGCCATTCTGGGCAGCTTCTTTCAGGTGTTGCTCGGGTGCAGGGGCTCCCACCATGCCCATGCCCCCATGTGCCACGGAAAGAAGCTGCCTGGAGCAGCTCCTCTCCACAGCATGCTACCGCCAAAAGAAGTCACTTCAGGTAGCATCTTTCTGCAGCATGCCTGAGGACCCCTGAGAGGAGCTGCTTCTTTCTGTGGCATGCAGCTTCTTTCCATGGCATACCTGGGAAGTGCTCCCCTTCCGTACCTCCAGCCATGGCCGCCACCAAATTTTCAGGTGACCACGAGCACCAGCTAACGGTCAGGGAGGAAGGGCCGACCGGGGGGTCAGCAAAGGTTGCCAACTCCCCAATCTATGAGCATGGAAAAATACATTTAATTACTCTGTGTAATTTAATTTACTCACATCTCTTTATAATATGAATGGCAATGGTTGTCTACTATGCATTTCTCATTCAGTGTAATATTAGCCTGAATAGTTTTTCATGTTCCATCCCATGTTCAACTGAAAATACACTGTCTTCATATTTTGATTTCCATTACTCTTTGCCACACAGTGACATTCACTTATCAGCCTTCTGAGCCATTCTTTTATCTTCTGATTGTAAAATGTATCCCATTTAATGTAGTTTCCTTAACATACACTATCACAAAACACTTTATACAGAGAAAAAGTCATAGGGTGAAGAGGAAAGAGAAGCTTTTCAAGGGACATTGAGGGCTTCATCTTGCTGGAAGTTGATCACTTCCTGTAATGTGCTGAGAGCCATTACTTATCTCAAACTTCAGAGAGAATTGAGGGTTCTCAGCATGTCACTGATTTGTTCCTTTAATAGCTTTCTTTCTCTCTTAATCCCATAACTGTTTTGGGAGACACTCATTACTTCACAGGATCACGCCCTTAAACAGATGAAATGGCTCAGGAGGGAGAGTGTTCTAGGCACAGAAGATGCTGAAACAGCACAAGTAAAAGTGAAACTAGACTGTGAAATTCCCATTAGTAAATTCCAAACTATATAAAACCTGTGTAGTTTCAGGTTCAAACAAAGAAATGAAACAAACAGTTTCATTCAAACCTTTTGATGGTGCAGAAAAACATACCATACCTGGAAGCAAAACATTTTCCATTTCATTTTCTAAAGATGAATGCCTGTGTAGAATTTTGCGGTTTTGGTCTGTTTTCACTGTGAAGTTTCATACCAGAGGTCACAGGGAATATTTTCTGGGCCCTACTGACTGAGATTGCTTGTGTGTTGAGTATGGCAGCTATGACCTATGTTTACTTGTGTTATAATTCCAAAGCTTTTCAATGCACAAAATAACATTAATTTTTAGGGCAGCCCAGGGTTCTAGGCATACTACAACACTGAATGCTGTCTTAACTTACAACTGCACCGGATTCAGTGTAAAATTTGAGTTATTTTTTAAAAGAGTGTGATTAGAAATTTGAAGGGAGTAATTTGAACATTACACTTTAAATCTGAATTTAGGTGGCATTGTTTTCACCCTCTAAAAGCACTCTGTGAGTTTATTTTCTAATATGAAATATTTCCCAATATGTACATTTTCCCAAAAATGGGCCATGCTCTTCTAAGGCAAATGAAAGAAGTAAAGAGTTACTAATTAAACCTAGAAAGACATTTTGTGTAAAGGAATTAGATAAGCCTAGACACATAGCTATCATTTTGGAAATGCATGAATTCCAGACTTAATTACTGAACTAATATGTATATCTTATAAATGCCCACTATGTGACAGATAATCAGAAAATATTTACTTTTCCCTACAGGAAAAAACAAAACAAAAAAACCTGATGAAAGTGGGGGGGGGGGGGGGGCATTTCCACTGATATATTCCATAGAAAATTTTGACTTATCACCAAAAAAGAAAACCTGAAAATTGTCAACCACATGTCTCAATTAGGAAGTAAACAAACTTTTTTTTTCTGTATTTTTGATCAAAATGAAACTTCATTTTGGTTTGTTTAACAATCAAAGTGTTTTATTGCTGTTCAGTCCAGTACTAAACTGCATGATCTTAAACTGTCATAGTGCCTTGTGGGTGTTACAGTTCAGGCTCCTCATGCCCTTGATCTCTCAGAAGTGCCAGAATACTTGACTGGACTCATTGTCCCATGATGCACCGTGGTCCCCCACTCTTGCTGAGCTACTGTGATTCATCATGAGAGATCCATGGCCACTGTTCATTGTGGGAAATGTAGTCTGACTGGGTGCGTCTACACTAGTAAATTTAGTCAATTTAAGCAGGCTTAAGTCGACTTAATTTACTCTGCATCCACACTGGCATTTCCTTAAATCAACTTAAGCAGCAGCTTAAGTTGACTTAAGGAAATTTAAAGTCAATTTTAATGTTTAAGTCGATTTCTTAAGTCGACTTAAGCAGTGTGGATTCCCTAAGTCGACTTAGTCAACATAGGGCAGGGGGAAAAGGGAGCCCCTGCTCCCTTCTTCCCAGGAAGCCACTAGCGGCTTGTCCTGGGGAGAGCCAGTCCCATGCAGTCCACGCTCCCTTCTGCCCTGAACCGCTCCAGGGCTTGCTGCCTCAGGGGGAGTCCCTAAGTGTAGAAATAGCCACTGAGAGCCTGACCCATAGAAGAAAATGGAGGCATAAGCACCAAAACCACAACTCTTGTGAAGTATTTCCCTATCCAAATTTTCAATTTTTAACTGAAAAGTTTTCAGTTTCTCAGTTTTTTTCTTGGGGATGGGGTTGAAAAAGAGTCCCAATTCTCTGCAGAGCATACTTTTGGTGGGGGTTGGGTGGGGAGTGGGGTGAAAAATAACATTTAGATCAAAATACAATTTCAGTCATACCCCAGTTTTGATGGAACATTTTAAGGCAGCCCTAGTGCGTTAACACAGTTGCCTATAACCTCTTTGTACTGTTTAACTTTCATTATTAATTAATATGAATATTATCATCTACAGAATGGCACACAGCTATAGGTCTGTGCTTATCTAATTCTTGTACAAAAATTGGTTTTCACTAGATTTTTGTATTATTACAGTTGATTAACGCTTTATGCCCAACGGGTACCTTAGAAGCAAGAGTTTACATAATGGCAAATATTTCATATTAGGACAATGAAAAGTCTATGTCTTTATTCTTCACTACCCTTACAAACATTAAGAGCTCCTTAACCATTCAGTTGTGCTTTTAAAAGCTCACTCATTTTATGTGTCTGTTAACTAAAATAATAAATAAGCTACATGATTATTACAGGCAGCTGAAGTGTGGGTTTATTTATACACAGCAGTATCAACAGCAATACCATGAGCAATTCCCCGTACTGCAGGTAAGAAATAGTTCATCCTGTAATGCTCAGTTATAGGCCTTTTATTTTAGTTGTAAAACTGATAATTCTTTTGTATTATGACAAAAGTTAAATGAAATAAAATGACCATTTTAATATCATACAAAGCAAAGTTCCAGAGGAGTAGCTATGTTAGTCTATAGATAGCAAAACAATAAAAGTCCTGTGGCACATTAAAGACTAACAAATTTCTTTGGGCATAAGTTTTCATGGGCTGCCATCCACTTTATCAGATGTATCATCTGACAAAGTGAGTTGCAGCCCACAAAAGTTTATGCCCAAAGAAATTTGTTAGTCTTTAAAGTGCACAGGACTTTCATTGTTTATACAAAGCAGTCTTAATCTGGAACTTCATGTCAGGCACTTTGGTAATAGGATGTGAAGCCATTGATAACTAGACCATTGCTTTGAATCCCAGCTAGACTGGAAATAATTAGAAGTCATTAACATCTGGAGACTCAAGAGTTTTGGTGAACTCTCACTCTCTGTAGATATACATGGACATATACAAACATGGAGTGAGTTTATTGGTCTCAATCTGATAATGGTATTGAAAGCCTGAAGAACTCCCCACTGACTTCAATGGGGTTTGGGTCAGACACATTGGCTATGTCTACACTTGAAAAATTAAGTCGACTTAACTCTGGGACCTGTGGGTCCCTTCTGCCAGGAAGCCGTGGGTCCCTCCGAGAAGTGAACAGAGGCTTCCTTCTTGTTGGGATCCTCACGGGACCCAGTGAGAAGGGACCCACGGCTCTTTCTCCCCGGCACCCATGTGGATCCGGACAAGAAGGGACCCACACGGGTCCCAGAGAGAAAGGAGCCACGTGGGTCCCGGGGAGAAAGTGTAGACATAGCCATTCTGACTAAACAAATTAGCAGAGAAATACGGAGGACTGACCAATTATCTCCTCCTTAGTGGTGGTACCTCTCATACAGGGCTGAAGTATGCATTTACCATGCTAAACATCTTGTGTAATCAGAGGATCTCTGTTTTTCCCCAGTAATGAATTAAGAAATGAATAGACAATGTCAGATTATAGCTACTAACTAAGGCTGCGTCTACACTGGTAAATTAAGTCGACTTAAGCTTGGCTTAAGTCGACTTAATGTGCCCTGCGTCTACACTACACTTTGCTTAAGTCGACTTAAGCAGCTTGCTTAAGTCGACTTAAGCAAAATAAAGTCGACTTAATGAAAATTAAGTCGACTTTATTAAACCACCTTTCTACTCGACCTAAGGCTTAATTCGACTTTTTAAAGTCGAATTAAGCCAGTGTAGCCCTGGGGTAGCCCTAAGTCGATTTAGGGCTACCCCAGGACTACACCAATGCCCTCCCTCCTGATGAGCCATTAAGGACACAATGGTTGTATTCTTTATGTCCTTAATGGCTCATCAGTTTACTCCCTGGGACCATATCATCTGGCAGATTCCTTAACATTAAGGAGACAATGGTTGTTCACACCCTCCCGTCTAAGGCATTTGTCCAGAATGACACAAGTTAAAGTATGGATATAACATCAAATTCTTAATTTCTAATCGAAATAGAATTCCTAGACATAAACTATATAATCATTCCCAGCAAATTACTACCTTTCTATTGATACCAAACATGACATAGTTCCTATGGATTATAGAATTTATGAGATATCCATAGAAAATAATATCATAAATGCTTCCCTAAATCCAGACAGCATCACACTCAGGGCTCTGCCTTGCCAGGGTCCCTGTACCCTTTGCCCCATTGTACACAGGGGGTGTCCCCCCCCGCCACTGTGGACCTGCCCAAGGTCCCCATAGCCCCACAAAGTCGACCTAGAGCATCCAGTGTGGATGCTCTAGGTCGACTTTGTAAATTCCCCTTGAAGTTGACTTTAATTTTAAGTGTAGACACACTAAGTCGACTTAAAAGTGCAAGTGTAGACATAGCCTAACAGAGCAAGTTAAAGGAAGTCAGCACTAACTTCTGGCATTTATTTTCCTCTTAATTTCTTTAATTTATTTCATGAAGGTTCAAATTTTTAGAAGGACCTACGGCTTATGGCTTAGATTCCTAAGTCTCATTTTCATAAGTGATCTAGACAGGTCAATGGGTCTTATGCTGCTAAAGTGCCTATGATGCTTATGCTATTAAAGTGCCTAGGCATCTAAATCCTATTTTCATTAAGTCACTTACAGATTTATGAAAGTTTTGTCCAAACTGCTTTGTGAAGAAGAAAACAATACTACCAAAAGTCAGATGAAAAAGTAGTCAGTTGCATTAAGGTCAATGTGCCGGTTAGTTCAAACTAAGCGGTTAGTTCGAACTAACGTGGCCACATTGACTTAATTCGAACTAACTAGTTTGAACTAACAAGTTCAAATTAAGGGTTAGTTCGAAAGGTATAATCAAATCCATTAGTTCAAATTAAGGAAGCCCTTAATTCGAACGAATGAAAGCCTAGTGTGGCCTAGGCTCAAGTTAGTTGGAATTAAGCTTCCTTAATTCGAACTAACTTGTGAGTGTAGACATAGCCATTGACTTCAATGGGATTGATACTTGACTCATCAGATAGACTTGATTTTTAAAATCAAGTATTATAGGTAACACGTCAAGAGATACCTGCTACAAGGTGAGAGAAGCTTTGTGAATTACCATTCGGATTTTGAAACAGTTCAACATCATGTGTGTCATCTGAGTTCCAACTCAAGAAAATATATTTTTCCTGATTTGTCAATCTGCAAATCTTTCTGAAATCAAGTACTCATGCAAAAATCAAAAAGACCATAAGATTTTTTTTTAGCAAGAAACTGAGAACAAAAGGTTGTCATATAGTTGCTTAGTAACCTTTAGAATTTTTAGTCCTGTCAAGTCACGTGTCCTTTTATTTTCACCAACTTTAGATTCTAATTGAGTTGACAGAGTTCTACAACTTCATCTGCCAGAAGCCTAACTACTGCAAGCTCATCTGGAAGGTACTATGCAATAATCAGAGTCTCCTGTCTTGCACATTGTATCCGCGTTGCCTTAAGTGGAAAATAAAGTCTGGTGATTCAATGGCAAAATAATTCCCTTCACTTTGTTACATTTGAACATTGATTCACACTGTACAGTATTGAATCTTATTTTCACCTCCACTGTTCTCCTTATAGATGAGATTATAGAAAGCACCTTGCAATTATACAATACCTTTCACTCAAGTGTCTGAAAGCACAGTATAAGTATCAATATATATATCCTCAACGCTCCTGTGAGATAGGGCAATAATATTATCCCCATTTTATGTCTGAGCAAAAAGGAAGCTAAAAGAAGTTGTGATTTGACTGAAATAGGAGAGTGAATGAGTCAGAGGCAGAGCTGGAAATACAAGTGGTAGTCCAGACTGTCCATGTATATTCTGTAACCACTAGATAACAATCCTCCTCAATACTTAATTGATTTAAATGATTGGCTGAAATTATTTTTGTTAGAGATGAGTATGAACCAAACACCTAAATCCAAACATGCCTGAACTTTGAGAATGCTAAAATTTAGATTGAGATCTGAAATTTGTGACAGGTCCATTCTAAATTTTACTAACTACTAATAATGGGGATAGGCCCAAGCTATGAAAAGTCATATCCTGATGTGATAAAATTTAACAAACCCAACATTAAAAACAATTCTTCCTTCAAATCCTTTCTCACTTCTATTTTGGTTCAGGCTTGATAGATAGCCTGTTCTATTCTAATTTTGATGATGACTCACGATACCTGTCATGTATACTGGGGTATTAAAAAGGAAGCAACAAAGTTTGATGGCAAAACATCTACCACAGCAATTTCAAGAGAATAAATGATCTAAGACTTTTTGCTATAGTATATTAAGACTCCACAGATTCAGAAATTATATGGTCCAAAATGCATTGAGTTAAAAAGCAGTTAGAACCTAGTAGAGAAGTCGTCCTGTACCTTCCATCGCAATCAATAAGGGCTCAACTTGCTAAGGAATCCCTACTGAAGGATCACTCCCCTAAGTTATGTTATGGTGGAAGGAAGCAGGAGGACTTTAAAATTATGCTTTTTAACCTTTCTTAAAAGGTAAGGTTTGGGTAATTTGTCAACATGGTGACAGGTGAAACATTCATTTTTAACACATACTAGATAATGCACATTTGAAAGGAAAAAATTAATCTGCATGTACACATTGATAAACTCTGAATTAGCTTAACACATGAGGAGTCCTCTGGCACTTTAAAGACTAACACATTTATTTGGGCATAAACCTTCGTGGGTTAGAGCCCACTTCATTAGATGCATGACTAGGAAACTTCAGTTTGTTTAGGTGTATTTATAAAAACATGAAGAGAAGTCACATTGTTATGTGGAGGACCAGTGTTAATTAGGTCAATTCAAACAGCGTGAATGTGTCCTGAATTAGTTATGTTTCACAAAAGAGATCTAGATGTCATTGGACAACTCAAAGACCTTGCTTAGAGATAGTAGAAAAATTCCAATTAAACAGTAGGCTGCATTAAGAAATATATAAAGAATAATACAGAAATAGATGTTGCCTAACATGGGTTTGCTTAAGGTCAACATACAAGGAGCCTTCTTTCTTCTTTTGATTTCATGAAGTCATATCAGTTGTTCTTCATGCCATCCTTCCAGTCGACTTCAGTGCATATATCGCCATGTCTTCCCCCCACACCAAGCTATAGACCGGTCTGCTTGCTTGTAGGGAATAGTTTGCAGTGTCTTATAGGATAATACAGCCTGTGTAGTCTTACGACAAAGGGTCAGGCAGGGAGGGATTTTACTTTTCTGAAAGCTGCTGCAACTCCAAACTGCGTTAATTCAGGCTAGCAGTTAAATGACACATTTTTTCTCAAAATGTTATGGTACCAAGATATAATTCATTGATAGATTCTGTCTCTAGGCATTTCTAAGTCGCCCATCATCATAATCTCAGTGCCCTTTAACAACTTACATTCTTTGTTCAGTTTCAGTCACCATCTTAAAAACAGGAAAAAGAAAATATTGTAAGAATGGCAACAGAATAGCATAGTGTTTCTTTTTCCCATGTGATTTTTCTCACCTACTGTAAATTCAGTAAGATCTTACATTCTGGTTACACTCAGTAAGATCTTTCATTGCTTCTGCTTGTTTGCAAGGAAGATAAAGGTTCTTATGTAATATAAATCACTGTAACACCATTAAAGTGGCCTCAAGTACTTCAAGAGCTCAAAAATCCCAAATGTGTGCAAATACAGTACAGTTGGCAAATAAAGTGGTCCATGTGTTTAACGGGGTTGCCAACTTTCTAATTTCTGAAAACTGAATGCTGCAGCAGGAGCGATGGAAACTCACCCTGCCTCTTCCCCCGAAGCCCCACTCATTGCTCAGCCTTTTCCTCCAAGGCCCCTCCTTCATCGCTCACTCCTCTACCTCATTATTCAATCCCCGTTACCTTTTTCCCACCACCCACAAGCTGGGCTGGAGCTGCAGTCCCTGATGTGGAGCCTGCCTGTACACAAGAGGCAGGTAGGAGGTAGCCCGATTGAGCAGAGGCTAATGTGGGTTAATGACTCGGTGCCTCCCCAGTGCTGCTGCATGTGGTAACCAGATTTGTGATGTCTGGTCAGTAAATCTGACTGGACACAGTACAGATCCACTTTTGACCAGCAAGTCCAGTCAAAAACCAGACACCTGTCAATTCTGTATGTATATTACTTGATATGCACTAATAATACTGGGAGAGGGGTTGTCAGAATGGAACAGCATCTATGTTAACTCTTCATGAAGTGCATATTACCTTCCATTGGTTTTCCCCCAAAGGTTTATGAGGAGTAGATAATTCATAGGATTCCAGGTGGCTTCCCAATCTTGACCTTCCTATACCTCAGCCTGGCTCACTTAACTCCTTATAGCTAATATATATGAGCATCTTTGAGGCAGGGCAGAATGCAAAGGAGCCAACCATGTGTCTCAGTCCTACAATTGTAGGCAGAGAGGAGCATGCATACCTTTAATAAGTAGTATATTTTGGCTCATTTCTTTGCTGAAAACAATCAAATATTTAATTGGAAGAAATATCTTTCTATATTAAAATTTTGCATTCACAACTCATTCATTATGGCTAACAGTTCCAGTATGGTTTTTTTTTGGCTCTGCTTTTATGTGAAAGTGGCATAAAAATAACAAGCACCAACTTGTATATTTTCATGAGTTTTTCCTGGAGCATAATACAACTTGCTTACTAACCAGATGATGTTATACAGGCATTACAATGCAACATCTTAATGAAGGGATTATGTATATAAATGTTTGTGGCAATCATTAGTAAGATTTTTGTTGTTGTTCTACAATGTTATTGGGAAAATTATAGGTCACTGAAACAGTGCAGATCAAAATAACTCAAATGGGACTCAGCCAAGTTTATAGAGTTCAAGATTAGACAACATATTCTGAACAGCTTGAGCTAAATCCATTCTTACTCATCAAATGAAAAAAAGAAATGGTAACTCTTCTCCAGATACAACAGGCTGGATATTTAGAGAATTACGTTTTGCTAACCATTTTAATTAAATGTAACAAATACAGTGTAACTTGGAGTTAAATGTACATGTAAATAGCAATCATTAGGGCCCTACAAAATTCAAGGCCATGAAAAATGTTTCACAAACCATGAAATCTAGTCACCCCCACAAAATCTGTGTAGTATAGAGAAAAGGTACACAAATGACCAGATTTTATGGGGGAGACCAGTATTTCTCAAGGTGGGGTCCCAACCCACAGGGGGTCACAGTCCTATTGTGGGGAGGGGGAAATCACATTTTTGCCATTCGTACTCCTGTGTTGCCTTCAGAGCTGGGAGGCTGGAAAGCAGCAGCTGTCCGGTCAGCAAACTGCCACTCTTCAGCTGACAAGCTCTGGAGAAAGTACCAAAGTAAGAATGGCAACATTGCTACCTCATCCCCACAATCCCCTTTTGGGTTGGTACCCCCAGTTTGAGAAATGCTGATTTAAGGGCTTTACATGTTTATATTTTGCCATTTTAAATGCTTTTGTTTCAACACTGTGAAATTTAAGATTGAAATACCTGAAGCTGTGAAATACAAGATTTTAAAAATTCTGACCATTAAATTTGTGAAAATGGACCATGAATTTAATAGGCCCATAATTATTTGCATTAAGGTAGTACCTAAAGAAGATCAGGATTCTGTTGTGCCAGGCTGAGCAAACAAAACAGTAAGAGACTATAAACTTTGGGGCAGGAACTATCAAAGTAGACAAGTAGAAGTTTTTCAGATGGAGAAACTGAGGAATAGGGATTAGTTCAAGCTCAAACAAAACCACCAAAATTAATTTTTTGCTTTCCCATAATCTTTGGCTCTTAGTCCCCAACCTCTTCCATTGGAAAGGAAGGTGGAGGCAAGCAGGAGATGCCAACTGAAATCATTGGGATAATGTGAAGAAAGGTACTGACTACATGATGACCTGACAATTATGAATAAAATTGATATGATTTCACCTTAAGATTTCCTTTTTATTCTCTGCCTAACTAGATCTATTTCCTTACATATTCTCATCATCTGTGGAAAATTAATTTCAGAAAATATTAGCTTCCCTGAGCTCATTGGGATTTTAGAGGTGAAACAGCGTGCTTTCAAAAACAAAACAAGCCACCCAACCGACCTCTATTTGATATAGCTAGAAAAATAAGACTTTACGTTATGTCATCTGCCATTTCTTTGAATTAAGATTTCCATCTCATTTAGGCTGATAAAGCTATTTGCATGCCTGCAAAAGCAATATACAGATGTGCAAATTACTTTGTCTACCTAAATATGTTACTGATGTATATATTACTGAAATGGTATGACTTTTAGTGTCTTCCAGGTCTTATCTTCTTTAACTTAAGAGGATGTTCCTAGACAGAAAACTTCATTAAGCAGAGGGTGAGGTTATATATGAGTGTGTTCATTAACCATGCTCTTCTGTTAGGTTAAGTTATATATCTCAAATAACTTGCACACACAGAGACATGTACATGGAAAAGAATCATAAATGAATATTGAAATTTTTTTTAAAAAAAGAGAAACCAGGAGGTTTCCAAAGTCTATCCAACCATTTGCAGACTATATTATGCTATTGTAAATTTGGTGATTTTTTCAAGGCCTGCCAAATCTTTGGTGGATTATATTAATTTCTAGGGCTATGTCTACACTTACAAAAGCTAGTTCAAATTAGTTCATTCGAATTAACTAATTCGAACCGGCATGGCCCCACTAGAATGCCAGTTAGAACTAGCCATGTCCATGCAGGGCACTTGCTTAGTTCGAATTAGTCAGTTGCAGGAAGGTCAATCTGCTGACTAGTTCGAACTGAGCAGTTAGTTCAAACTAATATGGCCACATTTGACTTAGTTCGAATTAACAAATTGAATTAAAAATTAATTCAAACTAAACAATCGAATTTATTAGTTCAAATTAAGGAAGTCCTTAATTCGAACTAATGAAAGCCTAGTGTGGCCAAGGCTCAAGTTAGTTCAAATTAAGCTTTCTTAATTCGAACTAACTTGCAAGTGTAGACATAGCCTAGGAGCCTAAAGAGCGATTCTGATTTTCCAAAGTTTTCAGTGAATCAATTATAATGTACACAATTCCTATTATTAAAAATATTATTACAAATGTCTAGGTCAAACTAATTTTGATAGGACAGATCCTCAGGTGTTTGTAAATCAGCATACCTCTATTGATTTAATGGAGCTCTGTTGATTTCTAGCAGCTGAAGACACATCTCGATATAAAGCGTATGTAAATTGGTGGCTTATCCCTTTAGAGGCCTGAGACCTGGGTCTGGCTAGCTCTGTATGATTAGCCTGCCTACCATACCTTGGATGAGGTATCAGGTTTGATTAGAACCAGATGAATATGGAGAAGCTGATTGCCTATAAAGGACAGCAGGGAGCATTCCCTGAAGTGGAAGTGAGAGGGAAGTTTACAAAACTGTAGAGACTGAAGAGGGTCAAACAGAGGCTCTTGCAGGGAAAACCCTGGACCAGGGAAGTTTCCCTAGCTATAAAGTGCCAGAAATAGCTTGCTAAAGGAGGGAAGACCCTGGGTCACCAAGGAGACACCAAGTCTGTGACAAGCTTAAGACTAAAGGGACAACTTGTGCTCATTTCTTAATTTTAAGGAACTAAACCAGACCCTAAAGAGGGCTGTTGTTACAAGAGCCTTATTTGCAATTTACTGGGGACCCAAGAGAAGAAACTAAGGTGAGGGGCTGCTTCCAGGGCTACAGAGAGGCCATGAGAGGCCACCTGAAAAAGGCTTCTCACTGACAGCACAACATGAAAGCACTGTAAAAAGTGACCCCTGTGTAATTTACATCATATTTGTCCAACTGTCCTACCTGACAAACTGTCTATCTGGTTCACCTTAAATTTGAACAAAAGAATTCCTTTCTGGCTTGAGGTACAAATACAGAAGCTGAATACCATTCAATACTGAAGATATTTTGGGGAAACATATTAGAGGGGGGGAAAGGATTTCTCCACCCTAAATAAATAAATAAATTAGTCTTGCAATGGAAAACTGGTTACAAACTCAATTGGGCAGAGGTTGCCCTTTCTCAAAGTGGTTTCCAAATCAGAGCATTTTTGAGACAAGGCTTTAAAAAATTATTTTAAAAATAGAAAACACTTCGGGCTCAATTCTGCCATGCCAAAGGTGTGACAGTCCACTGGGATGAGGATGATCTAGCTTAGTGGTTAGATCAAACATGATGGCTATTGCTTGGAGCAGGCATCAAGAGTCAGAGCCAAGGTTAAATTGGAGGACAGGAATAGGAGTGAGCATGGTATCAGACCAGGAGGGGTTCAAAGCAGAGACAGGACTGAGTTAGGGCTGGCTGTAGCAAGGCATAGAAAGCATAGTGGTGGGCATGAGTGTTGAGAAACCAGTAGGATTCTGCTGTTGTCCTATCAGCCACTCTGGTGGTATGGCCAGTCAGGCAGTTTGCTGAAGACCTGATGTAGGGAGGAGGCCATGTTCACACTAACTCTGCTGCAGGCCCTGACTCGTGACAGGTTAAGCAGAAGATATAATCTGTCCATCTTTTGAGAACCTTCACCTTATTTTTGAAGTTGTTAAGCTTTCTCAGCTCCCCTTGATGTCAATGGGATTCACAGCCTAGGTAATGCGGAATTGAGCACAGAATGCTAACCAAGTGGTGGGAGCATAGCTGTCAATAAAGCTGTGTGAAATTTCTTTTACATACATAAAAACCAATAGCTCATTATCTGCCTTACTTAAAAGGGACACAAAGACATCTGTTTGCTGGTTTTCACTCAAAGTGCTCTCATTTTCACTCCTTGCTTCCCTTTGCATTGTCAAATTTAATTCATGTGTCACATCAGTAGGTGACAGAGCAGAAAAAAAGAGAAATACAGAACATTCCACATGCCACAAGCTGAGTCAAAAGCTATATGAAAAAGTTTGCATAGAAGATTTTTTCACTCATATTTTGTTTTGAAACTGGAATAGAATCAAACACTTCTTTCAGTTTTAACCTCCCCACCACCATTTCTTCAGGAAAAGGCACGAAAGGAGTGAAAGAAAGTAAAGGATTGTAAGGATCACATTCCAAACACTTCCAAATAAATAAGATGATGCCGTCTTTCCTTGACAGGATTCATTTTAAATTGTAAGAGACAAAATGCTAGTGACAGATAACCCAATTATGGCAAATGCAACAGTAGCAGAAGAAGGATGATTGCAAAAGTAAGTAACTTGGAAGCAAGTAACAATAGATTCCTAAAAGCAAGTAATGATAGATTCTATAGTCATGTCAATGGCAGCAGGAACAGATTTTGCTGGTTCTTCTTTTTCAGTCTCAAATTAACCAGCACCCTGTCTCAACAAGCTGTTATCCTGCACCCACTGGCATCAGAGATACTGTCTTCTCCTATGGTATCAAGATACTATGAAACAAGTTAAAGAGTCACTTTTATTGCAGTGTTTTATAGGTTCTGTTTAATAAATAAGCATCTAAGAATACGAGTCAACCTCAGACTACGTGTTAAGTCTCATTGCTAGCAGAAGTAATCTTGCTAATGCCACAGGCAACAAGCTGGGCAAACTAAGGCATAAACACAGGTGAAAGTATACTACTACATTTCCAAAGAAAGTCCAAATTCAAAGCACGTCAGAGTCCTTGTCATCCAATGGCTTATGTGAAATGAGTTCATGCTCCCTGCCAACTGGCCCATGCACAGCTGTTCACAATTTCACAATATAAAACAGCATTGCTATGGCTGGCACTAAGTAGCCCACTTAATGGCAGTCTACTGACAAACCAGAAGATAAAATTGACTCACTGTTGAATGGTACAAGACAATTCCTTCGTTCAGGGAACTGGTTTTTATTCCCTGTTGTATATGAAATTAGATCCAGGTCTCAGAGCCAGATCCAAAGCCAAAGGGAGTTTTTCCTTCAATTTCTATGGACTTGGGCAGAGGCCCAGAGTATAGAATGTAGCTATTAGGCTATGCTACCACTGAGCAGCTAGAAAGGCTGCCTTTTACATTTCTTTTGAGTTTCAAGTTTGGCATTTTTTGTTCAGCATCCTGAGGGGCTGACATGCTCACAGTTCACTTCTTCTTATTCTTTTTTTTTTTTTTTTGCGTAGGTAGGAGGACTTTGTTCTTCCTTGGCCTGTCACGTCTCTTGTAGGATCAAGTAGATGAACACTTATTTCATCTCAGTAGGAACTGAATCTCACATTGAATAATTATTCACTTTTGGCTTTGGGGTCACAGCTGCTTCCCTCTTTTTCCCATTGTAATAGTTAACCACAAAGAGCAGATACCTACAGGAAAACGACTTGCCCTTCCCCTGCATTAAGACAAATAAATGAAAACCTCCTCTCTTTTTGAAAAGTGATGGTTGATAACGTTTACCACATTTAGACAAAAATCACTGATCAAAGATCATACCATCCCACATAGTTTCCTAAACTAAGGCACAATGTTACAATTACACTTACAACAGAGTGCATACAAATCTTTATTTCCACCACAAAACTGGAATCCAAAGAAAATTCTCACTATACTTCATTTCTAGAGGGTTTTTTTTAATCTGATAAAGAGGTGAGACAAATAAAATAAGAACTGACTGCAACTTTCATGCAAAATTTGAACATTATTTTAATTTTTGAACTTGTTGATATTATTCCTTGCCTCCTAAAATTCTTTCATCTTCATGTATATCCAGCCTTCTTGTTTCCTATCAGGACTGGAAGTATTAGTGATGAAATATTGCAAAACAGGCCATTTTCCTATCTGGAATATCTAGATAAATATCTACATGCTAGATATCTAGCTGCTGCTCAGTAAGAAAGATCCTTTACTCTTGATCTTTAAAGTCTCTGCTGATCAATTCTGGTTTGCCTGGTTCTTCCTGCTACCTCAGATGAAGTTTAGAGGTGTCAGTGCCCTATAGTTTAATATTTCTATATTTTGGGTAAGTATTATACCTATTTTTAACTTCCCTTTAAAATCTAAAATGCAACTTCACTGACGAGTTTGGTTATTCCTATCCATGCATCATCACATATTTTTTTTTTTTTAAGTCTGGATCAGACACCCTGCCACACTTCTTTAAATATCATAGCAGCAAAAGGTGTCTATATAGTCACATAATAATCTCACCTTATTTGAAGGGTTAGGAAGAAATATCTAGTGACATTTGCCAACGTCTTATTTATACAGGAGAATAATCTCGGTTCAAACATTGCTTCACACTTCACAAATGCTCTAGCAGGGAGGACTTGTGATCTTCACCTAGGTAGTCTGGGTTAGATGTCTTCCAATCTGAGATTGTAAAATTTTCCAATTAGGACCTTAACAGATGTAGGAGAGAAGCTGTGCTATCATTTAAAACATCTTTACTTTAATGAAAGAAATAGAAACAATGAAGGTTTTTTTTCTAAAACCTGGATTCAACCAGTGATCTTTAGAATCTAAAGTTTAGATCATTATTCTAACATTAGTGACTGAGTTTTTCAGCTTTGCTGGGTGTTTGAAAAGAGAAAGAGGCAGTTCCTTGTACATGATATATACTGAAAAGAGAAAGAGGAGGTTCCTTGTACATGATATATACTCAGTTCTCTCAGATGATTTGCTCCTTTCTTTTTTTTTAAACAAAACAAAAAAAAACCCATGATATTCTTAAAGCTCCCTTGTAGAAATGAAAAGTAGGCTAGGAGAAATCTAACAAAAGGATGAGATGCCCATCTGTACATGTTGCTGTCAAGGAAGAGGCACCTGTGGGATTATTAGATCAGTACTTTTAGCTTGTTGGTGTTATAGCTCAAGAACTTTAGCCTGTTGGGGTGATTGTAAACACAGGTCTCTTGCCTAAACACCTTTGGTTTGCTGGGCTGAGGTCAATGGCCTTAATTGAAAATGGCCTTAGTTGCATTTATATGCCTAGAATCAGGCAAGAAAATGAAACTCCTAAAAGACAGTAAGGAGAGAAAATATTACTGACAGTTGAAGAGCTACAGATCTTCAGCTGGGAGGTGAAAATGATAACATCTACACTGCAGAAAGCCATCCACAGAGCTAGTCTAAACACTTTTTATTGAATGGTGCAACTGGGGTCAATGGGACAAATCCAGTGCTGGTGGAAGAACAGGATTGACAATCACATATTTCTACAGCTAGAGGGGGTGAAAATTCACCATGTTAGCTGCGCTGTTATGAATGTATGCATCATAACAGGTCGTCTTCAAATCTTGTTCAGGGCATGAAGTAGCTTTCATTAACCACTTACTTCCATCTCCATGTGTATTTATATACACAGTAGCATTTTGTGATCTTAACCGTGTAACAAATCTCTTTTGGAAGATCAAAATGAAAACAAGTACTGGCATTGTTCACACTCTACTCACCAGAAAGAAACAAACTCCTTCCTGAAAAAAAGCTAGAGGCAAAAAACCCCACTATAATTCTTTTCAAGAATCTGTATCATGGGATTATTTGTTTATACAGTAGTGGAGGCTATTCTTAAACTCAGTTAATAATTTTGATGCTACAGTTAATTGTGGCTTAGGGTTTGTATATAATTGTATTACTTGCATTGCAAAGCACCACTATAAAAACCTGTTAATCATTTATCAGGCACAAAGAAGAAAAAATGCCTATACTGGTAAAATTTTGGGTAAGTAGAACTTCATTTTAACAATTTCCCTTTACTCTGGCTTAATGTCTTTATACAGAGAAAAACCATTGCTTGAGAAAAGAGAGATCCAGTTATAGGTTTCTGGTTGTTAAAGCCCAGTACTGTTTCTTTTAAGAAAAGACAGACACAGAAAAACTAAAAGAATAGCAAAAGAAAGAAAATGCAGCTCCTGACTCTGGTGTCAGCTGCTGAAAATAAATGCATAGCACACAATGTGCTCATGACATTTAGCTGCCTTGATTCTAGCTGGTCTTTTGCCAGGATCAGGCTGAAGAACTGTTAGTTTGCTTTTCAGGCCACAGGCTCACATTAATGTTTCAAGGCTAGATTTGTCATGGTTGGCTAGCCAGAATCATATTAAACAGAAGGTAAAAAGATAAAAATAGGAAACAGGTTGGGAAAATATTGTAATAGAAAATTAATATATTAGGGTCTTGATCTTTTTCCCATTCAAGTAAATAGAAAATGTCTATTTAATGGTGTAGGATCAAGTTCTAGATCAAAAGAATAACAATATTGAGATGTAGCTCAGGATACAGCACAGGCAGTAGTAATGTAATTTGGCTCTCTCTCTCTGTCCAGTCATTACATCTATTAGAATCATGAAAGTCATAGGATCGTAAATTGGGGGTCCCTGCATGTCCTAGGACATCACTATCATGAAGGTGAAGTTGGTTGACATGCAGTGGTATCTCTCTCTTTACCTCCTTCTGCAAGCATTTTTTTTGGGGGGAGGAAGACAGAGGGGAAATCAACCAATTGCTGATGTATCCATTTCTCTCTCTCCAAAAGAACAGTATTTGAAAGAGGAGACAAATTCATCTCATGGAAATTAACCAATCAAAACCACATATCTAATGGTTCCAAGGACACTTCCTCCAATGGGAACAACATTTGTTCTACTGTAACAGTGACCTCACCACAATTCTTGTTCATCACAATTGTATGATTGAAACACATCTACTTTGTACGAAGTGTTTTGGCTCCCATTTATTCTTAATTTATGAACAGTTTTCACATAATATGTTTCAAGGTTAAGGTAACCTCATCATCTTCTATTTGCTTTGGATAGTTTAAGATTCTTCCCATGGTAGGTCTTGACACTGCAGGAAAGACCTAGTCCCAATGTCTTTGCTTACCGAAGTCTTCATTGGCATCATAAACTAATGTCTTACTCATTTGCTCTCTTCTCCTCTCACATCATGGGCTGTAATTGAAAGGATGCATGACATAGAGTTCTCTGAGCATGGTGAGTGAATTCAGGTCAATTTCTGTGAAATTTTGTGAAGGATACAATCAAACTTAGCAAAAATAGGATTTTTGACTACTTGATAGATTGGGGTTGGCAACCTTTAATGAGGGCTGGATTAAGGTCCTTGTAGGCCCCAGGCACTTCTGTTTCGTAGGCCCTTTAGTGGATGCATTTTTATGGGCGTATTGATTTCTATGGGTCAATGGGTGATCAAAATTATCAAGTAAAGGTCATTTCCAGTGTTAATTTCTTTCACTTTATGAATAAAAAGATTGACATTCACATGACTCTGCCTCTTTGTGCATACACTGTGCCTATCCTTGCTATATATATTTATTTATTCAAGAAGAGATCTTTGTTACAGTTTTTATCATACAAATAATAAAAAAAAACATGGTCACATTTTTTCTCATAGGCCCTTTAGCTTTCCTAGGCAGAGTGCCTATTGTATATTACGGCCCTGCCTTTAGTAAAGCATGTACCTTGTTCCCCTCCACCCCATCCTTCTCCCAGTGCCTGTTGTTGACAGCGGTGTCAGTCGCAGAGGGAAGGGGAGTTCTGTGAAAGCCAGCAACGGTGGAAGAGGGATGTCTGCGGGGTGTGGCGGTGGTGATTTTTCCACTGCCCTGGCCATTTCCTGCAGGCTGGGCCTGTGTGGGAAAGGTGAGGGGTGGGACCATGTTAAGAGGCAAGGGGAAGGGTGTGGGAGCAGTGTGGCCCTAGCTAGCGCTTCCATGTACTGGTTAAACTACGTGTGCATGCCATCTTTGGAACATTTGCTGCAGATTGCTGACCCCTGTGATAGATGCTCACAACTATATATCTGTTAGTGATTGGCTAATGAAGACTAGTACTTACTCAGTCCACTGCCCCAAAAATCTGCAGCTGCTAGAAATATCCTGTAACTACAATACTTCTTATGGACAATACTATTTATGGGCAGTTGAGCTCCCAAATGGACAATCTCTTAAGTCCTTTACAATCCTGCTGTAATTCTCTAGGGCATATTTCTTACCAGAAGAAAGAAGAGAGGATTTTAAAAAAAAATAAGCATCATGAAGACAGTTTTCGAAACATCCAATTAAACTACCTCCATCCTCTCTTTTCTCTTTGTTCAATTTTTTCCACTTATTTTTGAATTGTATCTCCTTTCTCCTGTTTCCCTCTTCTTCCCCAGGGTTATCCTCTTTCCCTGTATCTTCTCATCTTAACCTTATTAAAAAGCTACTCAGCTCTTTATCTGTGGGGAGCAAGAGTGGTTTCCAATAAAAATAGGTAGTGATAGAAGAGGAACACTGGTCCTTGGTGGTTTTTAACTCTTCAGACTAGTGTTTAACAGCTTCTTACAGCTGCAGAAGGTGATTTCAGCTAAAATGCTGACAATATCCTAGAACACTGGTGCACAGATTATACAGTAGAACACTTACCCACTCTTATTTAATTAAAAAAATAAATCAAATCAACCTGTTCCTACAAGGTAAACCCTGGGGCAACTAGAACAGTTTAGCCACCTGCTATTGTCAAATGAAAATGATGCATTGTACAGTACTTTATAAGTGGAAATTATAGATCAGACTAAACTATCACTTATATCACATTCAGCCTCTTTGAAGTCAGTGAGGTTGTACACAGTGTGAGGACAGAACCTGTCCTTTAGTGTGTGGAATGATATTGCATCCATATAACTGTAAATATTATGGAAACCTTAAACTAGATTTCTGAAAAAGGATGTTGAAAATATGTAGATAATAAACCAGTAGATATGGTATTCTCAATACATAGTTCCTTTCTACACATTATTCCAGGTTTATGCACTGCACCCTACAATAGAAATTAAGAACAGAAATTTAAAATAAATAAATAAATAAAAACAACTTCAAACAGTAACCAGTCAGAGTTTGTAGAAGCAGAATAATAAATTCTGGTAACTTCCTCTCAATGACACCACGTAAGAATTATGAGGAAAAGAAAAAACAAACATAGGTATCTAGTTTCAGATATCCACAAGATAGCTGTACAATAAATCAGCATTTTTGGTTTGCTATCAAAAACTCCTGTCTGAAAACATAATTTTCAAAAACATAACCTGGGTATAGGAGCCTAAATCTCATCTGAAAGTCAATGGTCATGACTGCGAGTGAGAAAAAGAACAAGAGAAAGTGAAAGTTACAAGTTAGTGCACTAGTATTCAACATTATAGATTGCTTGGCCTTTTTTAAAATTGTATTTCTTGGTCTGCTCTTCACTTTAGTTCTTTATATAAGAGTCATAAAGTACAGGGAAGGCGCTCCCCAGCCAAATTAATTGATTTGTAGCCTACCTTTCAGTTATCATAGTATTGGCATGAAATTCCACTTTCTAATCCATTTTAAAGCAGTGTCACACTTTCTACTTGCCTCAAACCCTGCATGTGATGTTCTGCTAAATTATCATTTCTCTAGCTTCTCATCTCTATGCTCTTTTGCTCAGGAGGGTCATATGTGTCCTCCCAGGACACACAAAATGGTCTTAAACAGGCTAGGAAAGCAGATTTCAGCAATATTTTTCTTGCTGTGCTGCTCAGAGTTAACAGGGAGCAGTTAGTCTATAGAGGGACAGATAAGGAGAGCCAATTTTGCACACTGTTTAACATTCAGATTAACATGAGGCCAGACAATTAGTAAAATGAGGGCAGGGGGGAACATTATGAATCGTTCAGAAGACTGAGGCATAGATGGCAGCCTGTAGGAAAGAGAGGAGAAATGCATGTGGTAATGCAGGAGGGAAGCTCATGTCCCAAAGAATTCATGTCTTTATACATTTTAATCAGCACTCTTATCATAAACATTACACAAAATCCAGTGACAGTTTGTCAAGGCAATTCAGGAAAGATTTGAGTGGAGTTCACATCTGTTTAATTCTGAATTGATTCCATTGAGACGAGGGAGAATAACACAACTTTTTATAACTACATCCACCCTAAACTATGAAAATCTTGGCTCTTCCACACTTGCACCAAAATCATAATAAAGATTTGACTGAACAGCATATTTTCCAATCAATACCTTTTAATCAACACAAGCTTTTTATAGAAAAGCACAATATTTATATGCACTATTTATAAATCTGATAAATCTTATGTATGTCGCAGAGGTCATGTTTTCCAAGGGACTTTAAGATGTGGGTGAGTTGTAGGTGGGGTATTTTTGGAAGGGAGATGTTGGAAGCTGAGCTTTTAAGTAAATTACCTGGCTTATTACTGCTGGCTTATATTAAACTGCACTGCAGCACTTAGAGTATTACTTGTGATGTGGTCCAAGTTCACGTCAAGGGTGGCTAGGCTATGTGGATGGACACCTCTGATGACTTTTGTCCTCGTCTTAATAAATCCAAATATATAATGATGGGTCTGTTAGTGGGGTGGACTAAGACTATGTGAGAATTTGGAGACCCAAATACATTTCTTGAAAGGATTTTTGAAAAACAGGTGTATCATGCACAAATCCAGCATTTCCATTCAAAAACATAGACCACATCTTTTCAAGTCCCAGGATCTCAAAAAAACACAACCATTCCACTATGAAAGTGGAAACAAGATGGTTGAAAGTTTGTGGGTTAAGTTTAGGGGAGAATGCAACAAGGGGGATGTTGTGGTGGGTGTCTGCTACAGACCGCCAGACCAGAAAGAGGAGGTGGATGAGGCGTTCTATGGACAACTAACAGAAGTTTCCAGATCGTTGCAGGCCCTGGTTCTTATGGGGGACTTCAATTATCCTGATGTCTACTGGGAAGATAATACAGCAGTGCACAGGCAATCCAGGAAGTTTTTGAAGAATATTGAGGACAACTTCCTAGTAAAAATGCTGGAGGAACCAACTAGGGGCCTTGCACCTCTAGACCTATTGCTCACAAACAGAGAAGAATTGATCGGGGAAGTAGAAGTAAATGGCAACCTGGGCAGCAGCGACCATGAGATGGTAGAGTTCAGGATCCTGATCAATGGGAGGAAGGAAAGAAGCAGAACACACACCCTGGACTTCAGAAAAGCAGATTTTGGCTCCCTTAGGGAGCTGATGGGCAGGGTCCCATGGGAGGCTGATCTGAAGGGGAAAGGTGTCCAAGACAGCTGGCTGTATTTTAAAGAAACCCTGTTAAAGGCACAGGAAGATAAGATTCCGATGTGCAGAAAGAACAGCAAATGTGGACGGCGACCAGCGTGGCTTAGCAGGGAACTCTGCGGGGAGCTGAAACATAAAAGGGAAGCTTACAAGAAGTGGAAGCTTGGACAGATGACAAGGGAGGCGTATAAAGATATTGCTCGGGACTGCAGGGATCAAATCAGAAAGGCCAAAGGACAATTGGAGTTGCAGCTAGCAAGAGATGTGAAGAATAACAGAAAAGGGTTCTATAAGTATATCAGCAACAAGAAAAGGATCAGAGGTGGTGTAGGTCCCTTACTGAATGGGGCAGGCATCCTCCTGGAGGATGATGCGGAAAAGGCTGAAGTACTCAATGCTTTTTTTACTTCAGTCTTCACAGGGCGGGCCAGCTCCCAGGCTACTACACAGGGTAACGCGGACTGGAGAGAAGAGTGGCCCTCGGTGATGGAAAGTCAGGTTAGGGAACACTTAATGATGTTGGATGTGCACAAGTCCATGGGGCCGGATGAACTGCATCCGAGGGTGCTGAGGGAGTTGGGGGAAGTGATTGCAGAGCCGCTGGACATTATCTTTGAGAACTCGTGGCGAACGGGGGTGGTCCCGGAGGATTGGAAAAAGGCAAATATAGTACCTATCTTTAAGAAAGGGAAAAAGGAGGATCCGGGGAACTACAGACCGGTCAGCCTCACCTCAATCCCTGGGAAAATCATGGAGCAGATCCTCAAGGAATCCATCCTGAAACACTTGGAAGAAAATAGAGTGATCAGGAACAGTCAACATGGATTCACCAAGGGCAAATCGTGCCTGACCAACCTGATTTCCTTCTATGAGGAGATGACTAGATTTGTGGATGCGGGAAGAGCCGTTGACGTGATATACCTTGACTTTAGCAAGGCCTTTGATACAGTTTCCCACAGCATTCTCGTCGGCAAGTTAAGGAAGTATGGGTTGGATGAGTGGACCGTAAGGTGGATCGGAAACTGGTTAGATCAACGGGCTCAGCGGGTAGGAATCAATGGCTCGATGTCTGGTTGGCAACCGGTAACGAGTGGAGTGCCCCAGGGGTCGGTCCTGGGGCCAGTTCTATTCAACATCTTCATTAATGATCTTGATGATGGAATAGACTGCGTGCTTAGTAAGTTTGCGGATGACACCAAATTGGGGGGAATGGTAGATGCTCTGGAGGGCAGGGACAGGATCCAGGGAGACTTGGACAAATTGGAACACTGGGCCGAAAGAAACCTCATGAGGTTCAACAAAGACACGTGCAAAGTCCTGCACTTAGGATGGAAAAATCCCATGCACTGCTACAGGCTGGGGACCGATCAGCTAAGTAGCAGCGCTGTAGAAAAGGACCTGGGAGTTATAGTGGACGGGAAGATGAATATGAGCCAACAGTGTGCCCTTGTTGCCAAAAAGGCCAATGGCATATTAGGCTGCATCAGTAGGAGTATTGCCAGCAGATCGAGGGATGTGATAATTCCCCTCTATTCGACACTGGTCAGGCCGCATCTGGAATACTGTGTCCAGTTTTGGGCTCCCCACTACAGAAAGGATGTGGACAAATTAGAAAGAGTCCAGCGGAGGGCAACAAAAATGATTAGGGGGCTGGGGCACATGACTTATGAGGAGAGACTGAAGGAACTAGGCTTATTTAGTCTACAGAAGAGAAGACTGAGGGGAGATTTGATAGCAACCTTCAACTACTTGAAGGGTTGCTCGAAAGAGGAGGGAGCTAGGCTGTTCTCGAGGGTAACAGAGGACAGAACAAGGAGCAATGGTTTCAAATTACAGCTGGGGAGATCAAGGTTGGATATTAGGAAAAACTTTCTCACTAGGAGGGTGGTGAAGCATTGGAATGGGCTATCTAGGGAGGTGGTAGAATCTTCATCTTTGGAGATTTTTAAGGCTCGGTTAGACAAAACCCTGGCTGGGATAATTTAGGGGGAGTGGTCCTGCTTTTTAGCAGGGGGTTGGACTAGATGACCTCATGAGGTCCCTTCCAACCCTATGATTCTATGATTCTATGATTTGACTTCAGATCCCAAAATTCCATCCTAAAGGCACATTGGATCCCATAGCCAGATTCCCCAGATCCCACAGTGTTATCCTTGTCTTCTGAAATAATAACATAATAGAATTCAGATAAATGTTTGTTTGGAATGTAGCTTTCAAAAAATAAACTTCCAGTTAAGACCCTATGATAAGAATATACCAACCTCAATGAACTATGGCTAAAGGCACAAAACTCTTTATTACGCAATAACTCTGTTCATAGAGTTGCATACTCTTCCATGCAGTTGGATATTTTCATTTATCCTTGCACAGTTTGTAGAAGCAACATCAGCACTAGTTATTAAGAATATTATTTCTCTTCCACTTTGCTTCTACTTTTTTTTTTTTTTTAACTTCGCTCTGGTGTTTTGATTTATACATTTGTATATCTTGGTGTATATATGCCCTGGGTTGAAGTGTGGGGGTTTAATGTTTTATATTCTGTATGTACACTTTCTTGTCTTCTGCCCCCATCCTTTCTCCTCCCATGTTACCTGTACGGCATCCTCTCTTCCCTGTGGCTTCCTCTAAGTACATGCTTTCTTTGTCATTAATTAAAGTTTGTAAAGATTTTTCCTTAATATATCTGGTTTTTCTTTATAATTCTTTATGAAGTATGCAGGCAGTGTTTCATTAATTTTAATCAGAGTTTGTTATCTCAAAACTATGAACAATTCATCAACATGCTTCCCGATGGAAAACCATAACATGGAATTGTATGACAGGTTCTCACTTTTGCAAGTAGCTAAGAATGTCAATGTACAATGGAGACAATTGAAAAGTGAATTCTCTGCAGAGAAGAATTTTGAACATCTAATGCAAAATTTTCTTGTTTCCTGCAGTTCAGTGCAAAGAGTAAAGTGAAATGTCACAAAACTATTACATTTTAAGATGACCAGCATAAAGTAGATATGATGCAGTATGAAAGTGTGATGTCTAAATGATCTCTTCCACTTACCTCATGCACATAATTCTTAACTATTAATTTTGTTTGGCCATCTGGAAATACTAATATTGTTAGGACTGAAGATTATTAAAAACAGAATGGAACTGTAAACATGAATAGAGAGGGGGTATAATAAAGAGCATGTCTAGAGAATTAAACAATGAAACAATGACTTCGCACTATAGTGGTATTTAATTTGCTATGTGATACCATGGAAGGCACTGCATCAATAGGAAACACTCAGATGATGTTATCTGAGGACTGGCTAAGGAGATTCTTGAATGTATATTATATACCATTGACAGGACTCTGCAATCCACTAAATTCACTTTTAGTATTAGCTGAAATTGGTCAGAACCCATGACAGATAACTGGGCTTTAGATAAAAGTGAAAGTGTCTGCTTGTTTTCAAAATTTTTCATTGTTTATGTCTGAAAAAGAATTTGTTGTTCCTTTTCAACAATCTTTAACCTATTCTTTTTTTTTTCGGGGAGGGATGGCTGGTGTTTTGATGAAAAGTCAGAGTTGTCTGCTGAAAATGTCAATGAAATGATAAAGTTGTCAGCTGAGATAACTCTGGCACAAATGGTACTGGTGACATGGCAGCATGAGATAATAAAAATGCAAATAATCTAGCAAAAGACAGCAATTGAAGCATAGTGTAAGAAAAGAAAAACCCACATGAGAACAAGGAAGCACTATAAAAATACTTCTTAAGACTGCTGACTTTCCTGGGCAGGTATGTTAAGGGAGGAAGATCACAGGATAGATGGTATCAGCCCAGCCAACAGAAGCATGTGCAGGAAATGTAAGAAATTGTCTACGTGGCAAATTAGGGTCTACATGACAAGCAAGATTCACACCCTGGCTTGCTGTGCACTAATGTGCCATGTGGACAAACCCTAACAAAAAAGGTCAAGGTGAGTTTGTCTTTTTGAGATGACAGATTAGAGAAATTGCCTGAACAAGTTATAAATTATTCCTGTTTTCTGAGTTCTGATTCGAAATAACACTCATGCACAGACTTGACTGGCTAATCTTGAGATCTACAATATAGTGGTTAAAGGTGACTGTGATGTTTTCGGGAAATGCACTCTACCTCTAAATTTCAGCAATCTAGAACAGTACTCAATGACCTAGTTGAACAAGTAAGTTGCCTATGTTAATTCAAAGTCCACAGTAGATGGTATTGGAGACATATACTATTGTTTTAATTCTGGAAACTGGACAGGAGAGATATGGGAGAAGTTCCAGTAAGAAGCTCTGCATAGAAAGAAAGGTAGGCAGGATTTAGGAATAATTCTGTTTCCCTTATATAAAAAGTTCCTTGATTAGAAAAGAGACTCTCTTGGTAATTCTTTATCATTGTCACATGTCAGCCAGGATAAATATTTATTTGGATGCAGTGGCTCCTGGTGGCACAGGGAGGTGCAATTTCCACCACACTATGCTAAGGTAGAATGAATCAAGCCCACCTGGCGGTGGTTATATCTATTAATCTAAGTAGCAATTTTTCCCTGTCTAAAAGTGTTACTAGAGCACAATTTTGCCATAAAAAAGGTCATGTGCTTTCTTCCTAATTAGCTACTTCACAGGAGCAGAAGTTATAGATAACATTGCTCAATAAGCCTGATGTCTCTAAAAAGTGATTAAGACTGAAAATATACTATAGAACAAAAGCATTTTATGAAATACAATCAGTTGAATTTCATCAATGATAAGTTTTCACCTTCATTAAGCACTTAATGCTATCACATTCATAGGTGTATGTGACTTCCCACTCCCCTCTCCTTTCAGTAACGTTACATCACTTATTATATAAAATAGCAAGGGAATCAGTCATTATCTTTTCATCCAGTTAAGTTGATGAATGAGGGCACTTCATTTATCTAAATTAAAGCTCATCTCAGTCAAGATGCTGACTGACTGAAAGTAATACCAAGGTTCTCAAACTTCTAATTATGAATAATTTCTTGTTTTGTTTAATGTGAAAGGATATGTGACTGGTTACTGTGTCTGAACTTTGATGCACAAAGCTTAGAAATCACATGAGACTATAAAGGAAGTATGACTCAAAAGGGTAATACAATTAAAGAAAAGATCATATGTACTTTTAAAAAATTAATATCTAAATAGTCAAAGATGCCAAGTGGACTGACTTGGAGGCTGGTGTCCTCCACTTATAGTAAAGGTAGAGTACAGACAGATTATGCTAACTTTAATGACCATGACATGAGTGGCTATTTCTAACGGTTAGAGAGGTCAAAGCCGGAGACAGCATCAGGAGCCAAACCGGAGGTCAGACTTGGAGACAATGTTAGGGTAAGGAAAGCAGGAACTGGGAACAGATGGAAGTCTGGGATAAGGAGTTCAGGAACAACGAGCTGGTTGGGAAGCAGGAACCATGAGTCAGCTAAGCAGGAGTGGTCCATAGTTGCAGCCAGCCAGGGTTTACTCTAGTTGCTCAAATAGCTTCCTGTGCTTCTTTCTGATTTAAATGGAGCTCCTCAGCCAGTCAGGTTGCTGGATATTTCCCCCAAACCAGGAGCTTCAGGCGCAAGGCCCTTTGTGAGCCAACACTTTTCTAGTTCTTTTTTCTGGTTTCTTAGGTAAGCTGCTTGGTGCCAGTCATGGTCTGGTAATCAGAAGGCTAGATTCAAGGTCCATGATCCCTCACATTAACCACTCCATGCTACCACCAAGATTGGAAAGAAAGGATCACATATAGGGATGAGGACTGTGGCATTGATCCAGCAAAGTACTGAAATGTGCTTAAGTCCAAACAACTAAGTATCCCTTCTTGAACTGAAAATGATTTTTGAAAAATGTCTTAGGCTATGACTACACTGGCAAGTTAGTTCAAATTAAGGAAGCTGAATTCGAACTAATTTAAGTCTTGGCCACACTAAGCTTTTATTAGTTTGAATTAAGAGCTTCCTTAATTCGAACTAATAAATTCGCTTATACTTTTCGAAGTAAGGGTTAATTCGAAGTAGTTAGTTCGAATTAACCCAATGTGGCCATGCTAGTTCGAACTAAGCGCTTAGTTCGAACTAAAATTTGCTAGTTCGAATTAACTATTAGTTTGAATTAGTTAGTTCGAATTAACTAATTCGAACTAACTTTGGTAAGTGTAAACATAGCCTTAGAGATTATATTCTATCTGAAGTCATGGACTGCTTACATGCTTAAAATTAAGCATATGCATAAGTGTGGCATCAGTTCCCATGCCCATTCAGTGTATGTCCCTGTTGTGAAGGGGTTGTCAGGGTTGACTGAGTGTGACATGTTGCACCCCACATACACCCTTGTAATGTGATCTGTGTATCTTTCCTGTTCATGCTTACAGTGTGGCTGTGTATAGTCTAAGGCTAAGTATGACATGTTCATAGCATACTGAACATTACCGTTATGGTAGCATGTTTCCTGCAACTTCACACATATGTACAGATATGGACTGCCATTGTCTCATTACCCCAATTGAAACACAGAGTTGTATTTCCACACCCAGCCAAGACATGCATAAAAGAGCAATGTGTCTTAAGCACCGTGGCTCAAGAGAGAAAGATCACATCCATTGCCAGACATAGATGATCACCTGACCCCAACGGGGAGGGTTGGGTAAAGGAAAACTCGCTAAAAGTAAGAGACTCCTTTGTCATGGGATCTTCCCCGGATTTCATCTTCTAAGCAACATCAAGGACTGACACCTACCTACAGGGCGGGAGAGTGGCTGTAAATCATCACAGTCAAGCCTATGGGTAAGCAGAATATTGACTGGAATATTGATCTTAGTATAGAATGTAACATCCTTTTATTTGATTGTGATTATCTCCTTGACTGAATGATTAATTGATCTTATATTAGTTTGACTTATATTCACTTAAAATCTTATTGTAGTCAATAAACTTACGTTTGTTTTATCTAAAGCAGTGCAATGTTGAATAACAGTGTGTGTCAAGGCCTCATTGGAAGCAAAAGCTAATGCATATCAATTTCTTTGTTAAACTGATGGACAAGTGTAAATGAGCTTTCAGTGTGCAGTGAGGATCACTGAACTCTGCAAGATGGGAGTTCCTGGGGTTGCATTTGGGACTGGGGGTGTTTGCTGGGGGACCATCCCATGAGTAGCTAGTGAGAGTGCTCTTCCACTGGTTGAGAGACAGATTACATGCGGGTGGCTGGGCATGAACTGACCCAGGACTGGGGGTTCACACAAGGAGGGGTAAGTCGGGGTCTGGAGTGGAGAAGGGGTGGCACAGCTGCACAGCACTCCAGACTGCAGGAGAGGAATGTCACATTTTTGTGGATAGGAACTGTCTTCTAGAGCTATCCAAATAATGACAATTTGATGTTTTGAGAGATGTTATTGTTTTACACTGGAATGGAAACCAAATGGGCTTTCAAATGTTGCTATGAAACAGAATTCTGTCAAAGCATCTGTCTCCATTGAAAATCTGAGTTCTTGTATCTGCTTTTAGATTAGATGTACCTGGTTCAGTCCCCAGAGATAGCAATACCGCAGACTATGTTACACATAAAAAAACAGTTTTTATCTTTAATAAAATCACAAGCAATGGGGATTTGACCTTGCAATAAGAGGTTAATAGCATTAAGCAGAGATCAAGATCACCGGTGACCCAAACTGGGTGTTCACAATATTCTGTGTTAGGGGATGCCAGTGAGCTGGAGACGAAATATCTTTAATTATAACATACACAAGGACGAATATTAATTCTTTTGCAATGTCCTTCATTATTTCTCCCTCTCTCTCCCCACCACCATAGGGAACAAAAAACCTAAATTGCTGCAACTAGTTCTCCTCTGTGCCATCTGATTCCTATACTGTGTAAGAAACAAGCAGTCCTGTGGCACTTTTAAAGACTAACAAATTTCTTTATCACATGAGCTTTTGTGGGAGAAAATCCCACAACATTTCCACTATCTCATCCGCACAAAGGATGTGTCACTGAAAGGACACAGATGTGACATCTGGTTCCAAACACAAACCTCCAGCTAAGACTGCAATTGTAAGTGTTTTCCAACTGCATACTACTTATTATCCACAGGAGATTCTCCTTTTGCCATTATATTGACATCAACCTAGCAATATATTACTCCATGATGAGGTAATTGAACAGTCCGTTGTATAAAAGATATTGGAAAAAATTTCCTTTATATATTCTTAGTCCCTAGACATGTCATGGAGCTAGAACATTCATGCAGGCTCCTCCCAGAGCAGTGCATGAGAGTAATTGTACTAGTGCACAAGACAGGATGTGAAAATGACCATACTAGTCAATGAAAACGAGTAGATGCAAAGTACTCTCAAATGCAGAAAGAAATCAATCTGAAAAAAAAAGGATGAAATATTTCAATCTACTTTCTTTCATGTATAGTAATCTTAGGTGTAACTTCCTACTTGTAAAAGTATAACATTACATTTTCAGATGGGGATGTGGGTTGCAAGTTGATGCTAACCTTTTAAAGACAAAATAGAGTTCACGGAACTGCTATTTCACATTACATAGAAAGTGGCTAGCTTCTATAAAGATAATAATGAAAACAAGGAATGAGCAGCTGAAGTCTTCTCTACACTGTTTGGTTACTGGATCATTATCTTTTTAAGTAGCAGTCCTTTATCCAATATATGTTTTTGCCTGTCAAATTCCACTTCTCTCTGTCCAGAATTAGTGTGGAAAGAAGTATGAAAAGTAATGAATGCATGTAACAATGCAAACAAATTCAAGTAAAAAATAGGGGAAGTGAAATCGACATTTACCCCAAATAGTTGAAGTAAAAGGACAAAAGAAGTCTGGAACACAGCTTGAAGAAATGTAAACATTTCACAAAGAAAATTGATGTTTTCCATTATAAACTTTTTATATGCATTATAAATGAGTGCTTAAAATTCAAAGCAGTTTAGATTGTACTTCAACTGATGTACTTGTCAGTCGTATTTCTGGGGTATGCAATTTACTTGACAGGAACAGTTTAAATGTTTTTAAATAAACCATTGTACTAAGAACAGATGCAGCCAGTTATACAACTTTAAGTTTTTATTAGGCTTTTAAATGCAGCCAATTTGCTAGGGTGAAATCTTTAGAAATGACCCCTAAAACCCGTCAGTGACTCATTGAACCATTCAAAGCTTTTGCATTATTCATATGCAAACACTTTTGGACTATATTATCTACATTATTGAAGACTGTGCTAGTATTACAGCTAAGGTTCACATAAGTAATATAACCCACGATTGACCACTGCTAAAGAACAGGCTCAGTGAAAAATTTCACTAGATATTTTGATTCAAAGTAATTATTTTTCCAAAACTTAGATTTTCCTCTTTTTTCTATATGTCAGATTCTCCCTGTTTCTTCCTTGGAGTAAATTTTACGCTGTTTCTGAAGGAATTTATCTAACTACAATAGCCCTGACTAATGGACCTGTATATATAAGGCACAATTATACAAGATTCTAAGGATGACTACTTCATGGTCTTGAGGGTTACTTGAACCTGTGTCAAAAGAGCAGTTCTCCTTCTCCAGACTTTAAGGAGAAATATTCTGATAAAGAAGTCCACACACCCTACATTTTTAAAAAGTTAGGCTGAAGTATGCCACGGCTCTCCCTATTTGCCTGAACTGCATCTCAGATATTCAGATTAATTTTAAAGCTTGCTAAAATGACAACTAATGCTCTGATATTGCCATAAGTCAGGCATTGTGCTAGAACCTCCAGTGAGATCACCATGTCTCCATTAATGCAGAGTGTTATACATATAATTACTGAATTACTTCATAAAAAGTATTGTGAGAATTGATAAGATTTGGTATTTGTACAGCATAGTATTTGACAAAGTGGAATGGTAGAGACCTTAACTTGTATTTGTCTGTAATACTGCATATTATGAGTGATATATTAATTTATAATAGTAATGCGCTCTACTATCCCAGCAAAGAACCCTCACATTCATTTTGAATCAGAAAACTAATTTAACTATCAAAAACCTGCTTAACTATGATGTATAGGAACATTGTAATAAGCAAACAGATATTTGATCTACCAAGTTACTATTTAAACATTGCCCTCTATATCACACTGAGATATGGAAACAAGGTGCTTTAATCTAATAGGAATTTCTGGATTAAATATTTTAAGGAAATTGCTTTACATGCATAATGAATCAGCAGGCACCAAATAAAAGGAAAGATATTCATTCACTGAAGTGAAAAATACTGATTGTTATCTTAATAGGGGTATGTTAGAATAATGGAATGTTGTTGGTTAAGCTCTGTAAATTTGGATACCTGCTGTGATATATACACATATAAAAAGGTAATAGTTAAGTGAATCTTAACAAGTGTTGCTTATTTATGCTTTGGATTTCAGTAAAAATATGCAACATTTTTTGTTTGCTACCTGACCCAGGATGATTTCTGAACCCCTTTTACTTTCATTACAACTACAATTACAATGTGTTTTATCCCTTTGTAACAGATAATAATGCTTGCAAAGATTTAATTAGTGATACAAGGTTGTGCTCAGTACTGACCTCTCATTTGCTTCTAAATGAGATTCTAGAAGTTTGCTTTTTGGATAGAAATACCTTTATGCTTTGTATCCTACCAATCTTAGGGGTCCTACCTGAGTTGGTCTTTGGGCTCTGGTGCAATTTCATAGCATTTATTAAAACTTTTGCTTCATTGGAATGGTATTATAAAGGGAGGTATTTCCTCTAACTGGAACGGTGATGGTCACTGCTCTACTTTTCAATAGCTTTGGTGCTGAAATTAATGTTTTGAATGGAGGATAGCTTATTGTTTACTGATATTGTAGAAATATTGTATTTTTGTGACTTCATTTTTATATAACAAAATGTTTAATGTCAATACATCCAGAGACTTGGCTGACAGGTCAAGGCATTTATAAACATAAACAAAACAATCACAGAAGACAAGCCTTTGGATGGTCTAGGTGAATCAAGACCAAAGCAGATTGTGAAGAACTTCAAAAAGATCTCACAAAACTAAGTGATTGGGCAACCAAATGGCAAATGAAATTTAATGTGGATAAGTGTAAAGTAATGCACATTGGAAAAAATAACCCCAACTATACCTATAATATGATGGGGGCTAATTTGGCTACAACGAGTCAAGAAAAAGATCTTGGAGTCATTGTGGATAGTTCTCTGAAGATGTCCATACAGTGTGCGTAGGCGGTCAAAAAAGCAAACAGGATGTTAGGAATCATTAAAAAGGGGATAGAAAATAAGACTGCAAATGTATTATTGCCCTTATATAAATCCATGGTACGCCCACATCTCGAATACTGTGTACAGATGTGGTCTCCTCATCTCAAAAAAGATATTCTAGCACTAGAAAAGGTTCAGAAAAGGGCAACTAAAATGATTAGGGGTTTGGAGAGTGTCTCGTATGAGGAACGATTAAAAAGGCTAGGCCTCTTCAGCTTGGAAAAGAGGAGACTGAGGGGGGACATGATAGAAGTATATAAAATTATGACTGAGGTGGAAAAAGTGGACAAGAAAAAGTTGTTTACTTACTCCCATAATACAAGAACCAGGGGTCACCAAATGAAACTGATAGGTAGCAGGTTCAAAACAAATAAAAGGAAGTTCTTCTTCACACAACGCACAGTCAACTTGTGGAACTCCTTACCTGAGGAGGTTGTGAAGGCTGGGACTATAACAATATTTAAAAGGGAACTGGATAAGTTCATGGTGGCTAAGTCCATAAATGGCTATTAGCCAGAAAGGGGTTAAGAATGGTGTCCCTAGCCTCTGTTTATCAGAGGATGGAGACGGATGGCAGGAGAGTGATCACTTGATCATTGCCTGTTAGGTTCACTCCCTCTGGGGCACCTGGCATTGGCCACTGTCGGTAGACAGATACTGGGCTGGATGGACCTCTGGTCTGACCCAGTACGGCCTTTCTTATGTTCTTATGTTAGTCATCAAGGTTACCTTTTCTTCTGATTAAGAACTAAACACTCAGTATAACTGATAAAGGATATTTTAAGGTTCCTATACCCAAATTTTCATTTACAGACATCCATTCTTGAAGGTATCTGGAAACTTTTAACTAAACTAAATACAATTTACATGAAATAGGCAATACTGTGATTAAATACCAAAGCAGGAACAAAGTATTAAAAAACAAACAAACAAAAACAAATCCCCACACAAAACAAAAAAACCCACCAAACAAACAAAATGAACCACACACAAAGCCGCACACCACACACAAGCAATAGGAAAGGTAAAAACTACACAAACAAATCCAAGTCTTGAGACGAACTTTGCAGAACCAAGACATATGCCTATGTTGGATAGAAAATTGCAGGTCTAGATTTTCAGTGTAAAAGATGCTGTCTTGTGTCTTCTCGGGACACACCATGGTATATGAATTCACAAATCCAAATTAAAGGTCTGATCCTGTGAAGACTTATGCTTCTGACATTACATCTGTTACTAGATATACTCATTACACAAGTCATTAAATGAATCAGAAACCAGATGCTATTGTCTGAAGGATAGGAAGTCAGAGTGACAAAACACTGTTTTTCTCTTCTATAATAAAAATGATAGATAAAATAGTTAAAAATGCAACTTTCAAATTTGAGCTGGTCTTGAAGTTTCTTAATTACTTTAGTTTCAATACAGTGCTGAACTTCCAACATTTGGAACAACTTTGACAACATTTAGAAATCCTAGTTCTAAGTGCTAATGCACAATGCATTAAGTAGGAGCTGCAGAGATCCTTTAGCAACAAGTAGTAAACAGCAATCTACTCTGGCAGATTCCTAAATGTATCTCATTTCAAACTCTTATCTAAATCTTATTCTTGCCTATGGAAGTGTGCAAGGCAGAAAATGAAAGCAGTAAGCCAAAGTGTAAAAATCTTGCACACAGTACTGTACGCAATGTGGATGGAAGGACAGTCTTGCCATGATGCACAAGAATGAGCTGACAGTAATATGCATCAAAAAAACAGGGCATATATGTACCATAGCCAAAGACAGTCATCAGGCAGTAATTTCCTCTGCAGCAAATACAGATTAGGCCCACAGTGAATATAGTGAGAATTCCTATTGCCATCATTTCATTAGAATCACCGGGCTCCTCCTTTGTGTAAGTTAGGGTTAGTTGAATAAATACAATACACTTGACAAATATCTTTTCTCATTGGTCAATAAATAAATACGTGTTTTTCATTTTTCAGTTAGTTCCACTGATCTGATCCTGCTGTTTTCATCGGGGTTTGATCTTTTATCAAAAAAAGTCAAGAAAATATACAATTTTTGCAACTTTTTTTTTGAACTACAGTTTCCCATGATGCCATAGTATCCAATGAGAAATTGTAAGTGTTCAGACATCTCCAGTCATCCCTTTCCTCTTCTAAGATCAAGCTTCATCATCAGTCTTTGAGTAACAAACATGTTCTGAGCATAGGAGTTGAACTAAGCAACTACTGCAGGCTAGCAGCAGCCATGGACAACACTGTGTCATCAGTTTTTAGGCAGAACTTCCCATTGGGGAGAGGAGGGAGAAACTGCAATAATGACACAATATGGTCCTATATAGTCAACCAGAAAAGAATAAGAAAAAAAAAAAACACTTTTGTTATAGGAGAGAAAGAACAAGTTCACAGTAGAAATATACAGAGGGGTAGCCGTGTCAGTCTGTATACAGCAAAAAACAACGAGAGTCCTGTGGCACCTTACAGACTAACAGATTTTCTTCGGCATGAGCTTTTGTGGGCTATAACCCACTTCATCAGTTGCATCGACGAAGTTCATGCCGAAGAAAATCTGTTAGTCTATAAGGTGCCACACGACTCTCGTTGTTTTTTGAAGTCCACAGTAGAAATAGATATTTGTGAATTAGGCCTGTCAGTAATAAAGAGTGTTTTTCCAGGATCTTAATTAGATTTCTAACCATGCAGTACTCTCCCTAAGAGTTATATAGTACTAAACAGGACTATAAATAGAGAACCATTTAGAAAGACATAAGAAGAAACTGCAGATAATGCAAAATATATTTAATAAGTTATATTTAATTTATAAGAATTACAGTTCTACAACTAGAATAATTCATTTTTAATGTCTGTGTATAACATGTTTTTGTTATACAGAGAGAGAATCTCTGTTAAAATGTGCTAACAAAATGTATATATTTTGGATAGTAAATGGAGACCACTGTATCTTCTGGTTCTTAGATAGTATGGGAAATTACCAGTTACCTTGTTTTCATAGTTAATAATATGTGGAATTCTATTCAGTCATGTCCCCAGTGCTTGGTTTTTGTGGTTTTATAAAGTGTGATTCTATGTGCAGTGGTGGCCAGAAGTTTTGATGGAAAATTAAGGTTTCAACTAAATAAAATTTTTCATTGGGAAATGCAGTCTAAACTAACAAGATTAGCCAATACGGAAGAGAATGGAAAAGTGAGGCAGACAAATTATGAGGCATTGCAATGGCACTCATGAGGCACTACTGTCACATTTCAGAGTCAAAATATAAATTCGCAACCAATATATGTCAGTTGGATTTTTTTTTGCATAATACTGCAAAGATTTCTATGGAAAAATAACCATTTTCCAATCAGTTCTAGTAATATTACCTGATAATGATATATATACACAACCTATATGAAAAGATCTAAGGAAGTAGATTTTCAAAGGTGCTCTAAAGTGGTTTTTCTACTCCAATAAAAGTTCTATAGGTTTCCCATGTGCTAGGGCAGATATTATCTAACTGGTATTAATTTCTTTAGCTCTGCTTTGGAATGTTAACTTTAGTGATAGATGTCTCATGGAATGGAATAATTTTATCTGGGAAATATAAGAAACTACTGTATTTCATAAAATATGAGGTCCATTAACAGAGTGGGATAAATCAATATTTTATGCATTTGAAGGCATTTTTAACACTTTCACCTTTGGGGGAAAATGTACTGGTGCTGAACATAGCAGCTGGATAGGAACAGAATAGTGCTTTTACAAAGTGCTCCAAGCACCAGGAGATAACAGTTTGGGGTTTTTTAAAAAAAACTCTCTGTAATAAGGGCGGGGGGGAGGTGTTTTTTGTTTGTTTCCTTCTTGTCTCTTCCTTATAGGGAACCAGTTTTAATCAAGGAGACATAGTGAAACACATGAATGATTTGATGATCTGCAAGACAGCACCCCTCTCAATCAAATAGTACTGTAAGAATATGTACCTATGACTGATAAGCAAGATTTTAACAAGCAGAGGGAATAAATAATTCTTTCTTGATCTGGTCTTTGGACTGGAATCCCTTAGATTCTCAAATTCAGTACTTTAGAAGAATTACTCTGAAGAGATTTCACATGACACAAAAATGCTTTCGTACTTGTCAGGGAGGCAAGGTGGCCTCTCATCAGCAATATGGCTTCAAGTTAAATTTCTCCCCCCTCTTTGGAGTACATTTCTCTCTACTGAATACTGATTAGCACCTACCCCTCTTTTGTTCCTTTCCATGACTTTCAGTCTCATTTTTAAATATGAGTCAAACAAATTCAACTTTATGAAACATCAACTGGAAGTGGATTGAGGTTAGGGTATGGCAAATCCCATTGTCCCTGCCAGCAGGTAGAGGATCTTGGGGGGCAATTACCGCAACAGTGGGGTACAAATCAATCTTTATTGACAAATGTAAAACAGTAAAATTTAACAATGGGGTGCATGGGGTTTGTCACAGTAGGCAGTTGGGGAGGGGGTTTCTCTTATTAAGCAGTGTAAAAATGAAGAGGTGTCACAGCGAGTCACAATTGGTGGCTAGCGATTCTACAAAAAAAAGCAATATGTCACAGTGGTATAGGTGTAGAGATACAGTAAAGGCAGTGGTAACCAATGGGGTTTTACGAATATGAATGAGATACAAATGGCAGTAAAATTGCACAATAAGGGTGATTAGTGAATTTACACAAGTGTAATAGTACAGATGAGAATTGATGACTTGGTTTGTAGGACTGCAGTGGCAGGCAGTCTGTAAGAATATGTACCTATGACTGATAAGCAAGATTTTAACAAGCAGAGGGAATAAATAATACCTAGAGGCTGGGTTAAGGAACAGGGGTGGGGGTGGGGTGAGTAATCAGTGGCAGAGGAAGAAATATGCCCCCTACTACCATTTTCTTTACTAATAGAAACCATGGTCAACCATGTGGTATATACATAAATTACAAACACAAAAATCCTTTTGGAAGTACATGCAGTTTTCAAAGTCAAGCATTCAAAAATTAGTAAATGCTGAAATTACAGTTGTGCTTACAATTTTAATTTGTCCCCTTGTGCATAAGCATTATGATAAAGCCTTTCATCACATGATCACATACTATTTTTCCCCACAGGACATTGGTTCATTTATTGCACAGGATCGATAGTGCTCATTAAATAAGAAACTATTCAAAAGTTTGTTTTATTTTCATTGTTTAATGTGTAGCCCTCTGGTTTATTCACTGCCCACTTCTCAAACCCTGCTCTGAAAGCAAAATGATTAACTTTCTCAGAGGCTTTTCCGTGGCATTCATGAATATAGTGTCTGAGTGCTTCACAAATTTAATTAATTTATCTTCACAACACCCCTTGAATATTTTCTTCATTTATTGAGATGGAGGGGAGCTGAGAGTCAGAGAAATAAAGGTAAAAAATTATTTCAGATGCCCAGTTTGAAATACCTACAACCTGATTTTTCAGAGTATTTAGTATTATATAGCACTTTACATATTCAAAGCACAGTTCTCACTGACTTTTGTTGCAGCTGTGAGTGATCAGCACTTCTGCATAATTAGACCCCAGATTCCGTAATTAGGCACCCAGAAACTAAGGAACATACAATTATGTTTAGATTTCTAGAAGTATCCAGGCACATAGAGATGCAAATAGGTACCTGGGGCTAGATTCACAAGGAGGACTTAGGCTAAAATTTAGATTCCTACAAATCCCTGTTCAGCTGCCACTTAACCCTCCAAGGACCCAAATTCCCTAGTTTCCATTGTTAAAGTCCCCAAGGCACCTTAGTTTCTATTGGAACATGGGACCACCTTCCTCAATCCCGACACCACCAATAGCTTGGCACCTAACTCTTGGCTAAGCCCCAGCAGCATTCACAGGCTTTCCCCACCTATGTTGCCTCCAGGGCCCAATCCAGTAGATGTACTCTGAAGCAGGGCCAGATTAACTGGCCTGGGGGCCCTGGGGTTTCTTCCTCCCTCCCCCTTTCCCCCCTCCCCCACAGCAGGGAGGCCTGTTGCTGGGGGGAGGGGGCAACCCTGGGGTCAAAGGGCTCTCCCACCCCAGCCCCGCTCCAGCCAGTCTGGCCTCAGTTCCCCAGTGAGTGTCTATAGAGTCAGTCCTGCTTCTGTGTCATTTTCATAGCACCTCCCAGTTCCAATCTCCCATCACCCTAGCTCTCAGTGTCACTCACCTTACCTAGTCAGTTCCATTAGTAGTTTCTCTTCCCCATGACCCAAATCTTCATCTTACCAGATTTCTTGCTGCAGTTTACTTCTTTTCCTCCCTTGGCACTGAAATCAGATTGCTGGTTTCTCCTTCTCCATGCTTCTCCAGTGCCCTAAGTGGGGGTCCCTGAGGCTATGTCTACACTTGAAAAGTTAAGTCGACTTTATAAAGTCAACTTAATAAGGTTGACTTTAAGTCGACTTAAAGTGGACCATATTAAGTCGATTTAACAGAAGTGGACTTAACTTTTCAAGTGTAGATGTGGCCCCTTTTCGACCTTAAGTCGACTTAATGTTTTAAGTCAACTTAAAAAGGTCCACCTAGGCACTACTCCACATCTCCACTGGCTTAAGTAGACTTACTAAAGTTGACTTAAGCGCTAGTTTGACTTAAAACCAGGTGTTATCAATTCGAATTAACTTTTCCTTAATTTGACTTAAGGAGCAGCTCAAGTCAAATTAAGGAAAGCCCAGTGTAGACATGGAGTAAATTAAGTCAACTTAAGCCTCCTTAAATCGACTTAATTTGTAAGTGTTAATGCACCCATTGAGCACAGGAGAGACAGTCTCCCTGCACTCAATACCAGTGCCTGACACCACTCCCACTTTCCAGCCCAGGCTTTTTGGAAGCAGCCATTATAAAGGGAAGTCTGTAAAGCTCAGTTATTCTGTGTGGATGACACATGCAGTCTGGCCTGCATTAGGACCTGTGAGAGGCTGGAACAAGCTCACTTAAGATAGAACCCAAAGAAATTTAACTGCTGAAATTGAACATGTGTGTACTGAGCATGTGCAAATTAATTTTTTAAGTCTTATTACTTGGCCATATTTGAGCAGGTTCTCACACAGATGAAGAGCCACACATCCAGCATGTTAAATTTAATACCAAACAGTTAAAGTTTATCTAAGTTATTACCAGGGACTGAAAAAGAGGGTCTTACAATAGGAAGTGTCAGGCAACCTTAGTATGCAACACAAATAGCCGTCCCTATAATAAAGTAAAAAAAAAAATCTCTATAAATGAAGATAAAAATTCACCATTTACATCTGTACCAAATACTTCGACACCACATTTGTGTGAGACAAGATTTCAGCTCCTATAATTAGAAGAAAGCGCTTCTGGTACAGTACTTTGAAACAACAGTGTTTAAATGCCACAATGATTGGCATTCTATAAATACATACAATAAATACACACTGATAAAGCAAGGGCTCATTCACTTTGTAGGCACAAAAACAATTGTGTATTTTGAAGATCTGACGTCACCCCACATCAAAATATACTCAAAAATCCTGATGAGAGTAGAACTACTACTTCTCTGAACAAATCAACAGCAGTTTTGTCAGATAGTCAGTTCTGATTGGAACACCAAGGTGGATGTCCTTCCAGCTTGCCTGTTGTTTTTCCAATACCTAACCTTTTACTCCTGACATGCAGAATTTACAGTCTTGGTACATATTTCCAGTTTTGGACAGAGAGAAAGAGAAAGAGCAGAATCAAATAAATATTTCTCTAGATTAACAAAGAAAATGGAAGATTGATTGTTTCAAACTTCAACAAATGTAATAAGGCAATTAAAACAGATATTCAAATGAATCTCAGGGTTTGTCTATACTGCCCCACATTTCTAATTACAGGGGTGTGAATAGCAGTGTACACCAAAATGCTGCTCTAACTCTGTCATGATTACTCCTGGGGTAAAAACTAAAAAGTTCTTAGTTTACATTAACACACTCCTTCTCAAATAGAATTACATTCATGTAAATTAGGAACCTTCTAGTTTGTGCTCTCAGTGTCCACATGGGGGAGTTGCATTGCAATGCTGGTTCACACAGGTCTTCACACCTGCACAATCCAAACTACAGAGCTCTGTGGACATAGCTTCAGACAGCACAAATGCAGCACAGTTATACATAAAGAAGTAGTGCCAGCTCTGATAATTCTGCCAAATCTGGACCTGGTTGAAGCTCAGAGGTCATTGGTACCCAATTCACCAGGGTCAAGAACAAGTAAGGCCACATCTGAGGTATATGGTGGTGCCATACAGAATCCAGTTCTCTAGAGTCCCAGCCTATCTTAACAACATGATCTTTCTATTTCTCATCCTTCTATGCACATGACTGGAAGTTCTGTAGTGGTAGCAAACATTCGGAGAAACACTTCCTGCTTCCTTTTGTCTCATCCCTGTTAATGTTCTCCATCATCTACTTGATTTGCTTGAAGCAGCAACAATATGAATCCATTACCTTTCCCACTATACTATATTTCCAAAATCAGTGCCCTTTATAGACAATAAAAATATCAAAAGGAAGAAACACCTTCAAAAAAATTTAAACATACCTAAGCGAAAAAGGTTAGGCATCAAAACTTCCTTATCTAAAACAAAACGCACTTGCTATCCCCTTAGCAGCCCAAGCCAACACACCTGCTTTTCTCATGATACTATATGTAAGTGAAAACAGAACAAGTTGACTTATCTAGGGCAATTCTTTCATATTACAAACCTAAAGTGATAAAGATAACTGATACTACTGTTCCAGGTTGCATACATATCTCCAACTGTGACATCATCCTCACCGCCAAGCTGAGCTGGAAAATTTACATAATATTTGAAACTGAATACCTGAATCAATCAGTGCCAAAGGATTCTGAAAATTGAACCCAATGAAAGCTTTGTCACTGACAACAGGACGGGGTACTAACGTCCACTAGGTTAGATTCTGATTTGAGGCACAGCTCTGAGTAAGGGGTATGCTACAGCAACCCAGAAGTAGGGCCAGGAGGCATTATGCCCCAAAGACAAAATCGGGAGCAAAAATTCCACTCCTGCTTCTTTCCAGGATGCAATTGTTTACTTCTGGCCTAAACTATCAGTTATTTACCATTCATTGTGTGCTCACTATGGGTACGTCTACACTGGAGCCTTAGGTCGACTTAAGGAAGGTTAAGTCAACCTACAGACTGCTGCATCCACACTGGGCTTTTATTAAGTTGACTTAAGCACTTCCTTAAGTAGACTTAATAACACCACCTCTTACCGTTGACTTAATGCTTAAGTCGACCTTATTAATTCGACTTAAGTCAATGTGGAGTGCCCTTAAGTTGACCTAATTGGCCTCTAGGCCCCTCCCAGGGCTACCCACAGTGCACCACTCCTCCGTTGACCTAGCACCTGCCAGTGTGGATGCAGGCAGTCGACAGGAGTTTTCAATGTGGACTCTCTAAGTCGACTTAATAAGGTCGACTTTAAGTCGACTTAAAGTCAACCTTGTTAAGTCAACTTAACAGAGCCTTCAGTGTAGACACACCCTAAGTGACTCTAGCTGGGGAATAGGAGAGTGAGGTGAAGCCAAATCTCTGCCCATTCCCCACTTACATGCTCGGGTGGGAGGGGAGGAGGCGTGATATAAGCATAGAAGTAGTCCCTTTGACTCCTACACGCCTAGAATCAAGTTCTGCATCGCTTGTGTAGAACTGCAATGAGAAGTTCTTACTGTTCCAAACTCTTTTTCAGAGCCATCTAGTCTGAGTCACAATCCAGCACTTTCCAAAGACATGAATAATGCAGAAACACACACAGTTGCTCCAGATGGTTAGATTACTTGATTACTAAAGTTGGTTGGGGTTTTTGTGCAGCATTTATTAGCTTGTTCTGTAACTTGCAGTTCTAACGGATGTGCATAAATATTTGCTGAAGAGCACATGCAAACACATGGCAATCTATGGCTTATTTGTGAAGTACCCAGGGTTTTTATTTAGTATTCAAATATTATTGAGTACTGCATGGGCTTGATCCAAAGCCTATCGAAATAGACTTCAAAAAGCTTTGGCATGGACCTATAAGATTTTAAACTTCTGACACATCTAATAGAGGATTTTTGGGACCCTGGAATAAGAACAAATTTTGTCTGAAAAGCTATATTACTCATATTGTTCATTACTGAATTAGCAAGTAAACTATTTTTCATTTAAAAAAAACCCAAACTCATATCTTAAAGTTCATTTAAAAATCTTTCACGTACATACCTCTAAACTCATCCTTAAAAGAGCATAAAGCAATCTAACATAAATATTACCTGAGATCTAATGAATTTGTTTTCATTAAAATTAAATGTTATGGGTATCTAAGTGGGAATTTAAATATCCATTGTCATTAACAGAAATATTGCAAAGATTTAAAGTAGACAGAATTTAAAAAGCCCGAGAGTCTAATTTGTATGCACTACCATATGATCTAATTCCCCTTTGGTCATTTCTACACATTTATTATAAAAGAGATCTCTTAAGGTATTTGGTGTTACAGAAAGTATTCATTTTCCTGTGGCCATATTAATGTGACAGAATACTGCAGTGCTTTTTAAGTAAGTGGTTTGGGTTTTGTATGTAGTTGATCATACTTAGCCTCTGAAACATTTTTTCTGTGATGATATAGATCTTCCACTTTCCTTTCATCTCCTGGTTCACTGTATGACTGCAGCACTCTCACTCTTGCATGCCTGGAACTCCTACCATTCCCAGTAGGCTAAATGTTCACCTTCTTCTCTGTCCAATCTATCTTCAAACTCTACAAAGACTACAACACTACCCTATCAACCAGCTACATACAAGACGACACAGAGAGATGAACCTAAAACATCTTTGACTGAACTTTTGCTTTAGATCTCCCAACGTTGTTTTGTGCTTTGTGGGAGTATGTCTACGCTACAACCAGAGGTGTGACTTCAAGCCTCTATACACATATCCAAGCTAGCTTTGATTTAACTATTGAGAATACCAAAAGCAGTGAAGCTGAGGCAGCATGGGATGTAGAAGTCCATTTGGTGGATGACTATATACTTGAGAAGCCACATCTGCTACTGCAGCTTTATGTTACAGTCACACCTCTAATTACAAAATAGACATAGCCTATGTATTTAGATTGCAAGCTTTGCATGGCTTTTTTCTCCCCAGTTATGCTGTCACCATTCTATCCCATTCCATTGTATCCACTGCACCTCCATCCTTGTCCCAAGAATGCTTTTTAACCCAGAGTATGGATAAATATGGACAGTAGTTTAGGGAAAAAATACCCCTCATTTTCATGATGTATCTTAAATCAACATCTAAATCAGGAAATGAGTAGAAAATGTAATGGACCAACCTTTTCCTCATTTATTTTTAAAGATTGACTTGAGTAATAAGACATGGGATGTGGGGGAAAGGTGGTATAAGAGAGGGATTAATGTTACAAACCTGCAAAAAACAGAAGAAAAATAACTATTCAGTTGTGATACTCAAAAAAAAAAAAGTTAGACACATCATCATTTCTGAATTTGTACGTGGCTGATATCTTGAGGAAAGTAGGGCAGTGAGCCTGAGAGAAAAGAAGCCATAAATGAATACAACTCAGCCTGATTCTCCAGCTGTCTCATATTTCATGTAGCCGCACCAAATTAGAATTGTAGCATTGTGTCAGCCCTTTGCACAGATGTAAGTAACTAGATCAGGTATAGGGCAATGGTGAATCAAACCTAACAGAACTCTAACATGATACTTCCAAATAAGCAGACTTATTAATAGCTACTTGTTTCCAATCACTCTAAAAATAATAGGGGGAAAAAAGTATTTCTTATTCCTTTCACAAAGGCAGTTTGATCCTCAAATGCACCAAAACTCTGTTCATTCCTCTGCGCCATCCTGTCTTTGCTTGATGACCTGAATTTCAATATTATTATATATTTCATAAATCAGTAGGAGTCTTTCCTCGATTAGGCCTGCAAGATCAGGTCTAGGATTTATGTGATGTATTTTATCTCACTTTTTACACCTAGTGAATAAGGATAAACAGCTATTGTGATGTCCGAAACCAATTATAATTATTTATGTACTATAGAACAACTAATAGCTCAACAATTTTTAGTAGATTTTCTACATTTTTTTTGTTGAGTCACTTTTAAGTGCTCCCAAGGCAGAAGACATTGGTTTGTATTGTTTTGTGCAAGGTTTTTGCCCATCATTAGAAACTGAGAAACTAGTGAGGTAGAGAAGAACAATAAAATACATTAGCTAAGTTTGGCATGGACAGCATCTTCAGATAATTTTCTAATAGTAAAGTATTTCCTTTCTGATTTATAGATTATGATGAGCCTGTGATGCTGGTAAACCAGGTGCCAAATCTTGGCATGACTGTGTCAGTTGAGCTCTGACAAATTCATTGCTGGAAACAAGACCAGACCAAACCTGTATGTTAACATTGTTCAAGATAGGTGTTTGACTTGTAAAGATGTGTTTAGACTCAATAAAATACTTGTAAATTGCTGCATGCACTAATCTCATTTGTAATGTCTGTGTTCTATCCTATAAAGTAATATGAAAGTTTTCATTACATCTGTAAAAAAAAATGACTACTCTAAACTTATGAACATAGGAAGGAGGAATTGTTCCTCCACCCATCGAAAGAGCTATCAAGATTCTATGGGCCACTGTAGAACAAAAACTTTGTTGATTGCCCCGTTCATTAAGAAGTTACATGCAGGAATGCCGCTCCCATTGATTCAACCCCAGGGAAGTCATATAAAGATGTTCACAACAAGAAATGCTTTTCTTTTTGATGGTTGGATCCCACAAGGATTGGAGCTAAGAAACAAAAGCAGAGATCCTCAGAGTCAACCTGGGTAAGCCCTAAAAGACATTCACTAGACAGATTACATCTTTGTCACCCTTTCAAACCTAGGATTACTACTCATTTGTGTTTATATGGTGCCTGCTTTAACCTGTAAATAACTAATTTATTTTTCCTAATTAAATAATCCTTTATTAATCTGATATATGATTGGCTACCAGCATGGTCTTTGATGTGAGTTCCAAGGTACATATTGATTTGGGGTAAGTGACTTGTCTCTTGGCACTGTAAGCAATTTGATATTTTATGATTTTTGTTGTAGGGCTCTGTCTATACTGAAAATACTGTGTCGATCCCTATAGATTGACACAATGGGATCAATTGAGCAGCCAGTATAGACCCCACTCAATCAATCCCCAGAAGCACTCTCCCGTTGACTCAATAACTCCACCCCTCCAAGTGGAGTAACGCTGCATTGACAGGAGAGCCCTTCAAGTTGATGCAGCCAAGTGAAGACAGCGGGGTAAGTAAGAATAACTATGTCAACACGAGAATGCATTTTGCAGCATGCAGTTGTGTATCTCCCGTCAATTTAGCCCTGCAGTGCAGACTTGGCCTAAATCCAGATTGCCTGGAAGGCAAGACGAACTGGAGTGACCAAGTTCCAAAGGGGTAGCCGTGTTAGTCTAGTGTAGAAAAACAACAGAGTCCTGTGGCACTTTTAAAGACTAACAGATTTATTTATCGCGTGAGCTTTCGTGGGAGAAGATCCCACTTCATCAGACACTTTGAAGATGGGAAACTTACAGAATGGGAGGAAATTAAATGCAGGGGAGTGTATAGCATAAATAAATCTGTTAGTCTTTAAAAGTGCCACAGGACTCTGGAGTGACCAAAGAGACTGATTGTAACTCCATACTGAGATTGTTACAGTGATTCAGAATTTCGTATTTGTTATGAGGTTGGTGAAATCTAGCTATAGAATATACCACAAGTTTGGGGTTTTCTGCCCTTCTTTTTGACAAAATGCCCCGAGGTTGCAGTCACAGTTGTGAACCACTCCAGAAAGCAGGACAGGGCCAAATACTGCTCATTTGTAAATCAAGGTGAGCGCCAACTGAAATTAACACGGTTACTTTGAATTTACACTGGCATAACAGAATTTATTTACATTTATATAAAATGTGAATGGATCTCTAAGAAGCTAATTATTACTCATGTTGTCTGTTCAAAAGTATTCAAGTACACATTTCATTTGCTCTTACAGGATTTATAGATCACTGTATATATTTCAGATATTTAAAAGAAAGACCTGGTGTAACAAATACAGGCTCCTGGTATATAGAGTGCTCATAAAGAAAAGACAGCATACCAACATAAATCTACTATATACGATACAGGTTGACTATTTTCCTTGTGAATGTAATTTATTGCTTTCAAACAGAAAATGTCCTAAAGCACTGTGTCTGCAGGATTCCTATGAAAGAATAAAAATAAAACTGGTAAATTTTAGCTATTAATAACATACATCTTGTAGTTTGCAGATTTAGTTCAATCAAAGAGTCTTAACATATAATGGCAGCTTGGTAGGTGATCATGTTTCAATAAGAAAAGATCTGAAAGATCGTTAAAGTACAAACTATCGTGTGTTAGATGATGCTGGTGATTTTAAAGAAAAAATTCAGATAACTGCAGTATTACTTTGAAATTGTGAAGACACAGTCACACAGATCACTCTCTCTCTTTATATATATATATATTTGTAAATAGTTAACAGAATAAATAATGAGCTGATCTGGCAGGGGTTTAATTTAAGTACCGCATCCCCACTGAGGTGCATGCAAAGAGCCATATTGAATCCTTACGACCAAACTTTGCCATGAAGTTAAATGTCCCACAAGTCTAGACTTGCAGCAGGTTATGATACGTCTTTGGATTCAAATAGGAATTGAAAACATTTGGGAGAATTTCATTCACCCCCATCATTTTAATCAGCTTATTGGACTCAGTTTCACTCTCAGACATAAGGGTTGAGCTTCTGCTTAATGCAGTGGACCCAAATCTGAATTGATATGCATTCAACATTAAAAAGCAAACAATACAAAAGTGATAAAAGAAAGCACTCCTTTAAACATTATGTAATTATTCTGCAGAACTCATTTCAATTAGCTATCATTGAGGCCCTTGACTCTTGATCTTAGCAGAGTCAAAGGTTTAGACACATGGTTAATGGAAACATTTATTGTTATGTTAGTTCAGATAAAACACTTTAAGGAAGTGATTCCCATCCTTTTTGGCTTGAAGGCTACAGACATCATTTTTACAACCTTGAAGCCCTCCACCCCTGCAGTCAGATGGAAATAGTTCAGCAGGAGGGCTGCCTCCTTGCTGATCTCTCATTTCCCTGGCTGCAGAAGGAAACTGCATACATCCTGTAGCCCTGTGCTCACCACTTGGGTCCCTAGGCAGTGTCACTCTTCTGCAGCCAGTGGGGACTGAAGATCGGTGCTCCCTCCCTCTGGCTACAGCAGGAACCCCAACACCTATAGACCTAGGCAGAGCACTTTGCCATGCTCCTTGCTACAGACGGGGGAGGGGAACACTGATTCTTTTCCACTTGGCTGCAACAAGGAGCCTGCACTAGTCTTTTAGACCTGCAGAAACACAGTCCACCTGGGTCCTTAGGCAATTGCTCCCTTCTGCAGTCAACAACAGGGAAGCTGCAGGCCATTTTGAAAGCTCCCCAGGGGCCACCACAGGTCAGGAAATACTTTCTAAAGGGATATAAACCTCATGCTTTAGGGCAGGGTTTCTCAAATTGGATATTGTGAGGTTATTATGTAGGTGTTGTGAGCTGTCAGCCCCCAGCACCCTTCAGAGTTAAGTGACCAGAAAACAGCAGCTGCTTCTTGTATGCTCAGCTCTGAAGGCAGTGCCACCCTCTGCTGCAGTGCAGAAGTAATGGTGGCTTTGCCTGGGGGTTAGTGGCATGGCCCAGGGGAGTGGTCACTTTTTGTGTTAGGACATCAGAACCTGAAATATTTTCAGAGGAGGCCCCAGCAAAAAGAATTCGAGAATCCCTATCTTAGGGAATAAACTGACTGCTAATTTAAGGGAGTGAAGAGGAAGATTTTTCTTGGACAAGGTATTCCATAATAATCTACTGTGGAGTTAATTCACCTTCTTCTTATTCAATTATTCCATACTTTCAGAACAAGGCTATTGAACTAGCTCAACCTTCTGTGAACCAGTATATATTCTACAGTGGTTTAACTCTACTAGTTGAATTATTCTGAATTTTCATCTGAATAAGGGGGAATCAATCTCAGGTCCAATGCCAATTGTGGAGAACTGTAATGTAGATTCCTATGGCTATGTCTACACTTACTAAAGTTAGTTCAAATTAGTTAACTCGAACTAATTAATATGAACTAATTTTAGTTAGTTCGAATTAATTTAATTTGAACTAGCAAATTTTAGTTCGAACTAAGCAAGTGCCATGCATGGCACTTGCTTAGTTCGAATTGGTCAATTGCATTAAGGTCAATGTGCTGGTTAGTTTGAACTAAGTGCTTAGTTCTAGCTAACATGGCCACATTGGGTTAATTCGAACTAACTAGTTTGAATTAACTGTTAGTTCGAAAAGTATAGCCCTTAATTCGAACTAATGAAAGCCTAGTGTAGCCAAGGCTTAAGTTAGTTCGAATTAAACTTCCTTAATTCAAACTAACTTGCCAGTGTAGACATAGTCTATCTATTACATTAAATGAGCATTTTTAATTTCCTCAGAGAATTACTCAATCCAAACCTCTTCCTCCCCCACCCCTTTTTTTCCTTTTTTAAATAAAATTGATAGGATAAGTCCTATGAACCTCAATGGGAATAGGATTAGGCCTTTGATTACCTGCAACATCTTCTTGGGTAGTGCTTCAGATTTGCATAAACATATGGCACAAATGTGATTCAAGATCTGAATAGTTATAAAATAGGCTCATGAGTAAAAAAGGCTTGGATGTAACATGAATATAAAGATCCCAAGTTGTGGGAATTTCGTATCCAAGATTCTGGTTCAGACCCACATCTATACAAAATACTGAGAAAAGAATATGGGTCAGTACATGCATAGTTTTATCATCTCTTCCTTGTTCCCATTTCTACAGATTGAATTCACAACTACGAGTTCAGATTTAAACAAAATATACAGGTGGTCAGAACAAACTGTTCTGTTGAAAGCCAAAATATTTAACAGAGATGTGTTGATTCAACAAAGTTTTCACTAAAATGGTTTCTGAGGTTAATTCCAGAGATTTCCTAACTGAAAACCTGACCTTTCTTATTTGAAAATGGATGTTTAGCATAACTCCATTTCTCTAAAACTTTCAAAAGGTTTTGGTTGTTCTCATGTAGCAGAAATATTTGAAAAACTCAAAAGTTGTTTCAAAATGAGATTGTCTTTCAGCAAACTCTACCAAAAATCACCTCAGAGAAGGGTTGGTCTTTCTTCCCTCTTCTCACCGCTCCCCCTCCCCCCCAACTAATTACCCTAATTATTTCTGGTATTTTCCTTTAAACATATTTGAGTAGCTACCAAAGGACTGTAGAGCCAACTTTACCTAATGACAATGAAGTTTTAGTAAAATTAAATTATTTTTTTCTTGAAGTATCCCTTAAATAGTCACAAGCATTCCAGTAGCTGAGAAAAGAAGAACTGAGTTTGAATTATTTATACTGTCTAGAATAGATGTAGATTCTTTTAGACGTTCTGTGAGTCTTTGCCGTCAAGATGCAATTTTTCAATAATTCAGATGTCATCAGAGAGGAATGAGAAGTCTTGCTGGGAAAACATCAAAGTAAACCAATTTACAGTGCTGGAAATATACAATGCAGGGACAAAAAGTTACTAGTTAATAGGTGTTTGCAGTTAACATTTTATAATATGACGGAGCTGAAATGTAAAGGTTTGTTTGTTTTAATTCCTATAGAGAATTATGCAAATATTTTGTGTAATGGGGGGGAGGGGGAGCAGGGTAACTAGAAAAGATGTTTGCAGCTTAGTTTTTAGGCTCGAAAAGAGAAAATATATATGAGTCTGACTATGAGCTGAACTCATATAGTTAAGTTTCAAGGGAGTTTTACCAAAGTTATGCACAACACTTGGTAGTGTTGGCAAAAGAATCAGGTTAGAAGACTTGTCTTTTTTGTCGTTCCCTCCCCCAACCCCCACCCAACCCCTGTCTTGAAGAATAATATGGTAAAAACAAACTTTTTTTTAAAAGTCTTTAATATCTTTGGAGCAGTAACCATAAAGCCTAAGAATATCAAATCGTTACTACTTTTGTTGTTAGTAGTGATATTTGACGGTTTTCCTCATCCTTGAGGAATTTTGATCAATACAGTTATTTCAAGTTAAGCGCTTCTTTTAATTCTCGTATAGAATTTGTTTACACTGACTTGTAATCAGTTTATACTGACACTGTAGTAATAAATCAGCTACTTACTTCTTACTGTATATATTTGCTTTGGATTACTTTTTCCCTCCCACAGAGGCATGATTCTGGTCTAACACAGATAATATGGTGATTTAGACTTCACAGGAATGAGTCCTGGTTTACATCGAACTAATAAAATCAGAATCAAACCCATAAAATATAGAAGGGATGTAGCCCAACCATTTCTCTTTTCTTTGCTGAAGGAAAGTGAGTAATCTTTAAATATATGACATAATAAATGATCACACAGGGTCTCAGGTATAGGAAGTGCTAAATGAGAACATTAAACACTGACAGTTTGATCAAATACTCATTATACAATGTCACAAGTGTTTATCTATTGCATGAATAGTGAAGATACATACTAATAATATCTTAAGATGCTGCCTCCAATATCCTGTTGATTCAGTAGTGAGAAACTGTTAGGAGCTGGAAGAGAGAGACTGTATACAAGCCCCAGAGTAGAAATGAAAACACAGCACCCGATCATCTTTTCCTACTGAGGAACCTGTGGCAGGGTCTGTGGGAGAAGAAATTTCTAAGAACATCTCCTTGTGGAGTGCCTGTTTATTTGTTTCAGGGCAGAGACCAGTTCCCCCATCACTTCTAAAGAATAAGCTGGGCAATTCTCCCCAAAACCTGGAGTATCTTCAGGAATTTGAACAGATCCCAGAATTATCTATAAAGAACCCATGAGCTTTTCTAACAGCAGTGGTCTCTGCCACACACTCTTCCCCTCATACACACTTTTCTCTGACAAAACCTTTCCATCACAGCCATGTTACTATGGTTTCCTTGAGGTTCAGTGGCACCAGGGCCCACCAGTCTTGGGGGTGGGAGGAGCACTGCATAAAAAGGGTAACATGGCTTCACACTGTATTGTCTTTTCTAGCCAAGATCCAAAAACCCAGGGTTCAGAGGTAATGATAATTCCTCATCTCTGGCTCACTCGCTTCTTCTAGCCCACTGAGTCTCCCCCATCTCCCACAAGAGGGACCTGGGCCCTAAGTACTTCTTTAGAGACTAAAGGAGAAGTACTTATGGAATTTACCCTCAGCCTTCCACCACTACATTTGCCTGTATCTAATAGGGCAGGAAATAATGGTCTGGCCATACATCTTCAGATGGAGTGGTCTCATTGTTCTCTAAAGGCAAAGGAGAAAATCCTGGCCCCATTGAAATCAGCAGCAAAAATCTCATTGACTTTCACAGGGCCAGGAAATCACTGCATATGCTTCCATGTCATACACACTAGAATGATCATGCTATTTCTTTTGTCTGGATGATGTACCTGATTGTTTGAATGCTTATATTGTAACTAGATCACTAAACTGACAACCTTTAACTGGGGATATTTCAGATTATGTACTCTTTGCATTATATGACTTTCAAACCAAATCTTATACCTTTTGCATAACCCATGCATAATTCCCCAGAGGTACAGAAGCTATTTCCCTTAAAAACTCTGTATTTGATCATTTTATAATATTAGCTTTAATAAAATATTTTAAATCTGAAATCTGTCACCAAAACTTAGTGTGTAAACACACCATGGTCCAGGACAAGCTTACCTTGCTTCTGATTCCCACACCTCTCTAATTCACATTGGAAATGTAGCGTTTCTGCATTATCATAGGAAAAATCAGAATCTGCTAAAATCCATTATTCTGTCAGAGTATATTTATCATTAGTTATGAGTATTTTTCTATGCATGCAATGTTTTCCACCCAGGAGGGTGTTAAAGGCCTATTATTCCGCAAGGGAATTGTAATTGTAATCGTAATCAAAGAATTTACACTAAAATGATGATTGAACAAGACTATACAATGGCATTTGCTCAAACCTATGACTCAGTTGCACAAGGTGATACTAGGGGAAGGAGAGGGAGGCAATATTGGACTACACTGAGACTCAGCAGAGGCCACTTGGACATGCCTGGATGAATGTCTACTGAGCACATGGTCAGAATATATAAAATAAGGAACAGTGGCTGCAGGGTTTGTCCTTTCTCTTTCCCATCTCTGCTGAAAGCAACAGGAATGCTAGAGGACAAAGAGATCAGATCCAAAGAGAGAAGTCTGTATACTGAGAACTGTAACTTACAGGGGAGGGAGAATGGGAGGAGTTTGAAAAACCAGCTTATATCTAGATACTGCTTAACATTAAAGGTTTAGATTTAAATTGCATGTTTATCTTTGTTTTCTTTGGAACCTATCTTTGATTCCTATCACTTTTACTCACTTAAAATCCATCATTCTGTAGTTAATAGATCTCTTTTTGTATTTTAACACAAACAGTGTGTTTCAGTTGAAGTGTTTGAAAAAAACCCCTGTCAGTTAGCAAAATCTGGTATACTGTACATCCTTCCCACAAAGGGAGTGGGCAGGCAGGATTAAACAATAAACTTATCTTGCTCAGACTAAGGCAGGACAGGGCAACTTGGGGGAGGGGGGGATTCTGGGAGCTGGAGTGAACTTGCTGGTGACTTTCTCTGTGTGATTTGTGAATGGCTCTATGAGAATTCATGCAATCTAGCTGGGGGTGGGCTTCACACATTGTTGGGTTGCTGCTTCCCACCCATAAAGCATTGCAAGGGACAGCCCAGGCTGGGAAGTTAAGGGGACACAGCAGCAACCAAATTCCAGGTTGTATGCCAGGGGAACTCTTCACACTCATTCTGACAAAAGTAAAAACTCTTCAGCATAGACATCTTAAGTAAACCTATGTAAAGAATTAATTGTTTGGTTCATTGGCAGTTCAGAGAAATAAAAGATTCAGATCAACTTGAACCAAACTTTTCCCACTTATAGAATTTCCCAAACACAGAATTTTCAAAAATATTTTGTTTCAGGTCAATCTAAATGTTTTAGTTTTGAGTACATTTAACATAGTGTTAGAACACTCACCTCAGTGGGGAAGAACTGGATTTGAATTCCCCACTCTGGATCAAGGACTTGAATTCAGGTCTCTCTCCTTGTGTGAAGCTTCTAAAAACCAGCCTGTTGACTATGATGGGACGGGTTTCTCTCAGTTTGCCCAGGTGAAACATTCATTTGAGCAGGTGAACTGGAACCGCTTTCTGAAGTGAATGCCTTAAGCACTGTCTCTCTGTGTGCCAATGACTGTTAAAGTATTTTATGCAAAGTGCAACAGCTTCAACAGGAGACTGAAGAAAAACACTCCAAAATACCCTTATGCTTGGATGCTTAGAGTATTCACCAAGGGGAGATTTGGCTCCATTTCCCTGTTCCACAATCCAAAATCTGAACTCAAACATGAATCTCCCATGTTGAAGCTTTTGATAGGGTCTACCACAGTATTCTTTCCATCCTGTAGCAGTACATGGGATTCTTTCATCCCAGGAGCAGGACGCTGTACTTATCCTTGTTGAACCTCATTGGATTTCTTTTGGCCCAATCCTCCAGTTTGTCTATGTCACTCTGCATCCTATCCCCACCCACCAGCATATATACCACTCCCACTCCAGTTTACTGTCATCCACAAATTTGCTGAGGGTGTAATTCACCCCATCCTCCAGACATTAATGAACAAAACCGACCCCAGGACTGACCCCATGGAGCACATGGTTAGACATTGACCCATTGATCACTACCAACTGGATCCGATGATCTAGTCCAGTGATTTTAAAACTTTTTTTCTCAGGACCCAGTTGAAAAAAAATCATCAATACCCATGACCCAATAATTACATCTTTGAGCAATGCATTCCAGACTTTTGGTGGTGGGCACATGGGTGTCATGACCCAGTACCTGAGGGTCTATGATCCAGTACTGGGTCCTGACCTGTAGTTTGAAAACCACTGATCTAGTCAGCTTTCTAGCTACCTTATAGTCCATTCATTCAACCTTTATTTCTTTAACTCCCTGGCAACCCCTTCTTAATCTAGCCCAGAAAATCAAAATATTTAATTTTGACAGTGTCAGAATGATTTATTTTAATATCTAATTGTTTCCTTGTGATATTCCAGTGGAAACAATTTGCTGAAACTGACAAATATTTATAAAATATTTCAATTGAGAATCTGCTTTTTGGGGTTAAAAAGTTTCGTATGAAAAACATGGTGCAGCTATAATCTTAGTGTCTGAGGGAACTGATGATTGTCTGGACTTTTCTTTAAATCTAATACTAAATACTAGGCATTAGATTCTGTTCAAAACCTTCCTTGGGGCCACGCTGAGCACTGTATTTAAGTTTTTTTTAAATAATCAAAACTTAGTAGTTTATTTTTTTAAACTAGTCCTAAATTCCCAAGGATTAGAGGTGAGAAGATAGTAATCATCCATGTTTGTAGTCCAGAATAAATGTTACTTTATGTAATAATCACTTAAATGTACAAAGCACTATACAATTTCTTGTCAAAATATATTTCTCTCTGAATCTGTTGTGAAGAAAATAAGGGAAGTGAAAACATGTCTGCTTTCCAATTCAGACACTTCTGAACATAAATGTCAAAGGATTATTTAAATGCATATTTTAGGTGCTAAAATATGCAGTGTTTGACATCACAACTTCCAGAAAAGAAAAACACAAGATGAGACTGGTTTTTTAAATGTTATTTTTATATTTATTGATTTATGTTATTTTCCCAGGTGATCTTACTTTTAACACCTCTGAACATGTGATGTTTCAAGTAATGATGAGCCTATGATGCTGATGTGCTTAAAGTAATTTCAAGTATTTTATGAAGTGGATAAATAATTTCCAGGAATACATTTAATTTAGCGTTAGTTCTGCTTCTATTCCTTGCAACAAATTCACACACATTTTTACAGCTCCAGTCTCATTACAGGGGAAAAAAATGGTAATGCCTCAGTGCCCCATTTAGTTAGTTTTCATGTGAAATTTACAAAAAACAAAACAGGGAAAAGACAAAAATATAGGCAAATACAAAGGCTCTGTGCATCACTAAAACCATCTTTGGTGCACCAAATTGTTGATTCCCCATGATGAGCTTGCTAGTTGTGCTGGTCTGTAATGAAGTCCTCTAAGGACCAGACAGTCTAATGCACTTTTTCTCAACCAGTGTTCTATGGAACACAGGTGCCCCTCAGACACAGTGCAGGTGTTCTATGACCTCCCCCTCCCCCTCCCTGTGGGGGTGGGGGGGTAGCTGAGCGGGGAGGAGGGAGGAGCGATTTAATGTCCCAGTCACAGAAAAGCTTCCAGGTACGTGGCAGCAGAGGTTGATGCACACTTGAAAGCTTTGCTGCAACTGGGGCACTTATCTTGCACCACTGTCACCATTTTTCCAAGAATGTTTTCATCAGGTGTTCCATGTAAAGTAATTAATACCTTTAGGTGTTCCCCAGTCCACTAAAAGTTGAGAAACACTGGAGTGGGTAACACACTTATTATCCAGCCTTGCCTCCCAGCAGGAAGGCCTTTCAGTCCTATTCCTCACACATAGAATCATAGAACCAATGGGTATGTCTACACTGGCAATTTAGCTTGACATAAGTAGCCTTAAATCGACCTAAATTCCTCCTGTTCACACTGGGCTTTCATTAAGTCAACTTAAGAAATTCCTTAAGTCGACTTAGTAAAAGCTTAAGTTGATTTAGTAAGAACCACTGGTTAGGTTGACCTAACCCTTAAGTTGACTCCTTAGGTCAACTTAAGCACAGTGTGGACATGGAGTAACCCTTAAGTCAACTTAATAAAGTCGACTTAAGAGCAGTTAGGTCGACTTACTAAGTCCACTTTAAGGGTAACCACTTCGTTAAGTCGACTTAAAGTCGACCTTATTAAGTCGACTTAAAGTCAACCTAACTTTTTCTAAAGTAGACATAGCCAATGAATATTTGTATCGAAAAGACCTCAGTATGGAAAGGACCCCAACCCCCTGCTCATAGCAGGACCACCCATGTCTGGACTTAGCTTCACCTCAATTTTTCAATGTCCTTGCCCTATTCTTACCTGAAAGAGAATACGGTAAGAATTAGTCTTATGCTACTCTTGTACCAGGGGCAGTTAGTAGCAGTGTCTGGGCCCTCCATATTTACTGGTCTATGTCCCAGGGCCCTACGAAAGCAAACAGTGCCTGGCACCCTGGCATCACCTTGTTGGTCTCTTTCTACCATCTGTCTCCATTCACAGGTCCAAATCCAATATCATGTAACAAAAGAAAAAGACAAGAGAACTAAACCTTCAGCCCAGCCAAGCTCTTCATGGAGTCCTGTTCCTCACAGGGTAGCTTCTTCAACCCTCTTTTGCAGAAGACCTCTGGATAGGTGGCTTCCTCCCAAACCTCCCCGTTTTGAGCTGGGTTGCTTGCTTTTAAGTTTTTTCATCATTTGCAGCATACTCTGCAGGCCTGGGAGGGATGGGGCTACTGGGGCACAGTAGTCTCCTTTAACTCTTTCAGGCCCAGTGTAGTTTGTACAGCCCACAATACACCCTTCCTCCAGACCCTGGTTCATGGTGTTGGCAAAACTGTTTCATGCCCCCTCCATCCCATGAAAAGAAATCTGTATTTTTATTTTCTGTGCTGGCACAATGAGTCCCCTGAGAGCTATATTGCTGTAGCAAGATGTAGTACTGGAGAAAGCATGCATTGCAGCCTTTCATTAAGTTTACCCAGCTTGAAGGGTACGTGTCCAGTTATTAGGCAGAAAGGCAGCCCCCGCAACTAATAGCATAGGGTATCAGTGGAATGATTTCAGCACCATGACCTCCTTTTCATTAACCAAGTATATAACCTTGTGCAGGAACAAATTCCATCTGAGACAGAGGAAAGGGTGTTCTTCAAATTCTTAGGGTAGTACAGCTTCAAATCTGATATTGAATGCACCTGTTTAGAGAATAAATGGATTTGAGAAATCTGGATGGAATGGTACTGGTTCCTGGATGAACTGGTCTTGTAGTGTTCTAAATACCTTGCCACAACTTTTGGTCCAATGGACCCTTTTGAGTGTGGTATCTTTTACCAAATCTATCAGAGGAACAGCAATAGTAATGAAGTTTGGAATGAATCACTAAACCCAAGAAACAATTAACTTGCTTCTTTATGGAGGGATGGGGCAGCCCTCTAAGGTGTGGACTGTCTCCACTCCATACCCTAGGACTTTTTGGTGACCAATCAATACTTGATTGGATTGGCCATCACTTTCCCCCTCACACATACTTCTTAAGAGCCTGTAATATGCCAGCAATGTGCCTCATTTGCTGGGCACAGCCTCAAGGTAGATTAGGATATCATCAATGTAGGCAGATGCATATGACCCATGTGATTGTAATACTTTGTCCATCAATCACTGAAAGGTGTTAATGGCCCTATGGAGCCCAAAAAGTATGAGAATGGCCTCAGGGTAGCTGATGGCATAGTCCGAGATTACTAATACATATTTGTGCTCCACTGCAGTCTTCTCTAATGGGCCTATGAAGTCTATGTCTATTCTTTCAAAGAGTACTTCCACAAGGAGCAGCTGTTGCTGGATAGCAAGCTCTATTGATCATGCTGCTGGTTCTCAAGGGCCCATTTTAGTAGTTTCTCAAAATCCATCCCTCTCTCTCTCTCTCTGACTGACCAGCAGGCTCAGGATACTATGTTGCCTGCATTTTGTACCAAATGCAATATGGTCCTTGAAGGGACAGGTAGATTAGTAAGTAGTGTACCCAGTATCTGGCCTTATCTCACAGCAGGAAGGACTTTCAGTTCAGTTCCTCACCTGTGTATGGGCTTAGCTTCACCTCAGCTGGGTCAGTTGGTAGAGGACACCAGGCCCTCCCATTGCACAGGGTTCCAAGCTAGGGGCCTATGAGAGACAACAGTAGCCCTCTCTCTGGAGTGCCTTCAGAATTACCTCCAGTTGGATCATTTCCTACCAGCTATTTCTGCCACATTCCGCGCCCCTCCTTCCCTCCCCCCAATGTTCCAAGCCCAATATAAGATACCAAAAAGAAAAAGAAAACAACCTTCAGCCCCAAACAGGCTTAATACACTGTCCTATTCCTCACAGAGAAACTTCTTTGGCACCCTGCCCAGAATCCCCCAGGGTAGGTCTGTCTTCCTCCCCAATCTCCCACATCTGAGTTGAGTTGCTGCCTTATAAGCTTCCTTTCCAGTTGAAGCATGTGCTGCACATCAGCAGGGGTAGAGATACTTAGGCACAATGCCAAGGAGTCGTGTTAATCTAGTTCAGTGAAACAAACAAGGAATCCTGTGGCACTTTTAAAGACTAGCACATTTATTTTTTGTATGATGTTTTGTGGGTGAAGTCTAATGAAGTCTAAGTCTAACAAGTTAATTCTAAATCAAAGTTTCAAAGAGACACTACAGAATTTTTAGAATTTATATGCAAATTTGACACCATCAATTGGGTTTGAATAAAGACATGAACTGGCTTTCTCATTACAAACATTGGTCTTTAAAAGTGCCACAGAAGTCCTTTTTGTTTTTCATTATATACAGTGATTCTCACCTCTCTCAACTTCACCACTTTCTGATGTTGTTCAAGACTGTTTTAATCTATACTTATTTGATTTGCTGATGTAAGCTGACCTGACGAAGTGAAATGTAATCATAGGATTTATCTTTCCCTCCCATTCTGTACATTTTCCATTTTTTAGCATCCAACAAAGTGGGACTTCATAGACAAAAGCTGATGTGAAAAATAAATGTGTTGGTCTTTAAAAGTGCCACAAGACTTCTTGTTTGTTTTGCTAGGCACAATATTGTCGTTTGATGTCTTTGAGCCCATTGCAGGGTTTCTACACTACATCACAAAGTGAAAGACAGGTTTGAAAGAGATGTTTCCTCTTGCAAACAACAAACAGTACAACTGGGGACTGAGACTTCTTATAATCTATTTTGGCCATTTCAGTGATTTCAACAAATAGTTAAAAATATTGTTTTGACTTTGATTTAATAAGTCAAAGCTCCACTCATGCACCATTTAAATAGTGTAACATTAGTACACATGTAAGCATTAGCATTTCTACTTTAAAACTCTTTGGTATCAAAACTGTGGAACATGAATAAGAGGCCAATGGAATTTGTAAATACAAGGGCCAAGGCTTGCCTATGTGCAGAAATTAGACTATTTAAAAGGTGCGTGGAACTAGAATATTTAACATCTGTTTACACTTCTAAAGTATAGACACAACCATTTGTCCACATAACTCTGTACATGTATTAGAGAGACCCATGGCTACAAATGCATCCCTGTACGATGATCAAGAATATTAATCTATTTCCAAAATCCCTCCTGAGGGTAGGTGGAAATAATTCCAGTTAGGATGCAATTTACTCCATGATATAGAAATATTTCTATATGTCTTTCCCCTTATTTTTTTCTGGAGAGTTGAATAGCAAGAACCTCATTTTTCCTTAGGATTTCAACTGCTCCTACTGTTTATTCTCAACCTGAAACCATAATAATCTCTCCTGAAAATAACAATAATGTTACAGAAGAAATCAAAAGAGGATGTACTACTTAGTGAAACTGTTGACGCTTAAGGGGCTATTTTAATAATGGGGGATTTCAGTTAGCCCGTTGATTGATGCAGAATGTGACTGCTTCCCTGGTAGCAGGATTTAAAGTAAAAGGCAACCTGGAAAGCAACACAACTGTTCCTCCTTTGCTAAAAGCAGAGAGAGAAATTCCCCACTCCCCTCTACCAGCTTCCAGGAGCAGGCTAACGCTTACCGTTTCCCTCCTCCCAGGCTGGTGCAGTGAAAGCTCCCTCTCCCATTTCACAATAGTGTGACCATCTATTAGTGATATTAACAGGGAATGTAATGTACTAGTTCTCTGGGAATTGAACTGGCTTCCTGTTGATGTAGGCCTGTAATTCTTGACCCCAATGCTGGCTCTGCCTCCCATTGAAGCAGTATATTGATAATATATGGGATGTTCGGGGCAGTGGGACTATTCTTCCCCAGCAGAACTTTGTCACTTTGGTATGGAAGGGAGCCACAGCTTCTCTGCAGCACTCACTGACCCAATTGATCCAAGAAGCAGTGATCTGGCTACTGTTTCTTACTGTCATGTAAGCTAAACCAAGGATTTGGCCCAAACTACCAACAGTGAAAAATTATGGGCAAAGGTAAAAAATGAAGTCATATGGGAACCAAAAACACCGACTATTGCTAGGATTAAAAAAAAAATACTGAAGTTACACTTCTCTGGCCTGGAAAACAAAACGAGTTGCATAGGGTAAAATCCTCATCCCAGATCAGGGTGGGTGGAGGTGAGGGGTGGGAGGTGGTGGGGGGGAGAAGGTGCAGATTTGTGAAGGTCAATAGGAGGAAGAAAACCCTTGGGCCATTTAAGGATTGCACGTACACACATTCCCATGGCCTTAAGGAAAGAAGCTCTGTCATGATTGGTTAGACAGAAGGGTATAGCATAAACCTATTGGGCAGCTAAGGAGAGGCTTTATAAGCCATTCCCCTAACATGGAGCACCACTCAAGATATGACCAGAGTCAATTTATTATTAAAGGCAAATCAAGAAATGGAGAATGCTGGATAGCTCCTGAATTATTTCTTCTAGATGCCATCGTGGGAGATGGACATTAATTTGGATATATTAGAGTGCACCAAGTCTAAAACTTTCATCAGGCAGTAAAGATGTAATATCTCCTGATGTGCACAGCAGTATCAAGAGAAACTCTTTACTATGAATGAGATCTATGCACAGAAATGAAGTAACAAAACCATGTACTGCTTTGCGTAGCTGCAACCAGTGACAGCCCTATCCCTATATTTCTTTGTTTCTGCCTGAGCAGGAAGTTGCTGGAAATCAAAGACTACATTAAAAGCACACAGAATGTGGGGAAATCTCTACCTTTTCTGGAAAATGTACTCTGTAGCACATCTTCCCTGTTTCCTATCCCCCTTTTAATTTTTCTGACTGAACTGAAACCCTATAAGTATCAAAACTATTATATAGGCAATAACTGAATTCACTTTTCAGCAGGTGTGGCGGGGAGAGGCCTATTCTGCCCCTGTGGATTCCCACACTTCTTCTCTGTGGCTTTTTGTAGTCTGGTTCTTTCTTCCCAAGTCCCCAAGATTGGGGAGTGGCCCTTTTTGGTGCTAGTTCAGTCGTAGGCCATCAGGCCTCCTTGATGGGGTTTGTTTCCTGTTCAGCCACCACTAAGTATAGCTGGATGAGAAAAGGGGGAATGGGGGACTCAGTCCCACCCTCTACCCCAGGCACCAATTGAGGGACTCTCCAACAGATGAGTCCGGGAGAGCTATTCCCTTCCCTTGGTCCCACTGCTCCCAGTCTGCTCTCTGGAGCTGGGAAGGGTTTTCATGGTCTCCTTGCCTGGAGTCTTTCAGTCTCTGCCCTCCTGCTGTTTGGGTGGGGTTGCCCCATCTCAACTCCCTTGCTCAGTTGTTCAAGTGGCAGGGTCCTCCTTCAGGTCACTGAGCCTAAAAAGCCCTGGGTGCAGCCTGTGAGGGTTTCTCCTTAACACCCCTAACTTCCTGGTAGTGTGACATACAGCAATAAATCCGCTCAATTGACTTCCAGCAACTCCGCTCTGCTTCCTCTCCCAACTCCCTTTCAGCCGCCCCATCCTGCCTGAAGAAAAGGCTTTTAAACAGTGCAGCAAGTTCCTTAATTGGCCTCAGGTGACTGAATTAACCTGAGGTAATTCTGGCTGAATTACCCAGCGAACAAGGATCCTGAGGCTAATATGATATACTACTCTCCTGTAGCCATCAGGTGTAATGCTGTCACACTGGTTAAACATAAACCTAACACCTCTAGATTAGTCTCTTATGGAATTTCATCAAACTACACTGTCCTCCATATTGCAAACTCTCTTTAGGCAAATCCGTGCCTGTAACAGACTATTCAGTCTCATGGTCAATAACAGGGTCAGTCTGTGAACTGTTTTCACCTTGTGTGTCTACCCTCGTGTCACTTCTCTGTGACATACTGTAATGTACTGTGAAGAGATGTTTAGGTTTCATTGTAGGATTTTGCTTTCCTCTCTTACTACTTGTATGAAACAGGTTATTCTTCTTTGATCACTGTAGCTTAGACTGGCTAGTGCCCTTCTTATCAAGTTCTCACCAAGGTATGGCTTTTTAACTGTGGAAAAGATCCTGCTTCTTTCTTGTAATGTTTTGTCAAATTGTATTTTCCTAATCTTTTCCTTGATAACATAGTCATCCTTTGTTTTTCTCCTATATCTGGTAACTAGAGTATTTATACATTGTAGAGGAGTTCAGCAGGTAACGTTCTACATTGCAGTATAGGTACAGGTCTGTGAATGCGTTAAATACGGGTCTTCTCCTACTTCCACTGCCCTTTTTTTTTTTTTTTAGCAAGTTCCTCACTATGCATACTCTTGGTTGAACTAATCCAGTCACTTGAGAATATTTGGGACTAGATGTCTCATGACAAAAGTCATGCATTTTTAGCAAAGTTCAGGAATTCCCTATTTTTGAACTGTGGCCCATTGTCAGTAATTATTGCTTCTGACATTCCAAATCAGTCAAATATAGATTGAATGTGTCTGATGACCATTGCTGGTGTGGAGGTATCTTGAAGTGTAGCTACTTCTGGGAAATTGGTAAAGTGGTCCAATATAAACAAGTGATCATGTCTTCCCAGGCTGAGCATATCAATTGCAGTTTTATCCCATGGAATTGCATGTTGTGTGTGCAAAATCATCTGTTCTTTCAGCTGGGAACTTCTGTACTTCTGACATATTCCACACATGCTCATGTTGTCAATATCACTATTCATTTGTGGTGAGAAAACAACTTTTCTAGCTCTTTTTTTAATTTGGCCATTCCCATAGGCCCTTTGTGTATTCATTCCAATATTTTCCTTCTCATCACCATGGGAACCACAATCTTGTTCCCTTCAAGAGCACTTCTGATATCACTGAAAGCTCATTTTTATAGTAGGACTATCCGCTGTGAAGTGTTGCTTTTTAACTCCTTTATTTATTCTTTGCATCATTGCTTACAACATTTCATTTCAAACAGCATTTATCTGTTTCTGTCCCCAGTTCATCCCATGTGCCTGGAGATACACGTGTGATACTTTTCTCATGTTCAAATGCATGGTTATTGCTTGTTCCTGATCATCAGGTTGTGTATTGTCAGATGGAGCATATTTTCTTGATGTATCTGCCTTATTAAGTTATGTCCAGGTTGGCACTCCAAGGTCAAACTATACATCAGAATTTTAAAATGTATTTACATATCCTTGGTGGTGCTTCTCTAAGTTCCTTTCTGCTTACTGCAGTCCATGATTTGTGACCAGTTTCTGGTTTGAAACTATGAACACAGAGAAAGAAATGAAATCTTGTACATCCATACCCCAGACCTTGTGTCTCTTTTTTCAATTTGTGTGTACATCTTCTCTATGACTATTATAATTCTATGTGCATCTGAGACTGGCAATGAATCAGTTCCAAGATACTGGTAAAAGAGGCAAATTTATATCACTGGTAACTGATAACTTTTAGCTGTAAAATCAGTTAAAAATTTAATACAATATTTTAATAGCGTCTGAGATACAGAAAAATCCCTTGTGTAGCAAAACAAGTCTAGACACAACAGTAAACCACAGCACTGAATCATTATAGAGGACGCAGTCCTATAGAAGAAAATGTGTCTGAATTCTCCAAGGTCGGAGTTAATCCCATTGTTTTCTGGCAACACGCAACGATGTTATAACTTGACCAAGTCAAAAAAGGACTGTTCATTATATTCTACATGTTAACTCTAGCTGAGGCATTAACAAAGGGCCTGTGACTGGCTTAAAAATTGGCTTAAAAATGAAAGTGAATCCAATGTTAAAAATGAGTAAAGGTGTTGGTGTTTGACATAATAGTGCTGTAACTTTTTCCTCAAGGAATGAGATTATTTCCCCCCAACACAAACACACCAACACCCTCACTCATTTTTATCAAAATCCCAGCAGCCAAGGAAGGCTGGACATTACTCCCTCCAGTGCCTGTTGATAATGCTTCCTGTGCTTACCAGATGTGGTCACTTGCTAATTACTCTTCCATAACACTCAGCTCTATGTACAATACAGGCAGCTTACTAAAGAATCTCTATGTACAATACAGGCAGCTTACTAAAGAATAATGCCAGGTTGGGGTTTCTAGTTACCTTACAACTAGTGATGAATCAACTAAATCAAACTGGTTTTTTTGGATTGAAGTCCATTTCATACAAACCAAGATAATTTGTAGAAAGCATCAGATAAGCATTCTGGTTTTGACTCCTCTCTAATACTCGTATAGTATTTTTCCCCCTGAATGATCCCAAAACGAATCACAAATTTTGCAAACTAGCTGCTATACTTACAATACATAGGGGGTTGTGTTCGCCAGAAATATCAACAAGTAGAAGGGAATTCAGTTTGCAGATGACACGCTGCAGCATCTAAATAAGATCTTTGCTTTCAGAAGCTTACCAATTGCTTCAGAAAAATGTAACTGACCCCAAATTTAATTCTTTCCCCAGTCATGATAAAATGGCTCTTTATGAGTTAGATTAGCTCTGGAAAATATGTCTTCAATCTGAATCCAAAAGATTTAGAATTTCAATTCATCCTTGTCAGCCTCCAACAGAGCTGGTAGAGTAGTTTGTTTATTAGATGGAACCCTTTTTATTTAAAAAAAGTAGGTTTGTAAAAACATGTTTGTTATTCATTTTTGAGTCCATGGGTTGTTGAATGGGTCACGGGGAACACTTTCTAGTTTTCTGTACGCGCTAGTCAGGCTGAGTGACTGGCCACTGAAGTCACACGAGCTAACTTTTCCAAGTAGCATTGTCTAAAGAAATCACTGAGATTGTATCCCTCTGAGGGGAGGGGAGGAAGAAAATTTTAGGAAAGACACATAACAAAAGATAAGCAAGCCCAGTGGTTAAAGTAAGCTGGAACGCCCTAGATCGCTGGTCCGGTGCCCCCAAGTTTGATGGGCGAGCGCTCCAGGGCCCAAAGGACAAGAAGAATCGGGTGGAAAGCCAGGAAAGCAGGATCCTGGCCGTGTTTGTCCAAGCTGTGGGCGCAGTCCATGGACCAGAATCCGGCCCTCAGGAAGCTGGGAGCAGCAGCCGGTCTGGGGAGTTTCAAATCTACCACCCCGAGCATGCTCAGACAGAGTGTGTTCAGGGCAGGAGTGGCCTGGCTGAGGAGCGGCTCTGGCCACCCCTGCAGCTCTGGCCAGGTAAGGGGGGGGAGGAGAAGGGGGGAGGTGAGTGGATTGGGGAAGGGGTCTGGAAGGGACTGGGGGGGTCAAAATACGATCAGGGCTGGGGCTGGGGGGGGGGGGGAGCGAGAGGAGTGGGGAAGGGGCCGGGGCGGTCGAGAAGCTGACCAGGGAGTGGGGAAGGGGCCCGGAGGGGGGGGGGTGAGAGGATCAGGGTAGGGGCCTGGGGCAATCAGTAGCCAGTGGGGGGGTGGGGGGAGGAGCTTGGAGGCCAGGGGGCCAATAGGGGGCAGCAGAGTGGACCCCTTGGAGGACAACACCAGGGAGGCCCAGTGAGGGAATCTGCCACCTGGCACACATATACCCCCTCCACCTAGTGCCAATGCTCCCCATACCCCTCTGGCACCCCACCCCACCTCTGCCCTGCCCTCCCAAGCCATTCCTCCTTTACCACCCATCCCTGCTACACTCCCCTGCCAGGTTACCCTTGCCTTTCCTACCACTCCACAGTTTCTATACCATATCTAGCCTAAATTTGCTCACTGAACCCAGTGACAAAACCTCCTTTGACTTCAGTATGACTGAAGATCAGGACCTGTATTTGTTTCTTAGAAGAGAGTGGGAGGGAAAGGTGAACAGTTTTTGCTTGTGGTAAAACGCAGAGCCACAAGAATATAAAACTGCCACAAAAATAATGCCTTTAGCATTAATAGCAACTGTTAGGTGTATTGGTCCTGATTCCCGCACTAATGTTACTAATTGTGTTGAATTGTGCCAGGCTGTGTGATGGTTTTGTGATATGGACATAGTGGGCCAGATTCATCCCTTAAATGACTCCACTGCCTTCATTAGAATGTGTCACACTTGATTCATAGTATCCTTTATCTCTGAGGCACTGGTTAAAGTAAATCGTTTGGTACTGCTCATCTCTTATTGGAAAATAAATGGCTAAGGTGTACAGGATGCAAACATTGGTCCTGTTACATTTTTTCTTGATCTGGTTGAAGTAGGCAGCAATGATGCTAACGGCATAGAATTAGCTTTGCTGCAGTGTTTGACAGCATATGGCTTCACAGAGGAATTTCTCAAAGATAATTGGATTGGTTTAGGTGTATATGGAGCCTCTGTCATGTTAGGCAGTAAGACTGGTGTTTCCACAAAATTAAAGACACGATTTCCACCTTTGATAAGCTGGCATTGTTTTAATCACAGGTTGGAATTGGCTGTGGTTGATGCTATCACATATTGCAGTGAAGTTAATCAGTTTAAATCATTCGTGGATTCATTGTATGCTCTGTACAGTTAGTCGCCAAAGTGCTTGAGAGAGTTGACTGAATGTGCGAGTGATCTGGAAGTCCAGCTTAATAGGATTGGACGCGTACTAGATGTACATTAGGTAGACTCTATCTGCCACAGTCTGAGCTGTTTGGCAGTCACATGCAGCCCTCTGTAGCCACTTCTTGAAAAAATCCACCCATTTCTCATGAGAAGAGAAAGATAAAGCAAAATTTGCTGGCATGGGAAAAAACTTGGAGAATCCAGTTTTTGTTAAAAACTTGGGTCTCATCCTTGATGCTCTGGAGGAACTTGCAGACCTGTCCTTGGCGTTGCAAAAATCTGATGTAACATTATCTATAGCAAGTTGCAAGTTCAGGTGTTTATAGCTCGCAGGGAGTGTGATTCAGAGTTCTGCCAAGAGGCTTGTGAGGCGATTGCTTCAGGTTGCTTTAAAAGTGTATGTGTAAACATGTCTGTGAATGCTGGCAAGCAAGTTGAAATTTCTAAATGACAGTTTTACCAGGCCTTAGTGGGCTGTATGAATGCCAGATTGTTGCCAGACTCAGAAAAACATCTAAGCAGTGCTGTTGAAGCACTTGACCCATCATGTTTCACTACAGAGCTGTCACCTGAATTTGGTGAAAGGGACAAATTTTTATGTTCCAAGTTTGGCACTGCATTTAATGAAGTGAAATGTGCATATCAAGAATATAAAGATCACAACACTTATTATGTTATGCAATGTTTGCTAGTTTGTGACAATAATTACTATAGACATAAACGCCATATAAAATTATAAATATTTTTATGGAGCAATAACCGATGCATATGGTACTGAGAAGGGATTGCAAATGCCTACCTAGGCTGGGGCCCACACATGCATGAAGGGGGCTGCACAATAAGGGAAGGGGGCCTAGAGATTAGAAGGGTTCCGGGACCCATTAAATTATACTTTAACCACTGAGCAAGCCCTATGTTTTCTCTTATTTTGTTCTCTTTTCCCATATGAAAAAGCATTAGAATTTTACCACTTACATAGACTTCAGAGTTCAAAGTAACTGGATTGCTTCCGAATACAGGAAGAGGGAAAGAGAAAAGGATAAGCCTGACTGAAAGATGTGTTCTCACACAGCTTCCAGTGTTGTGCACATCCACAAGCCTCATTTTGAAAATTGCAGCCAAACCCTTGTTTGGTTTATTTAATTGTCTGAGAGACAGGCTTAGGCAGGGGTTAAGGCAGCTCCTCTACGTTCCCCATGTCACATGCAACAGTGATTCAGCCCAGCTGTTTCCATTTTCTGTCACACTCATACCTACCACTCTGTACAGTAATTAATCACTTGTACATGTGCTGAGCCATCTGTGAAGAGTGAAATCACTTATCCTTTCCATCTCACTTGACTGTCTCAGTACTCAAGACTTTATGGAACATGCAAATATATGGTACAGATCTATTAAGTATATTTATTGAACTTTCCTCTCACTCATTCTGTGTCTCTATTCACCACAATCATTGCCAGACATATATAAGCTTTGACAACATGCTGATGGGAGGCCATTGGGCTGCTGAATTATATATTGAATCCTGTGCTATTTGTAGCAATGGCTGTATGGGATAGCTCCTTGGTGCTGAGCTCCAAAAGCTAGATATATTACAAGACATCTTTCTGTGGCTGCAATACACACAAAGTCTCTCCAGAAAAGAAACATTTCTGCTGGCCTCAACAGCTTTTCTGAACTGCCTTCCCATTTCCTTTTCAGTACTGCTTATGCTGAGGTTGTTTTTAATTCTTTTGGTTCAGAAAGCCAGTACTTTTAAAGACACTCTCCTAATTTCTCTCTGCCTCTAAATATTCTCCCATTTCACACACACAAAGCCAGGAGCTGGATCACCACTTCCTAGGTGAATACACATGAACATGCTTGTTTCCGTGAAGATACATACATCCATTGATGAATACTCATATTCGCACATCTAAAATCTCCTTCTCAAACTTACATATGAACAAATCTTCATGGAAAAACCAACAAAAATGGGCTTAAAAGACGATCATGTCATGCAGATTTCCTGAAAGTATTTGTGAATAATTTCACTCTATTCTCTTGTATAGAAGGAGATGGCTGTCATAGGCCCAGAAAATAAAGGTTTCCTTATTCTTCTGTTACAATACTAAATAGTGAGATGTGGTCTGAGGGTTGTATAAAGTTACAACCAGGTGCTCTCATTGTAAACCACTTCCATATAATAGATAAGATGAACTATAGGTATATAAACCAAGGTATTCATCATACATAAAGGGGGGGGGGCAACAGTTAAAGCATTTGACACTTAAGTGAAGTTAAGTTCAAATGAAAGCTTTAACATCTGTGATTGCCTTCCTCTTTAGCTATGTAAAAGGAAAAATTCCTTACTTGATAATCTTTTAGAAGGCATTAAAGATGTCATTAAATGCCCTTGTCAGGAAATAAATGGGAAAGGTGGTAGCTTTTGTGTTGTTGAGATTTGATCATGTTCCTTTCAAGACAAAATAAAATGAATTCACACACTGCGATACAGAGAAAAAAAAAAGACAGAAAATACTGCTTCTGTTGGTGTTTCTCACTTACTTGCAGCTTAGGTGCTAGAAAATTACAGAAGAGTATACAGCAAACAACATTACCATTATGAGATCTGGCAAAAATTTTTTTTTTTTAGCAGAATTAGACTGTAGATTGTTGAGGCATGGTTTTAATTTGCCTCTTTGGTCAGCATAGCAACAAATGTGCAAGTGTTGGCATATCTCTGAATGTCAAGAAAGGATTGCTCCATAATCATAAATGTTGTAAGTCTAATCTCGGGGGGGTTGGGATGTCTGTCATCCATATTTCATGATTCTGTAGCCAAATAATTAATATCTGGCAGAAAACTGAGCCAAATTCTTCTCTGAACTACACATAAAACATTGGTAAGCAGCAGACACTCAGCAACTCACAGGATTTGGCTTTAAACATGTTATTTCTCTTTAACTAAGGGAGGAAAATAAGGAGAGAGTAGATGTAAAAATAAGGGTCATGTTGTATTTCTTATTTATAAGCTGTAGAGTTCCTACAAGATGACTTTGAAAAATAATTTTACCAGCAAAACCCAAGTTTGCACAAAGACGACAGCGGCCAAGGCTTTGTTCATCAATATATTCTGGGACTTTTCATGGATTTCCTCTTTTCAACACTATCAGATGTTTTGTTGCACAACTGTCACATCATGACTCTCCACTCTAACGTTCAAAAAGCTCTTCATGAAAGAGTCCTCCCTATGTACATTTTTACACCTTTCTTTAGTTCTGGACTCAGCCATGTGCTCTCTAGACCCCTGTGGTGTAGAATGGGGAAAGTATAAAGGACTAATCCAGAGCTACTGTGTCTAGAACTGCAGTAGGAAATGGAACTCGTTTAAGAACTCATCAATACTACCCTTTTATTTCTTTAAAGATACCTTTTATACTGCAAAACCACCAGTTCCTTATTCAAGACAAGAGTGCCTGCCAGTTTTCTCACATACCAGCTGTTTAAGCAAAGCTGGGGTTTTTTAATGGTTGTTATTGTTTAAAAAGTTTATCCCCACTTTTGATATAAAATGTCATTCCTTAGGTGTTAACAACTTTTATACCTTTACCATTTCTGCCACAAGGTATCTTCAGTAAAAATTACAATACCTCTCAGCCATGCATACTGCAGGCCTATGTTAGAAGAAAGATTTATAGTTTTCCGGTATTCCTGTTTCACAAAATATTCCTTTTAATTTTTTTGTTGTTTTTTAAAGCTGCAGACATGCTGTATAAATGAACAATGAAGATCTTCAGAGATTCATGGAAGCAGTAAAACACAAGACAGTTAGCATCTGTAATTTCTGAGTTTGGAATGCATTTACCAGTAAAGCAAATCTATATGAATTGAATTAACAATATTTTGAATTGCTATAAATTGCTTTCAATGTTATTTCCCTGGAGAAAACCAGGGTCTTATGAATAGAATTAGAAGTAAAAACCAACATCCTCAATAATTCATAGTGCAAGCAAACATGTATCATTTGTTGTGAAATTCTACCGACATTAAGCTCTTTATTGAGTCCTCTTCCATTATACTTTAAGCATAGTTGTTTCAATGCATTCCAGCAACTATCATATACTATGGGACAGGCTGTCTTCAGCTATACCAGATTTTTTTTTTTAATCATATTCTAATTAGAGGTATATGGATGTGGGTTTTAAAAAACCTCCTACTTCTAACGTGAGGATAGATTGAAAATATTCATTACTCATGAATAACCCCCAAAGTATATGCTGGCATTAAATAATCTTACTTGTATGCTGTCAAAGCTAAATAGATTTCCTACATTCTCAAATCAAGAGCAAATTCTCCTGATATTATTAATGTAGATGGTGCCACTCAAAGCAGACTGTCCTCTTTCATGAGTTCAAGCATACTCCTATGTGGAGTGACCAAACTGGAGTGAGTAGGGAAGAGATACAAAGTTATGGGTTCAGTGGTGATCTCCACAAGAGGATTCATTTCATTCACTCAGCCACAGGGGATATAGGATCAATCCTTGATGGATATCACATTGCGAGTGTGTTTGGAAATGAGACACAATTGTCATTAGTGCAAGTTGTCTGATGTCTTCTATCTAGAGTGTTTCTAGACTGGAACCACTGGAGGATTATTTTAATTGGATTTGTAAATGAGAATTCCTGATGAAAGAGACATGCTTGTTAAATTGCTGCATATGTTCAACATATACTTAATTTAGGGCATAGCGATGAGGCTGAAATACAAGGGTCTGACACTTTTTTACACAAATGCCTCTCTGGCGCTGTCAAGGAACCTTAAAAAGTATGTATAAATATAACTGCCAAAGCAATACGAATTCATACCAAACAAATGCGTGTCAGACAAGAATCTCATTGTTTAAAATGTATCTCACTGTTATTAGTTATTTCAATATTCTTGATACCTATACATATAAGATTGGGTATCGCAGTTTGGTTGACAGATCCTGAACTTCGTAAAATCCCAATTTGACAGTTCTTTCAGCATTGCCTATTATAGATTATTTTTTCAGAAAAGCAACTCAATCTTCCTGAGTAATACAAAAAGAAAAAATATTTTGGACAGTCTGGCAACAACATTGCTTACTTCACATATAAAAGGCAAAAATTAAATTAAATGTCCACCGTATGTGACGTATATGTACTGACAACAAATTAATGTAAATAAGTAAACAAATAATGCCAATCTCTGTCTCCTCCTCATCAAATAAGCCAGTCTTAAACCTATTCCAGGAAAAAGGAGAATTATGTTGGTTCAGAAGATTTGGTGTCTAAAAATGCCAGTGTGAATACAGGGCAAATCATAACCCTGGCAACAGCACACAGAGAAAAAAAGCACAACAAATCATTTTTATATGAATATTTGGGGGATAGAAGGGAGTTCTGCAAGGTGTAATAGGAAGAGATCTCTTGCATAATGTATAGAATCATAGAATCATAGAATAATAGGGTTGGAAGGGACCTCACGAGGTCATCTAGTCCAACCCCCTGCTAAAAAGCAGGACCACTCCCCCTAAATTAAACCAGCCAGAGTTTTGTCTAACCGAGCCTTAAAAATCTCCAAAGATGAAGATTCTACCACCTCCCTAGATAGCCCATTCCAATGCTTCACCATCCTCCTAGTGAGAAAGTTTTTCCTAATATCCAACCTTGACCTCCCCAGCTGTAATTTGAAACCATTGCTCCTTGTTCTGTCCTCTGTTACCCTCGAGAACAGCCTAGCTCCCTCCTCTTTGGAGCAACCCTTCAAGTAGTTGAAGGTTGCTATCAAATCTCCCCTCAGTCTTCTCTTCTGTAGACTAAATAAGCCTAGTTCCTTCAGTCTCTCCTCATAAGTCATGTGCCCCAGCCCCCTAATCATTTTTGTTGCCCTCCGCTGGACTCTTTCTAATTTGTCCACATCCTTTCTGTAGTGGGGAGCCCAAAACTGGACACAGTACTCCAGATGCGGCCTGACCAGTGTCGAATAGAGGGGAATTATCACATCCCTCAATCTTCTGGCAATACTCCTACTGATGCAGCCTAATATGCCATTGGCCTTTTTGGCAACAAGGGCACACTGTTGGCTCATATTCATCTTCCCGTCCACCATAACTCCCAGGTCCTTTTCTACAGCGCTGCTACTTAGCTGATCAGTCCCCAGCCTATAGCAGTGCATGGGATTTTTCTGTCCTAAGTGCAGGACTTTGCACTTGTCTTTGTTGAACCTCATGAGGTTTCTTTCGGCCCAGTGTTCCAATTTGTCCAAGTCTCTCTGGATCCTGTCCCTGCCCTCCAGAGTATCTACCATTCCCCCCAACTTGGTGTCATCCGCAAACTTACTAAGCACGCAGTCTATTCCATCATCAAGATCATTAATGAAGATGTTGAATAGAACCGGCACCAGGACCGACCCCTGGGGCACTCCACTCGTTACCGGTTGCCAACCAGACATCGAGCCATTGATTCCTACCCGCTGAGCCCTTTGATCTAACCAGTTTTCGATCCACCTTCTGGTCCACTCGTCCAACCCATACTTCCTTAACTTGCCAACGAGAATGCTGTGGGAAACCGTATCAAAAGCCTTGCTAAAGTCAAGGTATATCACGTCAACGGCTCTTCCCGCATCCACAAATCCAGTCATCTCATCATAGAAGGAAATCAGGTTGGTCAGGCACAATTTGCCCTTGGTGAATCCATGTTGACTGTTCCTGATCACTTTATTTTCTTCCAAGTGTTTCAGGATGGATTCCTTGAGGACCTGCTCCATGATTTTCCCAGGGATTGAGGTGAGGCTGACCGGTCTGTAGTTCCCCGGATCCTCCTTTTTCCTTTTCTTAAAGATAGGTACAGCTGCATGGAGTTAAAATCTTTATGAAATGTCATCTGATTGAAAAGGAAAATAGGTGAGCCAAGTTCTTATTTCCTTTGATACTTAGAAGACTCATGATTTTGCTTATAATACAAATATATTCACTAGAAAGAATTATATGTAACTTCATAGCAGATGATAAATATTAGAAGGAATAGCAGGACCTACTTACTTTCTGTTTATTTGGGAGATGGAAATTAATACAGTAGCTTCTTTTCTTGCCAGCGGTGAAAAGGTTAAAGTAATTCAAATTATTCTAAATGCATCTGAAGACCAGGAATAGGAATGTTTTTGTAGTAGAATAAAAGCAAAATTAAATCTTATAACTCCACTGTAATTTTTAATGTACCCTATGGTAACAGATAATGTCAATTGCACAATTATCAAACAGCTGTTAATACATTTGCATTATAATACTTTGTGCATATACAGTATACAGGATTTTATTACAATCTTACCCTAACTCTATAGGTTTAGATTTCTGAAAACCTAACCTGCATTTTTGCTGTTATGCAATGGCATAGCAATTAGCATTTTTTTAAAAAAGGTTATTTTAATATTCTGTCATCACACTTTAGTTCCTTATTAAATCCTTTTCATATAAAAATGTTTGAGAGTATGGTAATTCTGTACCTGAAAATAGTGTATCCCCAAGATGTCAAAGATATATTCAAAATAAGTTACTGAATTAGCTCACATGCATAGTAGATTGATAAAGCTCTATTAAAGCAAACAGTAATTCAAAATATTGTCCAAAGCACAAGCCATATTATAAATATAAAGGTAAAAATCAAAAAAGTTTGCCTCCGTGTGTCATTCTCCCCTTTCACATGAAAGTGGACTCAGCTGTCCCTCAGGCACTGTCACCAATGTTCCCTCTAATTTTTGGTAGGCTGTGTGTGAAAAAAATTTCTTTTGTGCAACTTTTTTGACCCAGAGTTCAAATGTGTGCACCGTGCAGGAGATGGCAGGATTGTGTAGGTCACAGCCAGTAGGAATATAAATCCTCCCCATTTAAGACTGCAATGATCTTACTCAGAGAAATTAATAAAGCTGGAGGATTAGCGTTTGCTGACAATCCCTTGTTTTCCAAGGAAAATTTAAACTTGCCATTAAATAAATGAAAACAAAAATTTTCAGCCAAACATTTATTGATCTTCTGATAAATAAAAACGTCTTTTACCATTGAGAAAGAGGAAAATGAAGTAAGAAAGAACACAGCAGTGGGGAGCAGACTGGACATTAAGAGGAAAGGTATTGTCGATACCAGTCTAAAAGATATTTCCAGTAGAATGGCTGTGCCAAATCCTGTGAGTAAAGTGAACAAAGCCAAACTGCAAAAATTAAAGTATTTATATACCAATGAAAGGAACCTAGGTAACAAAAAGGAGGAACTACAGACACTGGTAGAAGAAGTGAAACCAGATATCATAGAGATAACAGGAACACAGTGGAATAGTAGTCATGACTGGTATGCAAATATTGTGTAAATACCTGAGAGAGGCGGGTGTGTAAAACCATTGTGTCCTTAATGTTTAGGAATTTTCCAAGTACAGTGGTCCCAGGGAGTAAACTGATGAGCTATTAAGGACACACTGGTTGTATTCCTTATGTCCTTAATGGCTCATCAGTTTACTCCCTGGGACCATTGTACCTGGAAAATTCCTAAACATTAAGGACACAATGGTTTTATACATCCGCCCCTCTCAGGTATTTACACAGATTCATAGAAGTTAAAGTATAGATATAACACCAAATTCCTAACTAAACTAACTTCTAATTGAAATAGAATTCCTAGACACAAACTATATAATCATTCCCAGCAAATTACTACTTTTCTATTGATACCAAACATGACATAGCTCCTATGGATTATAGCATTTAGGATATATGGATAGAAAATACCATCATAAATGCTTCCCTAAATCCAGACAGTGTCACACAGGGCTCTGCCCTGCCCTTTGGGGGACATGCCAGGCTCCCCCTCCCCGGCAGGGAGGGCATTGGTGTAGTCCTGGGGTAGCCCTAAGTTGTCTTAGGGCTACCCCAGGGCTACACTGGCTTAATTCGACTTTAAAAGGTCGAATTAAGCCTTAGGTCGAGTAAAAAGGTAGTTTAATAAAGTCAACTTTATTTTCATTGTTGACTTTATTTTCCTTAAGTCGACTTAAACAAGCTGCTTAAGTCGACTTAAGTAAAGTGTAGTGTACACACAGGGCAAATTAAGTCGACTTAAGCCACGCTTAAGTCGACTTAATTTACCAGTGTAGACACAGCCTTTCTGACATCTGAGGCTCCTGAAGGAAATTGTGATCGAAGGAAATCCAATGGAACTCTGCTGTCAGAGAGCAGGGGGTGGGAAGGCATCCAAGAGAATGACCATTGCCTCTCCACAAATCCATTAGATTTAGAGGCCTACCCAGAGCCTTTTCTGTTGGGAGGCAAAGCCAAATTCACCTTGTACAGATAATTTGGGTGAATACCCAGAAACACCTTTCCTGGGAATTTCAACACCGGCAGAGGCAATTATGACAAAACTAGATAATTTTTTTAGAAACACTTGAATGACTTGGGTGCCTTATTTCTATCTTGAAGCATGATACTACATAGAACCCTGAAGAGGTGTCTGGGAAAAATCCTAGAATAGCAACCATACCACTGTTTATTCTGGGCCCCCATCCTAAAACCCTCCATATTTATTAAAGGTTATAGAAACAACTGTGAGTAAGTGGTGTTCAACGCAAGAGTACCACCAGGAGGCATTGTGTCACAACTCTAAGTCACAAGTCCTCCCATTTCCTCTTTATTTTAGGAGGGCTTGTGCAAAATGGGCAAGAGAGAAAACTACAATATTTTGTCAAAACTTTCTCATTTTTTCCCCTCTTAAAATTCAAAATTTTGTTGAAAAAGGTCAACATTTTCTGAAATTAAATGTACCCGTTTTCTGAAACCAGCAGTAAATATCTACACTCTAAGGCCTTATCTACACTGAAAAAACTGCATCGATCCTTACTGATCGATGCAGTGGGATTGATAAAGCAGCCAGTGTAAACCCACTTATTCTATCCCGGAAGCACTCCCCAGTTGACACCGTAACTCCACTCCTCCAAGTGTAATAAGGCTGCTTGGACTGGAGGGCACTTCAAGGCAATGGTGCTGAGTGAAGACAGCATGATAAGTAGATGTAATTAAGTCGACAGGAGATGCACATTCTGTGACATGCAGAATGCATACATATCCCCTGTCAATTTAGCTACCCAGTGTAGACTAGGCTAACTCAGCTATTCTGTTTGGCAAGGACAAAAGACGATATCCAGTTTCCACCCAGTCTCTGCATGCTGCCTGCTCACATATTCCAGGAAAAGAATAGGCAAATGTGAAAACCTAAAAGTGTGAAAACCTGAAGATGAACAATTTAAATAACCCAGCCACTTCACTCATGTCACTCAATGAAAGTAACATGTCTCAAATCAAGGCTATAGTATGCCTCCTTACTATATTCTGAAATAATATATTGTTGGATATTTGCAGAAGAAATAATATTATTTATTTAATTAGAACTAAAGATTTCAGAAATAGTTTAATCTCAGGGCACATTAGCATATGTCAGGCTCCACAGCTTTTCTGCTTGAGTGTGACGCTGATTCAATAGTAAGATGTTTTTATGAATTAAAGAGAACTTTATTCCTGTTGGACTTATAAAATGCATTTAATATATGGGGTCCAATTCCTCTCTAAATCAGTAGCAACTGAATTTATTGGTGTAAATGAGAGGAAAATTCGGCCCATAGAGTGTACTCCTGGTTCCATTGAAATCAATGGGAGTTTTGGCACTGACTTCCAAGGAGGCAGGATTTCACCCATGTTGTTTTAAATGTGTAAGCACATGTAGACTTTTCTAATTGGTACATTTATCTATATTTTCTAGCCATCACCCACACTGGTTGTCTAAAACAAGTAATAGTATATTATTTGTTTGAGCTACATAATGCATTGGTAATAGACACCTTACTGAGAAAATGGTTTTTGCAATCCCTCTTTCCACAGTAGCACCATTCCATTGCATTGTACTTTTGTAGAATTTCTGTCTCCTGAGTTAAGGGACTGCAGTTATGCTTGACCGTGCAAGGGAGCAGGAAAGACTCCTTTTACTCTGTCCTACAACGTATATATGTGTAAAGGATTAGCAGAATCTGATTTGAAGAGTCTGTGACTTTCCAATGTCCATAATAGTGAGTTAATGTCAGAATCAGAATTAGAATTCAGAAGCGCTGCAACATAGTTAGCTCCTTTTTCTAGAGTCTAATCCAAAACTCAACAAAATTAATGGTAAGTTTAAGAGCCCAATCACTGTCCCACATTCCCTCCATACTACACAAACACTGAATGGGACAAGGTGGAGGAGTATTTGCTAGGAGTGGTAGATTAAACATTACAATCCTCACATTTATTCAGCAGCATATAATTACCTTATCAACCACAATAACCCTAAATTTATCATTACAACAACCACAAAATCTCAGGCATTGACAGCAGAACATGAGTAATACCAATCAGAGGAGAAAATGGGGGACAGAGAATGAATCTCATAATCCATGTGTGCATCCTTTTACCAATTCACATGAGTAAATACAGAAAAGACCTTATATCATTAGACAGTGAAATCTATATTCAATTTTAGGGCCAAGTTGTGCCAGCTGATGTAGATGTCCTATCCTGGACTTCAGTGGGAGCTGTTCACATGCCCCTGAGTGTAGGATTTGGCCTGAAATATTCCCAAGTGAGTGGCGTGAGGAAAATGATTAATTGATATCTTAATATCATATTTAACCACTGGAAACACCTATACTTCAACAAAATCCAAGTAATCTAAATACATGTAACAGTAAGCCCTTGTGAAACAATTTCAAGAAATGTCACTTTCTATACATTATCCAGTCACTGGTTGGATAAGTGGTCGACTGTTTGTGGTGTTTAAAACACCGAGTAAAAGGATTGAAAAATAACCACCATGAAATAAGCATTTTTTTAACACAGAGAAAACCATTGTGTATTGAGCATATATTGACATTAAATGTGTCTTTTCTATTTATCTTTCAAAGACAATCTGCATTTCTGATTTGTTTGGGGAGGGTGTTTTTACACAAAATTATGCTCCTGTAATAGTTAGAATAAACTCAAATACTCAGAAGTCAGGAAATTAAAATATTAAAGCTCCTGGAACAATAAACTGAGCCATGTTGCACATCTGTACATTTTATTCTATATATTTAGCAACATGCGCCCTGATCCAGCAAACTATTATGAACAGACACTAACAGACTATACACAGTACACAATATTAAGCATATGCTTAAGTGTTTTAGGACTGGAACAATAAACAGCAATGTTTTTAAGTAAACATTTCAAATGGAGGAAAAGGAACAGAAAAATCAAGCACATGTGCAATTTTATACTAAGAGTTCTAACATTCTCATTTCCCGATGGAGGAATATGTGTAAACTTAAAACTTCAGCATTAAACAGAAATGGCAAGTAGCGAGTTATTTTGCTTCAGGACAGGAAAAAAAAAAAAAAAAAAAAGCCAAAAATGGATCCAAATTAGCAGCTATTCATCAGTAAACTAACTGTATGCAAAAAAAGAAACCAAGGTCAAAGAAATATACAGCCTGATCCTATTTGGTGTAAGTTGATGCAGTTACTATGGCAACCATCCTTGATTATCAAGAGGAGCAATGTGCCATGTTTTCTCATTTTTCCTCTTACTGTATAGCACTCTGTAGGGAACATGGGTGACCTAGGAAAATGTATCTTTATGACTGTACAAATTTCTGTTTCAAAGAGCCTTTAAGGAATTTTATCCATCACGTAGTTATTATTCCAGATTGAAAAAGCAAGCAGCATAAAATGTCCACATTTACTATTTGCATAAATAGATGCAATACCACTGACAAAAAAGGAGTTGCATTCATTTATATTGATTGTGAATTTGACCTAATCTTTGGTGTTTATGCAAATCAGAGGATATTCCAAATCTGTAAACGTGTATTTTCCTGCATAACTTGGAAAAAAATCTCCCTTAAGTATGGAGTAAGCAGTGGTTTCTAAAATATGCTAGTTTCAGTACTGTATAATAGAGGCCCAACATGACTGTAAAAGCTGATAAAACACCAGTGCTGTACCCCATTTGCTCTACCTTACTTTGAGAGGGTTAAATACACAATGAGCTATGTGTCACTGAGCCTTTAATAGGCAGCAATGAAAAAGCACTCTTGTCATGCCATCTGTTATGTGGGCCATATCTGGCACTGTCTGGGGAAGCTAATGTTCCTCCTAGTAAACCAAATTCCACAAGCTCATACTTAAAGACTCCTGAAACCGCCACTAAAGGTAACACTAAGAATGTGCAGTTCCATGGCTTCCATGCTATTGGGCCCATACTGCGAGCCTTACAACTCAGTGTTGAGGGTTTATCAGCAGCCAAGTGATATTTCATCAGTGCTCTTGCTTATCTGGCCACTAAGAATGCTATTGCTTAGCGTGGAAAATATGCAAACACTAAAATAAAGAAATAAATATACAAATTAGTTTCCTAACCAGAACTGCAACTATGGGCAGGTTATTTGCAGAATTGGGTAGTATGCCAGACCAAGATGTTTTGCTTCTACTACAAGAATATTTTTTTCTGTACTGACAGACAATGTCAGGGTAAATACAATAACCTTGATGGAAACAGAGAAAAATATGAGCTTTCCCAGAGTGCTTGGGCAGAACTGGATGAGTTTCTGAATTGCTGTAGTGGATAAAAAGATCAAGGCACAAATGAACAATTTCCTTTGCTGCAATATGAGACACTGAATCAAACTGTGCTGTACTTTGCTTGTTACTGATACAGAAAATACAGCTGAAATCACTACATTTGATATAACAATTTACATATAAGATATCTATTTGTGATAAATAGCTGCTCCACTTGAAAGCATGGCTCCTCTATAGTTTCAGGATTCAGAAATAGTCTGTTCAGAAGTAATTAAACAAGTACCACAGAACAGCAGATGAGACACAATTAGACACAGCTCCCTCTGTAAATGGACTAGATTCTATGTGTCATTCAATTGCAATAATTTAATGAAGTGCCAGAATATAGTTGCCATGACTGGGTTACTATCAAGACTTTTTTCCCAGGTGCCTGACAGGTAGTCTTGTTGACATGCTGAGGATCTAACTGATCATCATATCTGGGGACAGGTCAGATTGGTAGAAACCCTGAGGTGTTTTTCCCCACTTTTCTCTACAGCATAGGGCATGAGTCATTTGTTGATTTAAACTAAATCAAATGCTGGATTCTCTTTATTCATGATCTGAGGACTTCAATAACTCAGCCAAAAGTTATGCTGTATTACAGCAAGAGTTGGGTGAGGTTCTGTGGCCTGTGATGTGCAAGACATCAGACTAGATGATCGTGATGGTCCCATCTGGCCTCAAAGTCTATGACAGATTGTCTTCATAAAAATAGTCATTCTGGAATTCTAGAATAATTGTCAGACTACATCATATACTCATGTGTGACCTTCCCCAGCAAACACCCCCACTTCCAGATGCCTATTGCACCCTGCAAGCTCATTTACACTTGCCCATCAATTTATCAAGGAAATTGATATGCACCAGTTCTGTCACTCTGAGTGAGGTCTGTACACAACAAATCCACATGCACTGCTTCAGCTAAAATAAACAAGTTTGACTAGTCAGATTTTCAGTGATTATAAATCAGAATAATAAAATTCAAAAAGATTATTAAGTCATGGAGTAAGTCATAATCAAACAAAAGATCATTCTTATTCTAAGCTGAGATCACTGTCCCAGGCTGCATTCAGTTTACCACACAGATTAGCTATAACATACCTTGCAGCCAGACTGCCCCACCCCACCCGCCACATCTCCCACTGTCAGTAGGTTCTCAGTCCTTGATGTTGCTTAGAAGATGGATTCCAGGGGAGAGCCTCTAGACCAGGGTGCCTCTTTCTTTTTACAAATTTCCTTGACCTCCCTTTGGGTCAGGTGATTGTCTATGTTCAACAATGGGCATGATTTCTATGAGCCGGCAATGTGATGTGGCTGTGAAAAAAGCTAATGCGGTTCTAGGATGTATCAGGAGAGGTATTTCAAGTAGAGACAGGGAGGTGTTAGTGCTGCTGTACAAGGCACTGGTGAGACCCCATCTGGAATACTGTGTGCAGTTCTGATCCCCAATGTTTAAAAAGGATGAATTCAAATTGGAACAGGTGCAGAGAAGGGCTACAAGGATGGTCTGTGGAGTGGAAAACCTGCCTTATGAGTGGAGACTCAAGAAGCTTGGCTTGTTTAGCTTAACCAAAAGAAGGCTGAGGGGGCATATGATTGCTCTCTATAAATACATCAGAGGGATTAACATCAGGGAGGGAGAGGAATTATTTGAGTACAGCACCAATGTGGACACCAGAACAAATGGTTATAAACTGTCCATCAAGAAATTTAGGCTTGAAATTAGACGCAGGTTTCTAACCATTAGAGGTGTAAAGTTCTGGAATAACCTTCCAAGGGGAGTTGTGGGGGCAAAAACCATAACTGCTTTCAAATCTGAGCTTGATAAATTTATGGAGGGGATGGTATGATTAGCCTATTTTGGAAATTGACTGATATTTGGCTATGTGTGGTGGATTTACAAGTGGCCTAAGAGGAGAGAGTACGTGGGGTGGGTTCTGAGTTATCACAGAGAATTGTTTCTTGGGTAACTGGCTGTTGAGACTTGCCCACGTGCTCAGGGTTTAAATGATCGCCATATTTGGGGTCGGGAAGGAATTTTCCCCCAGGGCTGATTGGCCTGGGCTCTGGGGGTTTTTCACCTTCCTCTGTAGCACAGGGCATGGTTCACCTACTGGTGAATTCTCTGTATCTTAAGTCCTTAAATCATGATTTAAGGAGGTAAATAACTCAGTCATAGGTTGGTGGCCTATTGCAGGAGTGGGTGGGTGAGGTCTTGAGGCCTGCATTTTGCGGGAGGTCAGACTAGATGATCGTACTGGTCCCTTCTGACCTTAAAGTCTATGAGTCTATGAGCTCACAGATGCTTGGGCCAGCCAATTGTTACTGAATACATGCCTCCACTGGGTGTGGAAAGACAGCTTTGTATTTGTCTGCAACTATTAAAGTCCTATGAGACACACATTTGGGAACAGGATAGGGCAATGTTTCATATCTGTACATATGTATGATATTGCAGGAAACATGCTACCTATAATGTTCAGTAGTTCCCGAGCAGTCCAAAAACACCGTACATGACACACTTTGCATTAGATAATACACAGTCACACTCTAAGGATGGACATGAAAGATACACAGATCACACCATAAGGGTGTCTGTGGCATATAGTGTGTCCCATCTTGATACTCCAGTGATTTGGGTGATTACAAAAAAGTTCTAAAGTACCATTCAGTAAGGGACAATAGCATAAGCCTCATATAATAAAGCTTAGGTGCAATGGTGAGGTTACTTGCAGGGCTAGATCCCTCACAATAGTAATACAAAGACCTCTACTTTGATTTCATTATGTCTAAAAATCATCTCATTAGGAAAACCTTATGTAACTAATTCCAGAATGGTATGTTGTCACAAAACCTATGGAATTAAGGAATATTATACATTAACTTCATAGACCCCTTAATATCAAACTTTTGAAATTAATTGACCATTTGCATTGTGTGAATCCAATCTTTTTAACATTTTCAGAATAACAATTATGAAGGAAAACCACCTTAATTTTAATGAAGTTTAAATTGGACCTTAACTTCATTATATTTAATATGTGTATATTCTTACAGCTCAGTTAAGGAGTTACCTCTTGGGAAGTTTAAAATAGTAAAACTCACTTGTTTTTGAGTTGTCCAAATGTCAAAAAGTTTCATATAAAAAAAGGAAAACAACCTTCATTAAGAATAGAATATTTCAGCCCCAAAGGTGAATTTTTCTGAATGATATATAACTGAAAACAGGAGTTTAAAGATCACTGAAATATTAATGCCCTAAATATTTCCTTTAACAACTCTTTTTACCTGAAATAATTTGTCAGACAAGCTTTTCCATTATTTAAATTTGCAAGAAGATTTAAACATTTCAGATTTCAAAGAACTTCAGTTATAAAACACCTAGACTTTTTTCTGCGAGAGATATTCTTTGTCTGGCTCTAAGTGTGAACTCAGGTTGCCAGACAGTTTTTTATATAGATATAATCCTTAGGGCTTTCCTCTTTGTTTTTCATTCAACAATTCTTCTTTTATAAGGGTCATAAAGGCAACAGGCTGTAAAATCTATTTCAGATTTTCCTGCTCAGTTGTACTAATCTTGCTATCTTTTTAATTTTATAAGGGGCTGATGTCTTCCTTTTTTTCAATTAGACTTCTCAGAATGATTCTTCATGATGTGGAAAGTCTTCATCTCTTCAAGGAATCTGATTCAGTTAACCTAAAGTGACCTCAATTTTGTGCACAATAGAAATAATTTGTTTTCTTTACCTCTACCTTTTAACACAGTCATGCTTAGATTATCTATTCCAGTAACCTTACTAGGAACGTAAAAAGGGAATTTAGGTAAAACGTTGTAGGGACAGAAAAGCTAATTGAAATTTCAATAAAAAATTAATCGCCACATCCCACTACAATAAAGAGGTCAGACTATCCTCTTGTATTCATAGTGTACCTTCCCAGAAATATGTTTGAAGTAGAAGAGATAAGTGAAGGCACAGATTATCTTACTTTCATTTTCAAACGAAAAACTGCATTGTTTACCCTTCTCTCAACAGAGACCAATAAGCAAACCTAGAAGGTTAGGAAATATAAATATCCATATACTTGCCCTTATGGCAAGTATATGGATAGTTAATATGAAATACATACCAGAGATGCACTTTTCAATTCATATAAACATATACATATAAAGCAATCTACATTGAGGTAATATTGCCTGTTATATAACTCCTTTAAATCTCTGTAGGCTACATCAGGGATAATGTAGAAAATGCACCTGGAGGTTATTCTACATCTTTTAAGAGAAGTGGGGTACAAGATTGCCAAGCCCTCTCCTCAATAGAATGGATTTAGCCCTAAAACCTAACTAATTAGGATGTATATGGGAGAATGTAGTAATGGCAGAAGTCATGGTTCAGTAACACGTCTCCTTACTTGGCTATTAGCAATGCAGCTCTATTGAACCCAGGCTATCCAGGCCTTCCCTGGCCTTGGCTTCTCCCAGAATCCCTTTAAGCTTGGTTCCCTGTTGCAGAGTTCACTTTGTGGGAAACTTAGAAGAACTTCTATGCTGCTGTCTTCTCTCGTCTTGCGCATGTGTATCTACCTACCATATCAGTGTCTGATGGCCATGTACCCTCAGAACTTCTCTAATCTACATCCAGTTCCTGTGTCACCACAGGCAATTCCACATGGTGGGGATTGATAGGGCACAGGGAGGCCCTTGTGCCCTCAATTTCCCAGCCATACCCACTGGTAAAAGTAGTTTTAAGGCAACTTTGTGTTACTAGAATACTCCAAAGCAGTCCCAACATAGAGATTCTGATTTACATTGACTAATTAAATCAAGGTAAAAACAACATTGCTTTCTCTCCACTAGGATTTTCTATCACTATCTAGAGTTAGCTTTCTTGATGTAATAAAAAGAAAAACAAACAAAAAACCCCACACATCTTATTTTACAGTGAAAAACATAACAGTGCAGTGCTTAAGTTGTCTTGCATCTCTTTGACCTGCCTTCGTATTCTGGCAGTGGTATGTGATCTCCAGAAAAGAGAGGAATTACTAAGGCTGATGCTGTTCAACCATTGATCCTATCAGTCTTTGACACCAGTCATTACAAGTTGTTTTTATCTGCAAACCACAGTAGGAATATATGATGCTGCCCTTTACTGGATTCATTCTTTTCTTGTGGCAGGTTCCAAGACTGTAGGTTCACATCACTGCTGTCTGTAGTTTTTCTGTTGGAAAACCTCTCAACTTTGGAATATATTTCTTCCCTTGGTCCAAAACACCCTGAATCTGTTAAGCCTCAGGGCACACTGGAAGGCCCACCTATTTGCTTAGGCTGAGGAGGTGAGGGCATGATACTTACTTGGATTTGCTCATTTGGGGCATGAGGGCATGTTTCCCTCCAGGTGTGTTTTTTTTTTCCTCATGTTTTGGCATTGGAGAGAAGGAAAGGGATGACTAACTTTTCTGTCAGTCTACAATTATTTATCAAAGTCAGTGGTGATGGGGATTGAATAAGTATTGCAGGAGTGGAATAATATTTGTTATATATGTAACGGGTGAAATCCTAGTCTCAAAGAATTTAATGGCAAATTTGCCATTAACTTCAATGGAGTCAGAATTTCTTTCATTCCCTATGCCCTTCCCTCATAAGCTTCCTGTCATTTCTCTCCATAGTATAAACTAGAAAATATAAGATAGTAAGAAACTGAATATTTGAAAAAAAAAAATCCAATCAACAATAGTCACCTGAAAAAAATTAACATGACTCCAATTTGACACTACACCTTGCTTTTTCCTAACTTGGCCAATCACCTATGTCTATGCTAATAGTAATTCCATTGTCCCCAGGGCTACTGACGCTATTCCTGTTATATGGGAGGAACACCTGTGCAACCAATAATCTCCAAGACAACAACAGAAAATATAATATCCTTTTTTATTAGTATTGTCACCAGCTAATACCTCCCAGGACAGGAGGTTTCCAAGGGAGTTTCTGTTGTTAATTTCACTTTGGTAATGTGCTTAATAAACTTGGGCCCAGACCTTGACATCTGGATAGAACGGAATATGTATATGCCCGTTTTGCCCATAGCCTCATACTTTTAAACTGTGCTTGTTTAAAACAAAATCACTTGCATATGATCAATATTTTCTTCCTTTGCACTATCTAAAATCCAACTTCCTGTTAACAGATATCAGAGAGAGAAGTAAACTAAATGCTAAGAATGTGTTCAATTGTATTACATATTACCTCTTTAAGGTTTTATCTTTTTAAAAATGTCCCATAATCTCAAAAATAAATTGTTGAATTCAAAAGCAGAATGAATTCCTAGAGATAAGTGTGTTGACATAATTCACTGGTTTCAATTTAACACAGTTTTTACACTTTTGCAAGTGATTTGCTTCACTGATATTCTATGGAAATGCTGCCTTTCCATAAATAAATTACTTTGTAAATCTGCTCTTTAAATAAATGGCTCCATAAACCCATGCCTTTATCCTTTGAGTTTTACAACAAAATTATATGCAATGTTGATCTTCAAGTTTGTGTAGCACTCCATTAAAGAGAATTTAAAACATTACAGAATCTTTAACAGGTAATTCTATTTATTTAAGCAAACTATATTACAACTACTAGATCATCACGTGTCATTACAGTGTCCTCTGTTTAGGTTAAGTGTTCCTTGCCCCAAATACTTGTTTTTTCCTTTAGTATATAAGGGTTTATTTTTCATTGACAAGCAAGTATAAATAAGGTGCCTAAAACCAACTAAAACTAAAGGGTCAGACTTTAAAAGATATTTAGGCATCTAAATATGCAAACAGGGACATAATAGAATTTGTTGACATCACTGAAGATAGGCATATAAGTATGTATCTTGTGCAATAAAAAAAATAAAACAACCAACAAGTGAGAGTCCTGCAGATCCCCGGGTATCCGCTTCAGATCTGTGGGTATCCGCATGCGTGGATGTGGGTGCAGATATCCACAGCCCCATTGTTGAGGATTGGCCTGCAGATGTGAATTCTATTTTTATGATCAATCCCTGCAGCTGATACAGTGATTTGCATCAGCAGCACACGGGGGAACAAGGAAGTGCTCCAGCCAATCCCAGCTCAGATTGTGGCCTGACAGCCAATCAGAGTCTCAGTCACAGCAGGCTGAGGCTTGGAGACCATCACTCACAGTCAGTCAGTTAGTATGCTGACCTTTGATTGGCTCATTCTCCATGCCTTACCCGTCCACTTCTTTTTCTTGTTTGAAGTTTGCAGTGCCATGCTGTCAATCAGAGATTTCATTGGGTGGCCAAAGAAATATGATTGACAGCACAGCGCACAAACTGCAAACAAGAAAAGTAAAAAGTGGATGAGACCTATGTGGGGAATGAGCCAATCAAAGGCTAAAATGCTGACCGTGAGCCCAAGCTCAGTTGTGGATGCGGTTACGGATACACATAAAACATGGCATGTGGATCATGTTTCAGATAGAGAAACACATTGATCAGATGTACATTTTTGTATCTGTGCAGGGAATCACGAGGGACTTCAATTTGGATGACACCATTCAGGAGGTCTCATGCTTCAAGTACTAAACCATCCTTGGAATATCTAAACATTACAAAGGACAAACGTCAACTTCAACAAAAGAACTTCAAAAACAGACTTCAAGATAAAACTGCAGAGCTCGAACTCATCTGCAAATTTGACACAATCAGACTGGGTCTGAATAGGCGACTTGGAATGGTTATCTAATTACAAAAAGTAATTGACCCTGTTCACACAGTCTCACCTTCTAATCAACTATTGTGAATGGGCCTTATCTACCTTACCTGAATTGACTCTGTTAACATTTGCCCGCCCCATTGTAATGTTTCTCACCATTGCAAGAGTATATATACCTCTTAACTGTAGTTAATTGTTGTTACGGAGGACGGTTTCTTAACTCAAATAGTGTTGCTCCTAACATGTGAGAATTCTATATTGTCGTAACAGAGAAAGAGGAACTAATCACAGAACTAAAAGTGAATTGTAGCTTAGGTATACGTGTTCATGACTTGATCATGTTTAAAATGTGCAAAGAGAATAAAGTCCAGACTAGTAATATGTATAATTGCTGCTTTAACAGGGCAGTCATTTAAGAATACCTTACTAGATGTCTAAACAGCCACAGCCCCACAACCAAGGAGGAGTATTGAACTGGTTTTAAAAAAAAACCAAAAACTATTTAGAAGGGAAGTGAAAGCAGCTGTTTAAAAATAATATATAACAAATAGGGGGAAAGGGGAAGTTGATAGTAATGAATATAAATCAGGTAACACATTGCTATAGGAAGCAAACGGGTAAAAGGGGGAAAGAAATCTACAGCCAGCCTAATTAAGGACAATAAGGAGTTTGTAAAATACATTAGGAACAAAGAGTATCTGAAATTGGTATCTGGATCGCTTTGTAAACTTGGTGCAAGAAAACAATATGCATTTTAACAGTTTAATATAAATGTATACCTTAGGGATCAAGGAATGTAAGATGCACTTCCAGGTTGGGGGAAATCTGTCCTGAGAAGCTGTGACTCTGAAAAAGAGTTTGGACTGGATGAATAGTGAGCTGAACACAAATTCCCACTACAATGCTATGGTCAAAAGAATTAATGAAATCATGGGATAAACAAACAGGGAGTAGGAGTAGAGAGGTTATTTTATCTCTATTATGTACTGTTGAGATTGCTGCTTGGATACTGTGTACAGTTCTTGCGGCCTAGAATGGTGATAAAGTGGAAGGAGTTCAGAGAAGAGCCACAAGAACAAATAAGGGTTAGAAAATGTTCCTTATTAACAGAGAAATGTAAAGATGAACTTGATAACAGTCCATAAGTAACTACGTGAGGAACAAATTTGATGGAGTAATTAACTATTAGAACAATTTATGGAAGGTCATGGTGTACATTCTATCACTAACAATTTTTAAATTAAGATTGAATGTTTTTTCTAAAAGCTATGCTCTCAGAATTATTTTGGAAAAGTTCTCTGCCCTGTGCCATACAGGAGGTCAGATGAGATGATTACAATGTTCCCTCTGGCCTTAAAATCTATGGCTATGTCTACACTACAAAAACTTAGGTCGACTTGGTTAAAGTCGACTTTAAGTTGACCTAAAGTTGACCTTATTAGGTGGACTTAAAGTGGTTTCCCTGAATGCGGACTTAGTAAGTCAACCTAACTCCCCTTAGGTCGACCTAATAAAGTGGACTTTAGCACTATTCTTATGTCGACCTAAGGAGTCGATTGAAGGGTTAGGTCGACCTAACTGGCGGTTCTTATTAAGTCAATCTAACCTTTCATTAAGTCGACTTAAGGAATTTCTTACGTCGACTTAATGAATGCCTGGTGTGGACAGGGACTAAGTTAGGTTGATTTGAGCCTCCTTAAGTCGACCTAACTTTCCAGTTTAGACATAGCCTATGAATCCATGAAAATCCCACAAGGTTCCTATCTGTATCTTTAGGCACCTAAACAGCCTGTGTAATAAGGCACCAAGCCTTGGCCCTTTAGAATTGGCAGCAGCAATTGTAGGTCACCTGCTTTCTCATAGTTACATGCCCTACAGGAAATTACATACAAGGTTTCCTGCCTATTAGGTAAAGGGAGCAAATAGAAAAGATCCAGGGTTAGGGGGAAGGACTTTTCCTAGTAGACAGGCAGGGCTAGCAAATGGAAAGGATTTGTTTTGCCACTTCCCAGCTGCAGAAAGTGCAAAATGGTTTGTATTATCATAAGCCTTTGTATCTTGTGTTAATTAATAAATCCATGCTGAGAAAAGGGATACAGACTTAAACTTAAGTGTGAGCTTTATTTCTACTGTCCCAACTGGTGAATCTGCTTGATGCCTGGAAAGTAGAAAATGCTAATAGCCCTGATAGAATTTTTTAAAAAAATCCACCAATTTACAAGAAAAGAATTAATGGAAAACCTTGTTATAAATGTATGCATTTAAGAAACCTACTGATTACAAAAGAAAAACTGGTAGGGCAATGCTGAGAGTTTGTAAAAATCCCAAACTAAATACTTAAAGTTCAAAACATCACACTGGGACTGAATGAGGTGAAACAAAGCACTTAGGGAGGGAAAGAGCTGTTCTGCTAATTGGGCCTACAAATTTACCTTCATTGTGAGCGCCACTGTAAGAAGTGAAGGAAGGTCATAAGATGTCACAAACTACAACAACAAATGATAAAGGTACAAAAAGAATACAGAAAGTCTTAATTAATCTAAACCAAGGCCTACTGATATAATTCAGGGACTCTGTGCAGATCGTGCCTACTAAACAAAAAAGTGAGACACAGAAAATCAGTGACTCAAAATCGATGTGTTGGAAATTGATCTAATCAGTGGACAAGATTAAGAGAGCATACGCTATTCTACCCACCATTCCCTTTTGGGAGTCCTTAATAAAAATAAGATATTGTGAGAAAAATTGGCTATTGGATCAACTTTTACCATCCTGGTGCCACTCCTACCATCTCCTGCACCCTCCCTCCCAAACTACTTCTTCGTAAGCCTGAAAAATATCCTGATCAGGCCAGAGAGCAGAACAAATTTGACACCACCAGCTCCATCAGCAGTTATATCCCTACTCCATCTGGGACATGAGACCTACCCCACTTGTCCCCATGAGTGCTTCTCCTTCCCTACCTTTTGTTTTTTCCCTTCTCTCTCCTTTTTCCTTCTGACTAATAAAGAATTCACATTCTGCAATCGTACTGTAAGCTTATGGCCAAAAAGAAGGTGAAATCCAATGGCATGAACAGTCTGTGTCTGGGTCTCAGAGCAGTTGAAAAGACTATGTTCTTCCTGTGTTTTCTCAGCATTGAGGTTGAAAGTATAAGTCAGCACCAGAGACAGAAGCTGCATTTTCTACCTTTGCTGTTCTTTTCTCTTGTGTGTGTTTGTGTCTTGTTCTGTCTTCTAGGAAATGAGATTAAACTTTAACAGCAACAATGACAAATCCAGACCATCTCAAATAACTACTTTTCCCCCCAGAAAGGACAATTATTAACATTTTAATACCATGTGATAACCATCTCCTAATACCCTCTAAGAGACCATCACACAAGAGGAAGGAGGTTCCTTCTAAAATCTATCTCCATTTGAAGAAAAAGGGAACATACAATGAAAGCCTTACTTAATTCTTTACTTTCAAATATTGTAATTATTTTTAAAGGTACACAAAGAAGCATAGAGCAAAGTTAAAAGAAAGTTTAATAGTGTGTGCCATGGTACTAAGCAGACAAGGGTTTCTATATACCAAACGCCAAACATTGTTTAAAACTGTTTAATGTTGAACAATGACAGGCTCTTGTTCACACAATGTGAGTTACTAGGCAATGGACTGAAAGGCTGAGTTCCATTCCTAATGCTGCCCTGGCCTGCGTGAGGTTGGGTAAATCATTTAATCTTCATGGCTCAGTCTCCTCATCTATAAAAAGTGACGTGATAATACTTAACTATCTTTATAAAATGCTTTGAGTTTCATGGTTGAGAAGTTCTAAGTATTATTTAATTACACATAGCTACTTTTTGAGTGTAAATGCTGAGAATCTGGGACAGCCATGTACATAATTTTAAGGAAGTAAACTTAGAGAGAAACTAAGTTAGGTAAGTTGTTGAGGAAACCTAATGCAGATGACTAAAATGAGGAAACACTGGGTTATGCTTGATTAGAAATTGTACAAAAGATTTCTAAATGAATGTAAATTCACAAGAAGAATAAATTTTTCAGAGTAATAATTCATAGATTGTCAATAGATTGTCAACCCTAAGCAGCAATAATGTTTAGGTTCACTTAGCCCTTCACAAATCACAGTATTTGTATAGAATAGGTTGGTATTAGCCCATCATATTTTCATTACCCTTAGATTTAATTCACCCTATGTCCAACTGTTTTATTCAGCCAATTTACAGTGCTGTGCTCTTAATAAGCCCATTGTATCTTAATTAATGACCAATGTTCCTCCCAACAATTTCACAAGGTTTGAATGCTACCAATAGAGTCTGGTAGCATCATAATTCAGAGCTGGAGTGATTTTTCCCTGGCCAGAAAAGGAATTACATTTTTAGGGGCATAATTTTCACCTCTCACAAATTTAAGATTAAAGTATTATCACTGAATTCAGCAAAGCTATAACAAATTCTCACCACTGTAAGAGCAGAGTTAACCCCTCAGTTTGTATATATATTTCCTATGCATTTATATTAACTAATATTGTATTTGTAAAAAAAGTCCTGTCATAGATTACCTCTTGACAGTTCCTTGCTTTCTGTACCTTGTGTGTCTTGTGACCTAGTGTATTTAGATGGGATACATGCACCCATATATTCTTCCTATTATATATTTGAGTTCTTTTAAAACTTCCTTCAGAACTTCAAATATAAAATTTATTCTTGAGTTCCTTCAGAAAACTGAGGTGAACACTATCTGGTCCTGATCACTTATTACCGTTAAATTTAACTAGAAATGGTCCCTTATGCAAGAGCTGCCTCTGAAGTATAATAAACTGCTCTGCTAGTAGCAAAATTAATTTTGTATCATTTAATTTAGGAGATGTTAGCGGATATTCTGAGATTTTGTTCTCTGTTCTACTGTTAATTGTCTAATAATCCCATGAATTCAAAATTAAGCTAAGGCCAAGAGGTCTGAATGTGTAACTGTGAGTAGAATTCAGCACTTGATGGTTAGAATAGAAGACCTAGGTTTTTTTGTGTCTTGAAAATGAGCATGCAGAATCTGAGTTCTTGTACAGTAAATCAGTCTTTTGACAGCTCAATATATATTATAGTTGTGGTTATTTAAAATGATCTTTCAGATTTAATTAAATATTTACTACGTCTAATAAATACCATAAACATAGTGTTTACAGTACTATCTGCCAAAGTGAACTGAATACTTATTGTGCTTTTTATGGTAAAATATGACATACTGCAGGATTAGTGGGTTTTGACTTAATCCAGAAACAAGGAAGACAATTCTTTCTCATACTTTATAGTACTATCTGGTATTAAAATATAAGAATCTCATCAAACAAAAGAAAACACCTAGAAATCCATATAATAATGCTTTACATTTTGGTTTAAAGTGTAACAGGTTGTGGTGATTTATGTTGTCCGCGCTGATAACTTACTAAAAACTGTGGCCCGGATTCTCATTCCATACTCTATTTATAAGATATAAAAGTGCTTCTTATTTCCAATACATAAGAAGCTCTTTATTGTGTTAATAAATGAGTTTTCTTAGAAATATTGATGGGTATTGACAAATTTAGAAATTTTGGAGGTCAAATTTTATAACTGATTAGCACTGAAAGATGACAAACAGTATATTAAATACTGTCAGGCATTTTCTAGAAAAAAATGTCTAACCAGTTTATCCTTGTCATAGCATTCTTCCTTTCCATCCTTTCAGTTCAGTGACATCCTGATAAGAAAGATCACCAACTGAGATAAAAGTAAAATGTATGGTTGTTACTTTCGAATCCCTATTTGTACAGAACTTTTGTCCTAGTAGAAACTTCAGACTTTCATAACTGCAAACATTGTATTCATTTGATGGGAACTAGTGCTGACTTTTCTAATTCTGTATACTTCCTAGTTTAAAAGAATATTCATTTTTAACCCAAAGAGTCATCTGAGTAAAGGCATCATAAAGGGATCCCATTGACGGGAAGGCATGGGATACATTGTCATAGAGATGGGGGTTCCACAACTACCACTCCCAAGAGAAGAAGAAAGGTGATGGTGATCAGGTAATCACTCATAAGGGGGACAGAGTCATCCATCTACTGTCCAGACTGGGAATCCCAAGAAGTGTGTTGCTTGACTAAAGCTAGAATTCAGGATGTTGCAGACTCATCAAGCCCTTGGACTGCTCCCCCAGTTGTACTTATCCACGTGGACACCAATGATACTGCCAAGAATGTCCTTGAGCAGATCACCACCACCTGCCAACTGTATGACTTTGAGAAAAAGGATAAAAGACTCTAGGATGCAAGTGGTGTTCTTATGCACCCTCCCTGGTGAAGGAAAAGGCTTGGGCAGGGACTGTTGAATGATAGATGTGAATACTTGGTTACACAGGTGTGTCAGTGATAGGACTTTGGCTTCTTTGACAATGAGCTAATGTTACAGGAAAAAGGATAACTGTGCTGGGGAGGGTTCAGTAGCTATCCAATACTGGAAAGAGCATCTTTGGACATTGAGTGTCTAACATGATAACTAAAGCTTTAAACTAGCTTCTATGGTGATGGTGACCAAAATCCAGCCAAGCTTTATCGAGGCTCAAGTAACAAAATAAAGGGAGAGGGGTTAATTTCTGGAGAAGGGTCTAGAAATCACAAGTGCATTAAAAAGGCCAAAATAAAAAACAATATGACAGTCTACAAAATATCTTTGATGCGAGTTTGCAAATGCAAGGAGTATGGGGAGCAAGTAGAATGAACTGTTAATTGTGGTATATGAAGAAAATTATGACAACTGCCATCACAGAGACTTTGTGGGACAACTTTCATGACTGGAGCATCAGCACTGAAAGATCAAGGATATAGCTTGTTCCAAAAAAATTGATATGGGAGAAAAGGATGGAGGTTTTACAATGTACACCAGGAATGTATATGCTTGCTCCAAAGTCAAAGGTTAAATAAGCCATACATCTATGAGAGTCTCTGGGTGAGGATAAAGGAAAAGAACTGTAGTGACATTATAGTGTGTTTGTGTGTGTGTGGGGGGGCTATTATAGATTACCAAATCAGGAAAAGGAAGAGGATGAGTCATTCTACAAGCAAAAAGGAAGAATAGCTAACACACATGAGCTAGTGTTAAAATGGGATTTTAACTTCCCTGATATCTGTTGGAAGACTTTTGTAGCAAAACATAATACATTCTGCAAAGTCTTAGTGTGTGTAGTGGACAGCATTCTGACTCTGAAAGTTGAGGCAACAACTAGGAAGTCTTCCATTTTGGTTCTAGTTTTGACTAACAGGGAAGAATTAGTTGTGACTGTTAAGGTAGTCTGGAGCTTGGCAGGAAGTGATCATGATCTGATAGAATTCAAGATCTTATGGGAAGGAGGACATGAGAGAAGCAAAACAAGAACACTGGACTTCAGAAAGGTGGGTATTAACTGACTCAAAGAAAGGCAAGGTCCCACAGAAAGAAATGTTAAGAAGAAAAGGAGTCAAAGGGGATTGGCAGGTCTTAAAAGATTCAATACGAGAGGCTCAGCATCAAGCTATTCTGAAGAGCCAATATGGTTGCACAAGAAGCTTTTTCACTATCTAAAAACCAAAAGGATATACACAGGAAATGGAAGAAAGAGCATGGATGTCACCAAGGAAGTATACATGGGAATAGTGTGATCATCTAGGGACAGAAATCAAGAAAGTCAAGCCAAAGAATGAATTACAACATGCAAGAAATGTTACAGACAACTAGAAAAGATTCTTCAAATATATCAGATAAAAAAGAAATTGAGGATAATGTGGCTCTTCTGCTCAATAGAGAGGGTGAGCTGGTAAAGGAAGATAATAGAGAGGAGCTGCTCAATGCCTACTTTGCTTCAGATTTTTCACAAAAAAATATGTGACTGGATGACTAGTGACTTTACCATAGACAATAAATGGGAAGATATACAGATCAGGATAAGTAAAGAACATGTCAGATCTTCTGATCAATTTGAATGCATGAAAATCCGTGGGGCTGAATGCTATTCACCCAATGATAGTGAATAAATTAGCTGAAGAAATATCAGAGCCACTGGTAATAGTATTTACAAACTTATGGATGACAGGAGAGGTCTCAGAAGACTGGAGAAGGGCTAATATAGTGCCCATTTTTGAAAAGGAGTAGCTGAGGAGTTATAGACCAAGGAAGTCACTAAAAAGCTACTAGAGAAATGTATAACACATTCAATTTGTGACTAGCTGGAGGTTGAAGGAGTAATCACTAGCAGCCAGCATGAATGTACCAAAAACAGATAAAACCAAACCAGCTTTGGGTTCCTTCTTGGACCGGGTACCTGATTTAGTGGATGGGGGAATGCAGTGCATATAATATACCTGGACTTCAGCAAGGCTTTTGACATAGTCCCACGTGGCATTCTGATTAGTAAGCTGGAGAAATGTGGGCTTGAAGAGCTACCATTATGTGTGTAAATAATTGGTTAAACAACCACAAACAATGAGTAACTGTTAATGGAATGATGTTGTATAGAAGGGAGGTCTTAAGTGGGGTTTCACAGGGATTTGTTTCGGATCCAGCATTGTTTAATATCTTTATTAATGATCTGGATGTAGGATCAGATAGCATACTGATTAAGTTTGCAGATGCTACAAAACTATAGAGGGTTGCCAATACTGTGGAGGATAGAGCTAAAATTCAGAGAGATCTTGATAAATTGGAGAACTGGGCTATATACAACAAAATGAAAGTCAACTAAGACAAATGTAAGGTGCTACACTTAGGGACAAAAAACCAAAGGCATTAATACAGAATGCGGAAAAATTGGCTTGACAGCAGCACTGTTCAAAAGGACAGGGAGTTGTGGTAATTACAACTTCAACATGAATCAACAAATACAATGTTAGATTGCATTAACAGACACATAGCATGCAAAGCATGGGAGGTGATAGTTCTGCTCTACTAGGCATTGGTTAGGCCTTAGCTGGAGTACTGTGCCTAATTTCAGTCATCAATGTAGAGAAAGGATGTAAAGACACTGGAAAGGATCCAGAGGCAAGCAACAGAGATGACTAAAGGGATGAAATGCAGATCATATGAGCAAAGGCTGAAGGAACTGAGGATGTTTAGTTTGGAATAGAGAAGATTAAGGGAGGATATGACAGCAGTCTTCAGATACTTGAAAGCTGCCACAAAAAAGATGGAGAAAAGCTGTTCTCTTTTACCAAAGAGGGCAGAACAAGAGACAATAGGTTCAAACTACAGCATAACAAGTTTAAATTAAATCTTGGGAAAAGCTTCCTAACTGTAAGAACAGTAAGAGAGTGGAATAGACAGCCTTGGGAGGTTGTGGAAGCTTCTTCACTGGAGGTTTCCAAAAGAAAGCTGCATAGCTATCTGTCTTGAATGGTTTAGAAACAATAAATCCTGTGTCTTGGCAGCGATTTGACTAGATAACCCTTGCAGTCCCTTCTAACCCAATGATTCTGTGATAACTGACGTGCTAATCAGTCATGGAAAAACATCATGAGAACCGTTTTCCATTGATATTTGTACACAAAAGATAGATTTTATTTTTAAAAAGGAAATAAACCATGATCTTCCTCATAATTTCAATGAGGAATAAATGTCAAAATATTTGCCTAGTATTACAAATATTTAGTTTTGCAAATCACTTATCTAGAAATCAGAGTAGAAAAATTACAAAAATGTGTTTCTGGTACTACTTCATTCTAAGGAGATTAGGCATGTCACAAGAATTTTTTTTGTGGTGATCTGATATTGCCATTTTGAATCCTGGTGTAAATGAGGAAGGGTAGAAGCAGCATATGTGATGGGAAGAAAACGTAATTTTTTTGTTCAAACCTCAAAGAAGAGCTTGAATTAGTACAAATTTAGGGCAAAGAGTTCGGATTTCTGGTTCTTTATTTACTGAGATTGGTTCACTCATTCCTAATTATGTTCCAGAATAAGACTTCTTTATGATCTTAATGAGGGGTGAATATTGCCACAATGGTTATAGATTCTTGGAGTATACAGTAGTTATTGGAAAATGCAATTAAATTATACAATTTTATTTCATGAAGACTCACTTTTCTGATTTATGTTACATTTTAAGCCACTAAAACCATAATTGTTCTTCAATTGAGTTTCTTTTGAGTCATTACGATCTCAATAATGGTATATGAAACACTCATTGAAATCATGTCAGGTCTTTGGATGCAATACAACATTAAAACAACTGCTGTGTATGGTTTACTGAGATCATAATGAAATAAAACGCTCCCCTCTTTCAAAATTATTGTATTAATTATATACATCCATGCAACACTTAATCCACCTTTCATTGATAATAATATTAAGAAGGTAGATGCCACTTAGCTGATGACATGCATTTTTAGCAGACAAATACTCAGATGCCATTTTACAATGTGGGCTAACCTCTCAAATTTTATAATAAGGCAAACAGTATTTCAACTGCTTTGTGCAAATTGTGCCACTTGGCTCATGCATATTAACTATTAAACTGATGGGGTTATTTGCATAACAATGTAAGTAAATAAGCATTTCAAAATCTGCCTTCTTAGAAATAACTTACCTTTTGAACTGAAGAAATATATAAACATGAAGATATTTAGGTTAAGCCTAATTCTTGGAAAAGGCCAACAGCAGAGATCAAATTCAAATATTTATTTAATTCTTATTTAGGGAGCAAAAACCATAGAACAGCTACTATTGAATGGTAGGTGCTAATCATGTAAGTAGAAATGCACATTCTCTAAATGCAGGTGTGCATTCATACAGGAACAAATTTCATTGTTATAAGTTTCAGATACAAAAAAGACTTCTTGCAGATCAATTCTGATAGTCCTCCAGAAAATGGAAAGGCAAGTGTGTTTCAAAACTTAAATGCAGACTATCACTTAGAGTCAACATAGGAGGAAAGCAGCACAAAATAAAAAAACTGCCTAGATCAACGGGCTCAGCGGGTAGGAATCAATGGCTCGATGTCTACTTGGCAACCAGTAACAAGTGGAGTCCCCCAGGGGTCAGTCCTGGGGCTCGTTCTATTCAACATCTTCATTTGTGATCTTGATGATGGAATAGACTCCGTGCTTAGTATGTTCATGGATGACACTAAGCTGGGGAGAATGGTAGATACTCTGGAGGGCAGGGACAGGATCCAGGGAGACTTGGACAAATTGGAACATTGGGCCAAAATAAACCTCATGAGGTTCAACAAAGACAAGTGCAAAGTCCTACACTTAGGATGGAAAAATCCCATGCACTGCTACAGGCTGGGGACTGATCAGCTAAGTAGTGGTGCTGTAGAAAAGGATCTGGGGGTTATGGTGGACGAGAAGATGAATATGAGTCAACAGGATGCTCTTGTCGCCAAAAAGGTCAATGGCATATTAGTCTGCATCAGCAGGAGTATTGCCAGCAGATCGAAGGATGTGATAATTCCCCTCTATTCAACTCTGGTCAGGTCGCATCTGGAATACTGTATCCAGTTTTGGGCTCCCCTCTACAGAAAGGATGTGAACAAATTAGAGAGAGTCCAGCGGAGGGCAACAAAAAAGATTAGGGGGCAGGGGCACATAACTTATGAGGAGAGACTGAAGGAACTAGGCTTATTTAGTCTACAGAAGAGAAGACTGAGGGGAGACTTGATAGCAACCTTCAACTACTTGAAGGGGTGCTCCAAAGAGGAGGGAGCTAGGCTGTTCTCAATGGTAACAGAGGACAGAACAAGGAGTAATGGTTTCAAATTACAGCTGGGGAGGTCAAGGTTGGATATTAGGGAAAACTTTCTCACTAGGAGGGTGGTGAAGCACTGGAATGGGCTACCTAGGGAGGTGGTAGAATCTCCATCTTTGGAGATTTTTAAGGCCCGGTTAGACAAAACCCTGGCTGGGGTGATCTAGTGGGAGTGATCCTGCTTTTTAGCAGGGGGTTGGGCTAAATGACCTCGTGAGGTCCCTTCCATCCCTATGATTCTTTGATTCTAAGAGACGCATACAAATGTTCCATTCATATTAGATTATTTAACTGGTTCTATTCTCTTCCACATATCAGTACAGAATGAGAGATAACTGGAGTCGTCTGTGTCTGAGACAAATATATTTCTGACTAGGAGAAAAAAAACAGCTTCTTCCTTTATCCTCCCCAAATATTCCTTTAAATGTCTTTTAAATAATTTCAGAGCTTTCAGATTTTTCTGTACTCCACATTTTATTTAAACTCTTATTTAAAATCCTTTGCCCGTGACAGATCAGAAAAGAATCCATAAAGACAAAACAGAGGGATGATTTATAAGGTTTTGTAAGCAAAAAGAGTGTTTGGAGTGCCTGTCAATAAAGCTGAATGACTGCTGTTTGAATGTGAGGGGCTCATTTCCACCCATTCCACAAATGACTCATCATCATTTTTTGAATGATACAAATTGTTAAGGATTTTTAATAGTTTTAAGGTGTTTAGATTAAGTATTGATAAATATTGATGTCTATGTCATTTTAAAATAAGCGTATCATAACAGATAAGCATTCTACCTCACTGTCATTTGATGCTCTGCTTATTGTGATAAGTAGGAACTAATTTATCTGTGGTAAAATATTCTCAGTATTTGAATTTCATTGTATTTATGTGAAAACAAATAAATGTTAGCATTGTTTTCGAAGAATTTTCTGCTCTATGTCTGTTCTTGATTAATGGGCTGTAGTTGTATTTTCCAGGGTGTTTAGCCCTTTGGCAAGTGGACCACATTGATTTTTACCTCAGCAGTAGTGATCCTGGTAGACAAAACACAGAGCATCTAAAACATCTGGGTAAATTGAGTCTCTGGGGTAACAGCCTCACCTATTACAGAAGCAAATTTGCATTTCCTGCATGGTATGACAATGGGCCACTAGATTGCTGGGTGACTTATGACTTTTTGAGAATGTCAGGATAGTCCCTGTACAAATTTGTTCTCCCATAAAGTTGAAATGGAAATGGAAATTTCACTGAATGGAAACACTAAAATAATCATTTTTGTAAGAGTTTAAATAATATTCTTGGTCTCATGTTGAAACTTCTTATTTAATTTTATCTACGATGTGGAGACTAAATATATTACTGGGAACCTAATAATCTTCCTTCTAGATTTGTTAATATTTTTGCAATGCCCGGTGGACAGAGATAAATTATAATAATTGAGATAAGGTTAAATGAGACTAGAAAGTTTATTTAATGCCTGTACTGTCAGGCTTGTTTTTGATGATCAGCTCTTAAATTTTGAGTGATAGCAATGAATAGGTAATGTTATAGCCTACCTAGAAAAACTATAGAATTAAACACTCTTCTTAATGTCACTTTAAATGTGAATTTATTTTTACTCACTCCGTTTCTTATTAGATTTTAGACTTTGGGGATGGAAGAGATAAATGAATGGAATCTGAATGAAGGTAATTCTACTTTTCTACCTTTTTATGAATTGGTTAGTGTGAAAGCTCTGTAAGCTTGGCCCAAATATGCCCCTGTCCACATCACTAGATGATACTCTCAAGGAATTCTATTTCATTCCCCCTTTATTTTCCCATAATGACACTTTACTTGAGGTAGAAAACCACTATTCCTTTTTCTTTCTCTTGATTTCTGTTTTATAGGCAACTCAGACTTTATTTAACAACTAATACAAACTGTGTCCAGTCCCCGAATCATTCCAGAGTCTAGCATAAAAACAAGTATGCTCAACACCAAACCTAATTAGCCAGTTTGTAAGCCTATAATTTATTACTACTAGTTTCAGACATATCATATTTGTGAATTAGAAAGCCTATATCCATGTAAGCAATACTGCACCTCAGACTTGAAGTTTGATAACTCAAAATTAATAAATATGAATAATCAGTTACTGTTCCAGATTAAAATACTTATGATCCTTTTGCCCTGTAATAAATCACTTTCTGTTCAGGCAAAATAAAGTTCCCTTGTTGATGCATACATGATTTTTGAGATTCTGAAAGTACTCAGATGTTAATTCTCTGAGGCCAAGACAGGACACAAAATTACTTGGTTTGTTCCAATTCCAGAATACTTCAGAGTTTTCTCACTTAATGCATTAAAAGTTTCCATACAAGTGGAAGAATAAATTCCAAGAGAATGTATGATTAAATATACACATTTATATTCTTTAAAAATCACAATAATTTGAGTGCAGGCAAAAATATGCATGGGCAAGGAAGCTAAATTCATAAATCATTCTACAAAATGTATGATCTTTCAAATGAAGCACAAGAAACTTATGTGTACATGGCAAATGTACAGATCAATGGACTGGCTAGGTGATTTTATAGTCGTTATTCTACAAGGTTTTTTGCTGCTATTTTGGCTTAGCTGGCATGGGCAATAGTGACTCGAGAACTTAATTATATGTGGGTTAAGTGCTTTTGCCTCTTAAAATGTCATATACTCAATATTTAATGTAAAAATGCCAGAGAATCTCATTGGATGTCAAATGTGCGGCTGGCTGATTTAGCTGTAGCCCTTCAACGCATAACCCTTGCACTGCTGTAACTTCATCCTTGTCTAACTGGCAGTATTATGTGTTTTTGATAAATTAGGAGAGTAATTGAAGAACATCAGAAATGAGTGATCTGCCTAGGCTGTCTTGTTAGATTTATTTTGCTAAAAAGCAATCCATGCTACGACAGTGCTTAAATATTTAAACACATCCATCACCTAAATAACCGAAACATCATAGGAGTGCACATTTAAATTCTCTGGCTCATCTTAAAATAATAGGGGTTTTAGTTTTTGGGTGAAACTGTTATACTGAACACTGCAAACCAACCTACAGTCGTTCAGTAGAATTATTGCTTGACTGGGGAATGCAGCATCTGGTCAAAAGAGAGTACTTTTATCTACCAAAACCAGTTTTTCTACCTTGCTACTATCTTGTATGATGGAAAGTACTCACCTTTTTCAGTATTCAAGAGAAGAACCCTTTTGGGTCGATAGCTTCACATTCTAAACTTATCTCTGGAAAGAACCAAATACCATTGCCTCTACTACAGGGGTTTTAGCCAGTACCAGTGTACTTGAACAAGTGGTTTGACTTGGTGAGTGATTTTTAACCATAAACTATCCAATCTTTTGGCCTTGCCTGGAAAAATACAGAGATAAGCCAGGGTAGTATCAAAGAAAGATGGGAAGGATGAGTTTTGTATGCTTTATACTGTTTGTTTCTTTATAACTGTTGCTGTTCATAACTACAAAGAAACAGCAGGTCTGGGCAATGTGAGAGTGTGTTTACACTGAAGCTGAGGACATGCCTCCCAGCCTGAGCAGGTGGACTCACATTTGCTTCACTTGAGTTAGTATGCTAAAATTGCAATGTGGATGCTGTGAGACAGGAAATGGCCCTGGCTAGCCACCCAACCTCAGACACATGGGTCAGGTGAACTTGGACTCCCGCAACTAGCCAAAGCTGCTGACTGTGCAGCAACATCCACGCTGCTATTTTTAGAGCAATAGAACAAGTGGAGCCAATATGAGTCTGTTTGTCCAGGTTGGCAAACAGTCTCCCAGCTGCAGTGTAGACATACCCAATAAGTTCTGATATGCACCTTATGTTTTTATTTAGTTTCCTCTCTAAAAAATCTTTAAAGTATCGTAGGGAAGACTTTAGTTAACTAGAATCTAGTGCATAGTTTCTCAACCTGTGGTATACATGTCCCTGGGGGTATGCCAAACACAGGCTGGGGATATGCATGACAGCCGCCTGCTTCCCCCAGTCCTGGCTCTCAGATGGGAGGCAGTTGACTGTTGGGCTACTCATTAAAATTTTCAGAAGTTAGGGGGTACTTGAAATTTAAACGATTGAGAAACACTGGTTTCCAGCGTAATGAATTTCCAAAGCAGATGCCTACAACTACTGTCATCCCCTTCCCCACTGTACTTCCTGTTCCTCTAACCAAATAAGGGGAAAAGTCCTGAACCAGGAATTCATCTGCTCTCTTTGTGGGTGGGAACTGCATGGCAACAGGGAGCTGGAGAGACGTCTCAGGAGCAATGGACATAGCTGCATGTGGAACAGGTAAGAATCACCTAGAAGTTGGATGAGGTAGAAACTAGGCATGCTCATTATTACTTGAAACTACCTAAGTTATTTCCATTGTGGGCAAGTACTCCAAAGTCATTCTCTGAGTGGAATTAATGAGAACTGAAGAGATGGGGCAGGAATTTATTAATAGGAGTGGGATCTAGACTGAAGAACTCAACAATAGACCAGTGAAGGACCAGAAGGATCTTTTGTAAGAATTCTGTTCTAGAGATTATGCTTGCTTTTTTTAATTGAGACTACAGGCTCTTTTACCCCACAGGAGAACAGAATTGGAATTTGCAGCAGGCTGTGAAAATTATAGATTGATATTACATAGTCTGCAGAAAAGTCTAGTTATTGTCTCCTGTGGCTTAAGAGAGTTTGCAGTTTAAATCCAAAAAAAGCCACTCTGTGGGAGTGTGTGAATATGTATACACACAAAATTATATTGTATTTGTACTTGTGGTAGTAACAGCCACTAACACTTGCGGGAGCTCTTTAAAAAGTTATTGACAATGTTCAGAGATACTTCATGGGTTACTCATGCACACAAGGAAATTATATATTTATATATATGCACACGCATAGATTTAGTAAATGTTTGAGTTTTTTCTTTAGAGCTTTTTGTCACTTCCATTCTCTCAGAGATTTAACTTTGTATTACATACACCTGCATAGGTATGTTAAAGCCCTGAAAAGAGAAAAGACTAAACTTTGGTATTTACACCAGCAGAATGGTAAGATTGGATACAGGAAGGAGGAAAGACATATTATGCCTAACATTTCCCCAAATCTGTTACATTTTAAATATTTTTATTCTTTCTATTGACCAAATCTTGAGGTTCAATTCACATTGAAATTAATGGAAATTTGTGTAAACACTGAGTAAAACCTCAGGCTCTTTTCCTGTAATCAAAATGTTTCACTATTTGCATACTGTATTTTTGAGACAATTTTCCCTTTATTTAACTATGATCCCCTTATTCAGGGGAATCTTATTTATATAGGCAGGTCTACACTTAAAACGCTGCAGTGGTGCAGTTGCATGGCTGAAGTGCTTTAGTGATGCTGCTGCTATACCAATGGGAGAGCTTCTACCATTGGTATAGTTAATCCACCTCTGAGAGAGGCGGTAGCTATGTCAATAGGAAAATCCTTCTTGCTGACAGAGCCATCTACATCAGGGGTTAGGTCAGGATATCTGCATTGCTCATAGGTGTGGGTTTTTCACACCTGTAGTGACATAGGTACAAGCTGAGTCTACACTTACATTGATATGCTTAGTCTTTTACATTCTTTCAGCATATTTGTAGTTGTATTTCTCTTTTATATTTATGACGTTTTTGTATACATTGACGCTATTTGTGTTGCTCCCACTTGGGATATTAAACAACATATTGTATTCCAGGCACTTCTATTTTTAACAGAGTATCTTGGTTTAAATCATTGAGGAAAGTAATTTATTTCTAGGAGAATCCAATGAGTTGAGTTTGGGTAAAATAGATTATTGATATCCCAAGCTGCCTGCTCACTTGTGAAAAATAACAGGCCAGCATGTGCATGGGGAGATGATCTATGAATGGCGCTCCTTTTCCTGCTAGCATGGGTTGCTACATCCATGAACCTATTCACTTTTCCTCAGGCAGGGCCATGGGTGTGAAGGTGGGAATGCAGTGGCCAGGTAGAAGAAAGGATGCGTATGTATCATCTTCCAGGGGTTCATGTATCATTTTCTCCAATCAGTAATGGTAAATCTGTTCCTCTATTGTGATCTAGGTTACATTAACTTATCTGCTGTGCACACTTCAGACTCAGAATAGGCTTTTGATTTTACATTTTCTTTCACTTTATGAATAAAAAAAGTTATCCCTGATTCTAGGCACTTGTGATAAATCGTTAAAACTACACAATCAAGTAGTGAATAATAAAATGAGTGGCATAATTTTATCCCATAGAAAAAGACAACTTCAAATGGTACAATGTTTTTTCTTCCAGAACTGCCAGTTCTCGTGTTGCTTTATTCTCAAAATCCACAGGAGTGCACCCTTATGGTCAGCAGATTCAGACTACTTTGGATGAGGAGTGGAATGAATTCCAAAGTCCCTCATGGAAAATTCTTTGCCAACAAGTACTTATCATTTAGATACAGAGGCTCTAGCTTAAAGGGTTCTAGCTTGATAGCAGTTTCAGCAGTATGGTATTGGGAGATAGGCAGTACTACAACGAGCTCAGTCCCCAGCAATTCAGGGCTTTAAAACAGACATCTGGAAGCAAACGAGCAGCCAGTTCAGATCCCAGAGCACTGGTGTACCGTGCTTTTAACTCAATAGGTAAGACACCACATGCTGCACAATTTTCAGTTTAGAAGGCATAGAAATCTGAATAGTATTGTATTTTTCATACCTGAAGTCAAGAATTGAACAAGTATCACACGGTACCCATTTGAAAGAAAGAGGTGCTACTTCCAGGGATGTAAAGATAGAGATGGGGAGAAAGCTATTCTAGTTAATGCTTCTGTACAACCTTTTAATAGTAGCTGGGATTCAAAGAAGACTTCCAGTTGTAATCTTGAGTAACAAACCATGGATGAACACCCTCACTTTAGGGGGCCAATATAATATCTGCCCGTGCTTTTTTTGTTTTAAGAAAAAAAAAGATGCCAGTATTCGGCCAGGGACTGAGGCCTTTGGTGGCAGGAGCTGGGGCTACCCCTGAGTACCACCACAAAGAAGCCCCGATCTCTCCTATCTTTTCAAGTTGTTTGTTCCTAATATAGCAACCATCCCATAGTTTTATCTAGACACTGCATCACCCTATTAGCCCTCATCCATGCCTCAATTTCCCCTATATACTAGGTAAGAATCTTGACCATCTCTGCCCCTCCCATGTCTCATCTAGTACCTTTAATGATGTTATATGCACTAATTCTGGTTAGAACTTTTTTCTCTCCACAGAGAATGTTGACTTTTCAGTGAATAATAAAAAAAATATTTTGGCAGAAAAATTTAAATAGGTTGATTCTGAAATGCCACGACAGTGCCTTATAAGAGATGTCATTTGAATGGCTCATGCTCCCATTAATCTTTTTTATGCTAGGCTTTCTAATCATACTAGTCTTTCCAGATGTAGTATTGGACACTTACTCTGTTTCTTTCATGGGTGGATAAAAGGTAATCTGTTATACTACTACCTGATGATGGAGGGTTCCTGAAGTGGGGGTCATCTTTCCACATAGGGATGGGTTTTTGGTAGGGTTCTCAGGAGGGAGCGCTTTTCAAGAGGGATATACATGAGGAAAGGGTATGTGCCTGACATATTGGGACAAGTGCTTTAGGAAAACAGGTAGCATTGGAAAAAAGTATGAAGATGAGCATAGAAGAAGGAAATAAAGGAACAATGGGATTGGCAAAGCAAAGGGGGTGGGATGAGTTGTGATAAAGGATTGCCTCAGGTTCTAAGCATATGGCTAGGACTTAGCTAGCTAGTTTGTTCAGACCTTCAGCTCACCAATGCCTTACCTTTATGGGGCTGCTGCTGCTGCTGCTGCTGTTCCTCCATTCCAGGTAGTCTGCTCTGGTGTTCTTCTCTGCAGATTTTCAGGTTCTGGCTTCAGTGGGCTTCAGCTCCTGTCTGGGCTCCAGTCTCCAACAGTCTTCCACCACAGTTGATGACTCCTTACATTATCTCAGGAAGGAGGGGGAAGCAACATGGAAAAACATGCCAAGTGGAGGGGGGAAGAGGGGAAACATCAGAAAACATGAGTGGGGGGGTGAGAATGTGCCAGAACATCAGGGAGGGGCAGGGGAGAGAGAGAACATCCAGGAATATCAGGAAGGGGAGGGGGGACATCCAGGAATGACAGGTCATAGAGTCCAGTTCCCGCACTCATGGCAGGACCAAGTACCCCCATTAAACCATCCCTGACAGGTGTTTGTCTAACCTACTCTTAAAAACCTCCAATGTAGGAGATTCCACAACTGTCCAAGGCAATTTATTCCAGTGTTTAATCACCCTGACAGGTAGGAATTTTTTCCTAATTTCTAGGCTGAACCTCCCTTGCTGCAATTTAAGCCCGCTGCTTCTTGTCCTATCATCTGTGATTAAGGAGAATAATTTTTCTCCTTCTTCCTCATAACAACCTTTCAGTTATTTGAAAACTGTTATCATATCCTCTCTGTCTCCTTTTTCCTAAACTAAACAAACCCAGCTCTTTCAATCTGACCTCTAATCATTTTAGTTGCCCTTCTCTGGACTTTCTCCAGTTTCTCCATGTCCTTTTTGAAACGAGGCACCCAAAACTGGACACAGTACTCAGGTTGAGGCCTAATCAGTGCAGAGCAGAGTGGAAGAATCACTTCTTATGCATTACTCATAATACTTCTGTTAATACACCCTACAATGGCATTTGCTTTTTTTGCAACAGTATTACACGCTGATTCATATTCAGCTTGTGGTCCACTATTACACTCAGATCCCTTTCTGCAGTATGCCTTCCTAGGCAGTCATTGCTCATTTTGTATGTGTGCAGTGGGTTGTTCAACCCTAAGTGGAGTACTTGGCACCTTTCTTTATTGAATTTCATTCTATTTATCTCAGACCATTTCACCAGTTTGTCCAAATCATTTTGAATTGTGATCCTATCCTTCAAAGCACTTGCAACCCCTCCCAGCTTGGTATCATCTGCAAACTTTATAAGTTTGCTATCAATGCCATCATCTAAGTCATTGATAAAAATGTTGAACAAAACCAGACCCAGGAAAGATCCCTGCAGCACCCTGCTCATTATGTCCTTCCAGCCTGAATGTGAACCATTGATAAATACTCTCTGGGAGTGGTTATCCAACCAGTTTTTCACCCATCTTATAGTAGCTCCATCTGGTTTATACCTCCCCAGTTTCTTAATGAGAATGTGATGCGAGACCATATCAAATGCCTTACTAAAGTCTAGATATCTCACATCTACTGCTTCCTTTCTATCCACAAGGCTCGTTACCACATCATAGAAAGCTACCAAGTTGGTTTAATATGATTTGTTTTTGACAAATCCATGCTGACTAGCCCTAAGCACCCTATTTTCTTCTAGATGTTTGCAAATCAACTCCTTAATGATCTATTCCATTATTTTTCCTGGTACAGAGAGATTAAATTGACTGGTCTATAATTCCCTGGATTGCTCTTATTTCCCTTTTTGCAGTTGGGCACTATATTTGCCCTTTTCCAGTCCTCTGGGACCTCACCCGTTTTCCACAATTTTTTCAAAGATAATAGCTAATGGCTCAGATATCTCCTGAGTCAGCTCCTTGAGTACTCTAGGGTACATAACATCAGGCCCTGGTGACTTGAAGACATCTAACTTGTCCAAGTAATTTTAACTTGCTTTTTCTTATTTTAGCTTCTGACCCTCTCCCATTTCTATTGCCCTCCTCTACATCAGACATCCAATCTCCACCAACCTTCTCAGTGAAGATCGAAACAAAGAAATTATTTAGTTCTTCTGCCATTTCCACATTTTCATTTATTGTTTAACCCTCTTTGTTGAGTAAGGGTCCTACACTGTCCTTGGTTTTCCTCTTGTTTCTGATGTATTTGAAGAATGTCTTTTTGTTACCCCGTAAGTCTTCAGTTAGTTTGTTCTCTGTTTGTGCCTTGTCCTTTCGGGTTTCTCCTGTACATAATTATGTTATTTGTTTATAGTCCTCCTTTGTAATTTGACCTAGTTTCCATTTTTTGTAGGACTCTCTCTTTATTTTTAAATTATTGAAGATCTCCTGGTTAAGCCACGGTGGTCTCTTGCCCTACTTCTTATCCTTCCCACGCAGTGAAACGGTTAGCTCTTGTGCTCTTAATAACGTCTCTTTGAAAAAACTGTCAACTGTCTCATCATTTTTCCTCTAAGACATTCTTCTCACGGTATCAAAGAATCATAGAACCATAGCATCTTAGAGCAGGAGGGGACCTCATGAGGTTTTCTAAGTCCAACCCCTTGCTAAAAAGCAGTACCACTCCCACTAAATCATCCCAGCCAGGATTTTGTCTATCCGGACCTTAAATATCTCCAAAGACGGAGATTCCACCACCTCCCTAGGCAACTCATTCCAATGCTTCACCACTCTTCCATTGAGAAAGTTTTTCCTAATATCCAACCTGGACCTCCCCAGCTGTAACTTGAAACCATTGCTCCTTGTTCTGTCCTCTGTTACTATTGAGAACATCCTAGTTCCCTCCTCTTTGGAGCACCCCTTCAAGTAGTTGAAGGTTGCTTTTAAATCCCCCCTCAGTCTTCACTTCTGCAGCCTCACCACTGCTGAATAGTGGGGAATAATCACATCTCTCGATCTGCTGGCAATACTCCTACTGATGCAACCCAATATGCCATTGGCCTTTTTGGCAACAAGAGCATACTGTTGGCCCATATCCAGCTTCCCGTTCACCATAACTCCTAGGTCCTTTTCTACAATGCTGCTTCTTAGCCAATCGGTTCCCCGCCTGTAGCAGTGCATGGGATTTTTCTATCCTAAGTGCAGGACTTTGCACTTGTCCTTGTTGAACCTCATGAGATTCTTTTGGCCCAGTGTTCCAATTTGTCCAAGTCTCCCTGAATCCTGTCCCTGCCCTCCAGAGTGTCTACCATTCCCCGCAGTGTGGTGCCATCCACAACTTACTAAGCATACAATCTATCTCATCATCGAGATTAATGAAGCTGTTGAACAGAACCGGCCCCAGGACTGACCCCTGGAGCACTCCACTCATTATTGGTTGCCAACTAGACATTGAGCCATTGATTCCTAGCAGCTGAGCCCATTGATCTAGACAGTTTTCTTTCCATCTTACGGTCCACTCATCCAACCCATACTTCCTTAGCTTGCTGACTCCCTGAGTATGCTAAAGAAAGGGAGAGGGGAACATCCAGGAACATCAGGAAAGGAACAGGAGGTCCTTAATGAGCAGTAGAGTGGTGAAATATAAAGTCTATTAAGAGTCTGATGAAGTTGGGTTTCTCCCATGAAAGTTCATGCAATAAATACATTTGTTAGTCTTTAAAAGTGCCACAGGACTCCTCGTTTGTCATTACTTTGTAACAAGCTAGCCTTTTTTGCTGATATCTGCCAGGATTTTAAACCCCTTCTAAGTTTTTTCTGTCAATTTCCCTTTTACATTTATCCCATGGCCTTAGATATTTTGGGACAAAAATCTCAGGCCACAAGGCTCCTTTTTTAGGAGTTTTCAGATAACTTTCGCCTCAGATGTCCTTCCAGTTATGCTTGGTCTCTGTGTGTTTCCAAAGAGTCAATAGAGATCAGGCTTGTTTAAGAAGGCTGAGTATGAATTAGACCCTTGGGCAGGGCCTATCTTCAACTCTCCCTGCTGCAATCAGCTTGAATCTGGTCTGTTGGGTCATTGTGGTGGCAGACGTCCTTCACCCAACAGCTCTGTCACAAAAGTCAGCTACTTATGAGACACAGCAACCTTTCTCCTTGTTACTGCCACTTCTTGTGACAAACCCTCCCTTCTAAGCTTACTTCCTCCAAGTAGCGTAGGTTGTACAGAGGTGCCTATTCAGTACTGGTTAGGCCCATAAGAGCATGTTAGCCTTCTCTTGATTGGGATACGGGAGTGCCCCATGACAGCTTCCAATACTGTCGTTCATTCTTCAGGCCAGCCCAGGCTGGGAGTACTGGGATGGAATGCTAAGCATTCTGAGAGGGGTTTTAAACATACTAGTTGCTTACCTCATTTCACCACATTCTTTAATTGAGAAGCTTATAATGTTGACATCAGTGCAGTTTTTCATCTACAGGCAACCACTGACTCAAATGGTGCCATGATTGCTAGTAGAATCAACCTTACTGCTCGCCCTTTAGAATCAAAATACAGAAGATGTTTGTTAATTTGTTGACTTTTCCCACTGATTTCAATGGGAGCAGGATTGTTGAACTTCAGCAGCTGCTGTTTAGCATGTCAAGATTGAGCTGTGAATTACTAATTAGCCACCAGATAGTAGGCCCCAGACTGAAGAGAAACTGAAATTTTATATCCTATTTCCAAACACCTGTCAGGAATTTACTTCTGTTATAAAGAGCCTACTATACTGAATAATACAAATTTTTGATTATATGCCTTTTTTTTTAAATAGGAGTTAAAGATAGTCATTTTTCTACTAACATTATAGCTTTCTGATGAGCTTACCAAAAATAATGAAGCTTTGAATCTAGTAGTTTTGTTAGTTTAAATAGAAACTTCTGGAAAAGTGCTAAAGAAATATTGACATGCTAATGAAGTCAAGCATTTCTTACCCAGGAATCCTAAACTTGTGCATAAGGAATTGAAAGAGAATGTAATGCATCCTTTTTTTAAAAAAAATCACTTAGTTGTTTGTTCTTACTTTTCATTTCAGACACGTGATTCTGCTGAAACATCCCAAGTGATTCAGATATCCTAGTTGAACAGAAATGTGTAGCAACTAAATTATTTCCCCCTTTGAATAAATTGTTTGAAAAATAGTTAGTTTTCTTAAATTTGAATTTATTCAGTAAACCATGTCTGCAGGTAATTCATTCTATTTATGAGAATTTTTAAGTCCTGAGGCTTCATTCAAGTGCGGCTGTTCAGATTTGAATGAGTACAGAGGTCACAGGACACTGTTTCTGTTCTCGACTGGATGAGCATTCTTTAGGAGTAGGTTTGTTTCATCCAGCTCTTTTTTGATTCCTCCATTAGTTGGAGCACGCACGGAAAGAGTAACAAAGACACTAAATCCAGTTCTCGTCTTTTTTTTAAAGATGCACTTTGTACATCTGTGAGGCATTGATGAAGTAGAATATTAATTTAAAGAGTGGAATTGGCCAGCCTGTGTAATTAATAGTACAATAAGCAGAAAACCTGAAAAACCAGAGATTTGACTTAATTTAGCCCTCACACCAGGGTCTAGAATAACCAATTCCAACAACAACAACACACCTTAAGTAAGCATGTGTTTTGCCTAATCCTTGCATTAGCTTTCGATATATTTTTCCTCACATATCTTGTTCTAGTCATCCTTGATCCTTACAATGTGCTTACACTGGCACAAAAACCTGGCAGGGTTCTCAGCCAAAAGGGGCACCTTGCTTCACTCTGGCATTAGACCCCAACGTCTTGGGCCTATGTAATAGTAGAATTAATAGTCTCCAGAAGAAACTTCACGTAAACTTAGTCAGTACAGAAGTGTTTTCATTACAGACCTAGGGAAAAGAGGAGTAAAGAGGAAAAATAGTATGATAATTTCAGTTTGGGTCTGACTACTTAGGAACCATATTCTGCACAATCAGTTACAATTGGGAACACTTTCAGACTACGGTGTCTGACCATTACCTGACAAACTACATCACCATATGCTTTAATAGGGATGGGTAGGTTTGAGCTACCACAGCATAACAACTTGATAACTGTCGATAATTTCTATTAGAATACATTTTGAAGCTCTGTACCACCTTGAGTCATAGCTGGATCTCCAACAGCAGCAAAAAACAAAGGAAACTCAAAAGCTTGTTTTGTAGCCTAAAAGAGTCAAGCAATGAAGATCTTATTGCAGCAACTACTTTGTTCCTTTTCTCTTCTGCCAGACTGAGATCACTATATATCAAAGCAGATAAATTACACAAATATTCTGTAAACAAATACCTTCTTTGGAGGGCAAAGTCAAGACTATCTTTTACTAGAAGGTAGAGTGAACAAACAATCAGAATTTACCAAGAAGGAACTCAGTTACATCACGAATCTCAGGAGCTAGGATGATAAATTAAATATGATAATGAAGCAGAGAACTGATAACAATAGATACTGATGATTTGCTGCATAGTTTTAATACTCTTCTACCATATGAGTTTTCAAATTTTAGTTGCATTTTTTTTTGCTACGTCTTTGAGCAATGTGCTGTTGTTATTGGGTTTGTAACCATCAGACCTCAGCTGCAAAATAATCACACACCACAATTCAGCATTGATGGCAACCTAACTGATCATGTATAAAATATAAGCATACTCTGAAAAGTGACTAGATCACTAGAGGGAGTTGTCTATTGAACAACTGCAAGAAAATTCATGGATTCCAAGGCCAGAAGAGATCGTTATCAAGTCTAAATTCCTATGTAACACACACCATAGAACTTCTTCAAAATAATTCCCAGAGCATATCTTTTAGAAAATACATCCTATCTTTATTTTAAAATTGTCAGTGATGGAGAATCCACCATGACCTTTGGTAAATTGTTCCAATACTTAATCACCCTATCTGTCAAAAGTATATGCCTTATTTCCAGTCTGAATTTGTCTAGCTTCAACTTCCATCCATTATATCATTCTTTATTAGATTGAGCAGTGCATTATTAAATATCTGTTCCCCCATATAGAGACCTATATACTTTAAATCAAGTTAACCCATAACCATGTCTTTGTTAAACTAAATAGATTGAGTCTATTTCTCTAAGACATTTTTTAATCCTTTAATCATTCTTGGGGCTCTTTTCTGAACCCTTTACAATTTATCAACATCCTTCTTGAATTGTAGGTCACTGTGACGGGGTGAGCTTACCCCACACTGCAGAAGCCCAGCAAACTCCGAGCGATGGAAGCTCCACTCCTTGAGCTCTGATGGGCACGCTCCACCTGTTGACTGTGTAGCCCTGCTGCCCTGATTTGAGGGTTGTGCATTGACTCTGTGGCCACTAGGCTGTGCTGCCCTGACCCCAGAGCTGTTTATTGACTCTGAAGGATCATGGAGCTACCCTCCTCGCTCATGGCCCTTGGACTTTCCCCATCAGGGGACACTAAGGAGCTCACATACCATGACAGCCACCAAAACTATACACAGTATATCAACAGTTGTCACACCCGTGACAAATACAGAGTAAAGAAAGCTTTCTACTCATACTCGAGTTCCTTTTTATAAATCCCAAGGTTGTATTAATCATCTGCAATGACCCCCAAATCTTTTTCAAGACTCTGCTTCCTTGGATAGAGTCCTCCATTATGTAAGTATGGCATATATATTCCTTGTTCCTTTATGCATACATTTCCATTTAGTCATATTAAGAAAATACATTGTTAACCAAGTGATCCAGATCACTCTATCACTGACCTGTCTTTTTATCATTACAATTTAGTTGTACCCCTCTGTAAACTTTATAACTGATTTTACATTTTCTTTCAGGCCATTGATAAAAATGTAAAAGAGCACAGGTCTAAGAACCAATCCCAGCAGGTCTGCACCGGAAACACATCTGCTTCATGACTACTCCCCCTCCTCCCCTTTTTATGTGCTACCATTTCTATTTCTGTTTATTAGCTTTACTAACTTTCTTAAAATTTAGTCTTTGAGAATAAACTTACGATTGTTTTACTCTAAATATATTTCAGTGTTATGATGTTATAAAGAACCAGATCCTGAGATGTACCAGTCATACTGTGCATTCACTCTTCCTTCTGGCACAGTTTACCTTGTAATTTCTGAATGTGTCCAGTGACAGAGGCTGTAGGGAATGCTTCAAGTGCCTTTCACCAGTCTGCACAAAAAGGGAGTGATCTGCAGAGACCTGGAAGTCAGTGCTTGTGTAGGTCAGAGCTTTCAGGGAGCTCACCTATAGCAAGGTGAATGACTGATTCATGCTAAAGGTAGGTAGTGGTACAGTACCTCACAACACTGGGTACATTACAGTCCAAAAAGCAGACATAGCACAAAGTTACCTAAGGCACTGAAGGTGTTTATGAACACAAGCACTGCACTGATATTCAAGCACAGAAAATTTAACTAGCCTCTCAACATGCTGTCAAACTGTCACATAACCAACTATCAGGGATCCAGTGAGCATCAGCAGTAAAAGGAATTCTTTTTACTAATATTTTCACTAACAAATATTGTGGTAGCACTTAAGAATCCTAATCAGGGGCCAGAGCCCCACTACTAATCATAGTTTTAACAAATAACACGGGCAAACCCTACCCACAGAAGCTCACAGTCTTAACAGTTGGCTACGTGTGGTGGATTTACAAGTGGCCTAAGAGGGGAGAGTACATGGGGTGGGTTCTGAGTTATCTATATATCTAAACGAGAGATGTATATATGCACGGCGGGGACGCAGCTGCATGCGCAGCAGCTGAATCCCCGTCTTGCTGAGGCCAGGCTGTGGAGATTCAAATCCCCCGCTCTGAGCATGCTCAGAGAGAGCTTGCTCAGGGTGAGAGCTGCCTGGCTGAGAAGCAGCTCTGCCGGATGTCCCTGCAGCTCCAAGCCTCCGGCCAGGTAAGGGGGCTGGGAAGGGGCTGGAGGGAGGCCTGGAGAGGGGTGGGGGGGACAAGGAGAGAGGGAGGATTAGAGGGGTGTGTTGAATCCCGGTCTTGCTGAGGCCAGGCTGGGGAGATGCAAATCCCCCGCTCTGAGCATGCTCAGAGAGAGCTTGCTCAGGGTGGGAGAGGCCTGGCCGAGAAGCAGCTCTGCCGGCCGGCCGTGCAGCTGCGAGCCTCCGGCCAGGTAAGGGGGCTGGGAAGGGGCTGGAGGGAGGCCTGGAGAGGG